>CAHIKZ030001813.1:947500-1212500 GCA_903632075.3 Acanthosepion pharaonis
GACACACACTCACCTATCAGAGCTAACGCGAACATAAACATCTGTGAACATTATGGAACTTGGCATATATACGTATATATGTGTCGTTGTGTACATACGTAAGCATTTCATCGCTATATTCAATGTTTGATTGTGTAGTGATTTTGTTTTATTGTCGCGCTCTCAACGATCAGACTGTTTTTCTATTTTTGTTCGATGAATAATATTTTCTCGCACGCACGTATATAGGTATGATGGGGCCTTTGTAAGACTATGTTAGATAAAAACTGCTATTATTCTTAATCTTTTAAGGCTGATTTTTATTATTTTAAAGCCAGTTATTTTCTTGTTTTTTGCGATTGCGCATATGTAAATGGTATAAATTCTAACTTGTAATACTTATTAGTATATATGCGTTGGTATTAATTTTGCTGGGGGAGAGAGAAGTAATTGTAATTGTGGGCTGATACGTTAATGGTAACTGCGGACTAATACGGCAATAGTTATTGCGATGTGGTTGTAACGGAGGTGGGGGCGGGCGATAAAATTAACAATTGTAGTAGCAAATAGTTATTTTGAAGTGGTAGAAGTGATTAGTAATGGCGGTGGAATGGTAATAACAATAATTGCAATTATTATGATCGTTGTTTGAACTAGAAAATAATTGATAGCGTTATGGTGTCAGTGGCTTCTCTTTTCATGTTTATAGGGCCAATGGTGGTTTATCTGGTGGTGTCTGTTGGTCGTCATATATATATATATATATATGTGTGTGTGTGTGTGTTATGTATATATATATATATATATATATATATATATATATATATATATATGTAAACAATGACATGATAGTGAAACATTTTATTATAGCCTTATATAACACTGACTTAAGCATCATAATACTAAAATATGTGCAAATAAGGATCCTTTCGTCCAACCCTTCGTCAGCCGTCAATCGTTGGCGAAAGCATTTACCTATTTAAACAAGAACAGCTAAAATTAGTTATAGGGGATTAAATCGTGGAACAAACAAGTATACGAATTAAATGAAAAATCATCTTCAATCAAATTTTGAAAATCAATTCAATTCATAATTTTTTTTAATTCTTAAAGAAACCTTAAGAATCATTAGAAATGTACGAGAATAGAGAGAGAGAAAATGATTATTGTTCTCCAAAAAGATGATGAGAACGAAATAATCTCTCCTTTTGCTTGCAAAGAATATGTCTCCTGAGATTGATGGCAACTACTTCAACAATCTGAACAAGTGCCGAGACCTTGCCCTACAAAAATGTCAAACAATTTTTCTGATATTCTCCAGAATACACAGGATTATCGACCAAATGCCAACTAGCATTTTGTCGATAATCGTGTTTTTGCTTATAAGCTTTATTCGTTTGTAATTTTACAAATTGAATTGATTTTCTAAGTATGATTGAATATGTTCTTTTTTAAGCACCTGCTCGATTCCTTTATTCGCTTGCCCTAAATATATTGAGTATATAGCTAAGATTAGTAGTAATCAGATATTGAATACTGAGAAGAGATCAAAACGTCCATAAAATAATTATTAAAATAAATCTGTTAACAACAAATATATTTCAATATAATTTAGTGCTGAATAATAGATAAATAGATATAAAGAAACA
This sequence comes from Acanthosepion pharaonis, assembly GCA_903632075.3. Classification (NCBI taxonomy): domain Eukaryota; kingdom Metazoa; phylum Mollusca; class Cephalopoda; order Sepiida; family Sepiidae; genus Acanthosepion; species Acanthosepion pharaonis. The sequence goes on from CAHIKZ030001813.1 coordinate 949,129, forward strand.
TTAAAATAGATACATTATGAAGACAGATAGATAGATAGATACAAACAAAGTAAGCCTTGCGTTTCACCTTACATTTCTCACATCTCCAGAGAACATGAAATAAAGATCCATAATTCTTGTCAGTTTTATTTTACCAAGACTGCCAATATTTTCACTACAATCTACAGCGCTATAAGATCTTCAATGCAAACTTCTCACCTGACGGAAATCGTTGATTAAAGGAAGTAAAACGGCATGCCCATAAAACTGGAAGCAGCGTTTGTGACAAGACCTTCGCATGCAATTGCTGCGGTAAAATTTCTGTGTACAATAAATGTCATCACGAAACCGGCAACTGACGGGGAATCTCTTCCTATGTCTTATTTTGCGAATATTAGACATGACATCACAAAAGCATGCACGCACACACACACACACACACACACACACACACACACACACACACACACACACAGAGTTACAGAGGGTGCGATAGATAAATTGTCGTCCAAATTACGCAAAAATGAAAATAACAGTGATATCTCATTTCAACAGATATATTTACCAAAAATACACAAAAATATTTTGAAATAAAATATATATTTAAAATAAATTAATTCAATAAAATCGCCATTTACTCAACCAAGACCTCCAGACGACCTTTGAATGCTCCCCTTCAATTCATCTTTCGTGTTACAATGAGCTTTGGTGGTCTGTCGCTCAACTGTGTCCTATACATAATAATAATTAACAGGGTCGTAGTCTGGGGAGTTAAGTGGACAGATGTAAGGGGTGATGTGGTCGCATAAATTGTCTGGCGGAGATGACTGGGTTCTCCTGCTAGTGTGGCATGGTATAGAGTCTTGTTCCTGCAGCCACCCTCTTGACTCAGAGCAGTAGTACATCTTCAAGGCACTTGATGTAGGCCTCCGTTTTGAGTTTGAGATCTTCACCAACACATTCTGGAATCATTTTCTTATTAGAACGGCCAGGATGACCTTTCTGGGTTACCGTACCTTCGCAATCACAATTAGACTTTTCCGAATACTCTGCACCCAAATACTCTTAAATGTTCGTGTTGGATCTTCCGATGCGAATGCCAATCAATACATACAGCATGCTGTTTCCAAATTTCTGGTGGATTGATTTGCATCATTTGCTCTTTTTCTCACAGACTGTGCCCAATTGTCTCTATCACACTGCGCAGATGACAAAACCATAAACAAAGGAAGAGCATGCGCAAAATAGAAAACAACATGGCGATAATTTACACATCGCACCCTGTGTGTGTATATATATATATATATATATATATATAGAGAGAGAGAGAGAGAGAGACAGACAGACAGACACACAGACAGACAGAGAGGCAACAGTGTGGTTGTTCGTTTCTATGAACTGAATTTCTGGCCGAATAATATATATATATATATATATATATATATATATATATATATATATATATATATATATATATATATATATATATATATATATATATATATATATATATATTTATATAAGGATGTAGACAGATGTATAGATGCGAATCAGATGCAGTGCTAAATGTTTACGATAATATTGAACATTTCAGGTTTGTTCATCGATAGAAGTGCGTTCTTTGAATATATGAATTAACTGCCTCCAACAAGCCCTCACCGAACGATGACCCGAGATTCTAGCATGAATCAGGAATCAAGGCGCCATTATCACTAACCCTGGGTGTGTCTTGCGATAGCTACGGGCTCTGCTGGTATTCCATCACATTTTAGGAGTACAAGATAAAAGAAGACACAATCTTTGCCTCAATATTGAAGCCTATCTCCTTTCAGATCATTCAGATATGTTAAGGCTGTAATAAGAATCGCACCTCTAGCTATAACAATATAAGCATCAGTAGCCAAATCAATATAGCTGCCTCCATTCGCCCGACATAACCAACAAAACGATGTATTCACTGGTAAGTATGCAGTGCGAAAAAACAATAATCTTCCAGAGATATCCGAAGGAATAATTGTTTGATTATTCCATCGATTTAGACAAAAGTACTTAAGACCGATCATTTTTTTTTAATATGCTAGAATATTTGGGTAACACACTGATACGTGTCTAAATCCTCACAGTATTTAGTATTTTCGAAGATATCACTAACATTTTTTGTCGAGATTTACAAACTCGAATTTCGAAACCAGTCGATGAAATTTGAATATGCCGTTTTGTTTAGAAAAATGATTTTCCAAAGACACAACTTCTTGGTTTAATAATTTCTTTAATTTTATCTGATTTTATAGGACTTCATGGTAAACAATATTTTTTTAAGAAATTTTTTTTTTCCTTTTTCTTTTTAACGGCGAAGAATAAATTCTTAGGGTTTCTTATTCATGAGCATGGAACATACAACTAGCTATGCATAGATATTTCTTTCTGAAAAAAAATTCCAACTTTTTCAAGCATTTGGCCTTGTGATTTGTTTATAGTTCTTGCAAACGCTAGGGGAACTGAAAACTGGATTTTCTACATAAAAAAATTAAAGAAAGATAGGCAAAAAAAATATTGTCATTGCATAAGTATTTGTTATTTTAATCATTGTTTTTTTTAATAATGGTATTAGAGTATTTTGTATGTTAAATGAAAACACTTTAAATTAAAGAAATATTGGAAATTTATTGTACTAAGCTATGCACTCTAGTAAAACTAATTGCACTTTTTACGCCTTAACTGTTTGCAGTTCTCCCCAAAATTTGGTTTCGATCGGTCGCGTATGCTTATTTTAGATGGAGTGACGGAATAACCGAAGTCACAGAACTTTATATATAGAAGAAAGAATGAAGCTTTCGACATGAATTGTATAAAGTTGTAGAAGTTTGTGTAAGATCAAGTGCACAGTTTGGTGAGACTGATACTATAAAAAAATTGTGGTCTGTTTTCTATGATTACACAGAATAGTACGCCACTGTCTTGAATATTAAAAAGAAAGAAAGAAAGGGAATAGGTACAATTAAGCTGTCCATAATTAGTTACAGAGTTGTCCATCTCTCGATGCTGGTCGATTGGTCTTCTGTGTCAAGAAAGGGGGGTTGATTTGTTTTATTAATCCGACAGATTTTTATTACTTAAACCTTATTTTAATGGATACTTGTATTTGAGTAGATGCTACGTGTATTTAAAAAAGAATATATTCATCATTTTCGCCTACCAGCCTGAATATTCTAGAAATATATTCTTATAATGTGATATATACGGCAAGAATGCACAATACCAGAGATTGAACACAGGAATCATCAATGCCGTGTGACATAATTTCAGGCGTCATTGAAGATTGAACTGAGATGTGAACCTGATTGTCACAAGAAGATCTGCTATTATTTAATTAACGAATTTCTACTGTAATTTAATTGCTAAAAGTTTCATACTTATAAAGCCTTTTACGTCAACACCGTTGTAACAACCCCACATTAACTGTACATTGTATTATTTACTGTCAAAATAGAATACTTACCTCGTATAAAATCTTCTTCAAAGAATAAATCATTTTCATCATGTAAGCTAAACTTACTTTAACGAAAGGCCAACTTCGGTGAATACCCATCTAATTTTCAAACAACTAGAGGTATTAATATTATTTATTATCAATTTCTCAGTACATATTTCCCAAATAATTTCCTTGAATCACTCATTGCAAAGACAGTAGCTAAAATAATTCGTCATGTCCATTCGAGATTCTAATTGTGTTAGTTTATGAACATTCTCCCAAATATCTCTGCATTATTTGATATTTTATATACGCATATACATTTTTAGATTATTTTACCAATTATATTCGAACATTCACGCGCCAAATTACCATTGTTTTATGCATTGTGCATAATATCGTAAATGCATGAAAAATTATGGGCATTATTGAGTTAATAAAATGAAGTTTTAAACGTACATAAAAAAGAACACTCATACAGGTAGGTTTCTGTTATTAATAATAAATAAGCACTAAATTCTGTCTGTCCGTAACTGTCTTTCTAATTCAGGTCATAATTGCTATACATAAGACAAATTTATCTTTTTGGAATCAGGATGATCCCAGCTTTGAAAACCTTCCCTTCATCGGGTGCTTGAACATCTAGCATTGGAATTTGTTCCCAGATGAAGAGAGAACAGTTACAAATTCAGATTTTAAAATAACAGTAAAGAATTAGTGATTTTAAAGGTTTTCTTAATTTATTTACAAAAAAGTTGTGAATTTAACTTTTTTTGTTTTAAATTCAGGTTAAAATATCTCCAAAGCTTTCTGAATTTAGGAAAAATATATTTCTTCAAAATACCAAGGAATCAAAGAGTTAAAGTGATAGTTTTCGTGACTTGGGTTTTGAAGTTCCGCAGAGGTTGTAATTTGTAGAACACGATTGTCGGCCCAAATCGCTCTTTTATCCGGAATTGGACTTATAGCCCGAATCTGAATTTAAGTAAGGTTTTGACGTCACATGGAGTGAATTGACCATCATTTCTGTTTTCTAAGCTAGACCAAATTAGCCCTCCGCAGTAGCCACGAAATGTGACTTTCAAGCTAGTTAATAATAAATTTGATAGAGCTTAAATAACTTTCACTTCAGCCATCCTGCCTCATGACATATCCAATAATAAATGCCTCTTTCATAACATTTCAACGGTTATCGACATGGAAAATGAAATCAACGAGCCGAGTTTCGATAAGGCCTAGTTTATTGGGTTTACTTATGCTCTAATACCTTTAAGAAAAGCATGAATCAGTTTTTCTCCCTCCGGTTTACCCGCCAAATATCAGGGAACCCCTATGATGCTTAGATTATGCGAAAACATTACATAAGTTTAGTTGATTGATTGGTTGATTTCGTTTAGCGGCATATCAACCTCTATGGGTTATTTAATGTTGATATTGCAATTATTTTAAAGACAATTTTATGGTTCCAACTACAGATAAAATGTATTCTTGGTCATTTTGCTATAACATGTATTGTTGATATTTATGCTGTAAAATGTATTGTTTTTAATTCTACTATAAAATGTATTACTGGTCATTATACTATAAAATGTGTACTGTTGGTAATTTTTGTATATATAGAAATGTATTGCTGGTATTTTTACTATAACAATGTAGTTTTATACTTTTACAGTATTTTGCATTTGGCTGGGGATTCTCTTTTTCACAATATATGGGACCCTAACAGATGCTACGGCCCCGTGTCAGTGTGGATCTGGGAACAACAGCAGTTAAGAGGTGGTTCCATGATCCTCCATTGTCCGGATCAAAGGTCTTGTTACCGGATATAATTTTATACTTAATTGTATACTTTCAACTACAGATATTTGGTACATAATTTTATACTTTCAGATTAAAGGTATGCATTGATGTTAAATTTTACTATAAAACTGTATTTTTTATATTTTTAGTGTTGCATTGATTGTCATTTGGCTATAAAAATGGAGTGGTGCTAGATTTATTTTGAAAAATGTATTGTTGATTTTTGTTTGTGAGTTCGCTATTTGCCTATAGCTGGGATCCAAACAATTACTCCCATCTCTTAAATAAGGTATGACACGAAAATTTATTTGAACAGCTATGTAAGCTCAATTTCTACATGGTATGTATCAAAACTGTGGCAGGACACTAGTATGTTTGAGTAAATAATAATCATCAATATGTGGCGGGAGTCAGGACTTTAGATAGTAAATATTTCCGGGATGCTAGAACATTTATCCCGCAAATAATATTGATGGACTCAATGAGGACACTTTACCCACGTGCAACTACAGAGCTAAAAAGACCAAAAAGAGGATGAATGAGAATATTACTGCTTATATTAGGTTTGAAGAGCGCTCCCTAGCGAGCGCTTTTGACAGAACCAAGTGGGATAACCTACAAAACAATTAGCAACATTTACTGGGGAAAAGCGTTGATATTTCTGATAGGAATCGCTTTAAGCAAGTACATAAAAACAGAACGAGGAATAAGACAAGGAACCGTTTTCTCACCGGATTTATTTAATACATACAGCGAGGCAATCCTAAGAGAATTAGAAATATCTGGGTTTATGATCGACGAAACATTAGATACGTCAATGAGTTCAGCAGGAAAATTTTAAAAAAACTCAATGACAAGGTAGAAAAGGACATGAAATGAAAGGAATGATCGTTAATTATGAGAAAACAAATGAATAAGCCTTAGAAATCAGCTATCCAAAAGTGTAAGTTTCGAATTAAAGACACCAGAATCTAGCAGATACTAAGAGACGAAGTGTGACAGCGATCCAAATGTCTGTGGGAATAGCAAATGTTACTTTTCAACGGATTTATTGAAGGAAAGATATGTAGAGTGAAGCATCAAGCTGCTTATATAATTACCTCATGTGAATCGATGTTTGACGGAGATAAGGATGTATGGTAAAGAGTCGAACGTTGATTCAAACTCCAAAAGACAGGAAGTTCTGACCACCGGCACATAAATAATGGTGATAATGCATTCTCTATCATTGGATAGCATCCAGTTTTGAAGAAAACAATTTCAAAGCAGCGCTATAACAGGTCATTATATTTCGCAATGTCATGGCAATTCATATACAATAAGGAAAACTATGCTGTGGAGTTCGTTCTTTGAGACAAATTGTAAAGTTAAATAGCTGGGTAAGGTTTTAACAGCTGACGGAAAATGTCGTATCAAAACCCGAAGGCGCATTGGAATAATAAATTATGCATTCCAAAAACTCAGAAAAAAATTAAGAAACAAGAAAATATTGTTAGAAAATGTTTTAAAAAAAATGATAAACTGCTATTTAATACCAGTCTTCATAAAAACCAATAGATGCAGGGAAATTTTCTCTCAAATGAAGAGAAGAAGGCAGGCAACAAAGATGTTCTACAGAACAAAATGCTGAACATGTCCAGGGCAAAACATTTATACAATGAGTAAGTCTTAAAAAGAGCATATACTTAGAATCATAAATAGACAATTGAAATTTCTAATACACAATGAGTAAAGAAGACTTAAAGAATTGAAAACAAGAAGGACAGAAGAAAGCACCGAATAACTTACATGACATTCTTGTGAGACTGGATGGCACAAGATGGGGTGAATGATAGCAAAAAAATAAATAAATAAACGATCATTGCTAAGAGCAACAAAAATAGGATGTTGTGTAGAGCCATGATTACTCACATCCTGAAGGGACACGACATATAGAAAAAATAAATCTGTAGAGATCTGAAGAGATATTTCATCAGTGCACGAACCTCGATAAGACTACTCAATGGTCAATATGTGTATCTTTTGATGATGAGCTCGAATATGATCAAAACTTTTATAATTACCATCTTGTATCTGCGTTGATTTTTGGCCTAATGACGTCAGATTATAAAAATGCATTCTTCACCTACTCATTAAGTGCTCATGGTGTCGTTAATTACTTTTATATTATTTACATTCGTACTAACATCCTTATATCTGTTGCTACTATGAAAACTCTAGAGACGTCCTTTTTCAGGAGACTGATAAAATGTCTTGAAGGATTAATGCATCAGTTTAAATTTTATGGCATAGTATTTGTGCGTTCAATCTATGGGCCATATAGCATAAACACACACACACAGTGGAAACAGGGATAGCAATATTATATATGAAATATATCCATTGTAAACAAATAAAATACAAAATTCGAGAATTGTCATTATCAGCTTTTCAAAGTTTAGATAAATTGAGTTTTTCAATTTTTTATTCTAATTGCTTATTAGTAATGGTCTATTTCTTAATATTGGAAACTTTAATTATAAAGATTGATTTCGTTAACAGCGTTATAACCCCACCCAACAAAAAATATCTGATCGATATTTTTTCATTAGTTTCTTTTTTTTTTGTATTTACACAGTATAAAGGGTGAAATTGGTAAATTAGCATTCTCGTCGGAAGCTGCAATACAAACATTTCAAATTGTTTGGGTGTCAATCTGAAGACAGCGCAAAGGTTTCGGAAAGATTTGGACGATATAATCAGTCAACATCATGTTATTTGGAGTGATCACTAGTGATGACAATGTTGTGTTTCCATTCATCTTCCAACAGGGTCTCATATTCAACACGGAGATCAACATCAAGTGCCTTTAAGAGGTAGTGCTGCTCTGTGTGAAGAGGTTCGTTGCTGGAGCAGGACTCTGCACCATGCGACACAACCAGGGGTACCCAGTCATTGCTGTCAGGCAATTACTGCGACTATATCCCCTATAACATCTGGCCACCTGACTCCTCAGACTACAACCCCGTTAATTATTGTGTAGGGCGCAGTTGAGCAAGAGACCAGCAAAACTCATAGAAAGACCAAAGATAAATCAAAGTCAAGAATTATGGCAGCATTTACCAACTTAATCATGGGCTCTGTCTAGAAGAACTGCAAGAGATTTCGAAGTCGACTGGAGTTCGTGGTTGAAGTCAATATCAATTTTGTTGAATAAATTTAATCTTATAGTATTTCAAGATATTTTTTGTATAATTTTGTTAACTATATCTGTTAAAATGAGATATCATTGTTATTTATTTTTTGCGTAATTTAGACAAGAAGGTATCTATTGCAATACTCTGAGTGTGTGTTTGTGTGTGTGCTTGTTTGTATGTGTATGTACGTGCATGCGTTTGTGATGTCATGTCTAATATTCGCGAAATAAGATGTAGGAAGAGATTCCCCATCAGACGACAATTTATCCATCGAACCCTGTATACTATATATCTGTGTATACAATATTCTCTGAATTTGTCGGTTTTTGAATACGGTAAAATTAACAATCCAATTTAGTGTCTTGAAATATTGCATGAATAAATTTTCTTTAACATTTTTAACTGAAGTTGTCTTAAATTTGTATGCATTAATCAAATATCTAAATATGGTAAAATGTGGCTTATCCTCGGGAGAACTTACACTTAGTCCTTATGCTAAGGACTCGTTTCCATTTTCGATATTTGTTTGATAATTTAAAAATTTCAAATTACGATCAAGCTTCTAGCTTGCGATGAAGCGGGTTGAATTAGTTTAAAAGAACAGGCATTCTACGTAAGAAACAAATATATACCTTTATTCAATTGAATTACTTTTAGAAAAAGTGGCAGAAAATATGCCTATCAATATGTGTACTAACAAAGACACAAAGAATAAGTTTTTTTTTAACGGAATATCAATATCTGTTATTTAATGCCGAAAATATTCTATATATAATTTTATCCTTACAAGGTATTTTTTTTTAGATATATAGTTTTGTTGAAACTTGACTAATGCATGGAATAATAATGCAACACAAAATGTACTTAGAACAAAATGTATTGAAACAAGAAAGTGTACACAATATTTACATATAGTCTTTTGTATATTCCTGGTGAGAATGTGTTTACTGAGTCGCAGTCGGGCAGAGTCTCTGGTTGAATCTCTTGATTCCTCCCTCTCTTCCCGGTACCAACCATATTTATATGGTCGGTACTCCACTATGCAAATTAGGTGGATCCTACCACAACAAGTTTGTAGATTATAAAACATATTGTTGATGATTTTTAAAAAATGTATTGATGGTAATTTCGCTACAAATATGTATTGTTAATTTTGTTATAAAAATATTTTTGATACTTTTTTAGTGTTGCATTGATTGTCACTTTGCTATAAAAGTGCATTTGTTGGTCATTTTATTATAAAAATGTACTGTTGATTTTTGATGTTCACTATTTGTCATTTGGACACCAACAGATACTATCACCCCAGATTAGTGTGGACCGGGAAATGACAACAGTAACAGGTCGTTCCACGCCCCTCAAAACTTGAAATCTCCCAATCAGATGCCTTGCAGTTACATGTAGTTTATCTTCATAACGAGGACGAACAAAGAACAAGAATAAATAAATATTAATTTTTAAATGGCTGCAATAATCATATAGATACCCCTTATTTATATTCATGTTTATTATAGCTTTGATGAATGTGTGTGAAGTATAGCGCTTGTAAATGGAAATGTCATGTTGGGTTCAAATTACAGTTAATAGTAATTTCGTTCGCATTCGCGTAATACAGCTCGAAATGTATGAAGCCATCGGTTCTTGCAAATCCTCCAAATTATTTGGTTGGTGCATAATTATCCGGCGTTTTTGTAAGCGAGTTAATTGTTAATAAGAATTGCTGGTTTATTTACTTTTTAATAAAAATATTATTTTATTTTCAGGTCATAACAATGCGGGTCGACAATCATAAGCTCCAGAATAATCATCTAAAAATAGTATTGTTGAAGTGTTATGTTTCTTTTTTCATAATTGATGTCGTTTAAAAACGCCTGATAATTATGCACCAACCCAATACCTTGAATGAGAATGTAAAACGTCTTCATTGTGAACCTAAGAAAAGGACAGCACTTCATTAAATCCAGTTAGGCGTGAAGTTAGCATCTGCATTCTTTAAAACAATTTCTCCCTCAGACCAAAATTGTCGCTGCCATATTTGGTTTGTAGCTGCAAAACAATTTCATTGCGACAGCATAGTAGGACAGATATCAAGAGGACTGCTTCATTGTACGACGCATTTCCAACCTCATAGTCAATCATCATTTGTTCTCCTTATCGTACGAATTTTCCCTTCGTAACTTAATCTCCTCTTCCATATTTATCATACATCCCATTCCTTATTATCATTTCAAGAGCCACTCTACCTAGTGGTTCCATGACAAGTCGTGCTTGTCATCCCCTAAGGCTGTGAGATCGATTCCTGAAAAATACTGAGTCTTTAGGGTTGGTTTATTAAAGAAAATCTATTGCAGTGTTTGGCGATCTGACATGAAAGTTTACACTCTAGAATTTTTACCACTTACCATCATAATAGCGTAAATGTATTCATAGAAAAAAATGTGGAATTCAAATGAAGTTCACCGATGTTTGCTTGGAGCAATTCTGTGCATCTCAGTTTGAAACGTATCCTGTACTGGCAAAAATGCAATCACAGTGTTGGTGCCTTTCGCGAATGCATACCTGTGGCAAACTGGATTTTCTTGTCTGCTTCACATCAAAACCAAGAGCAGAAATCGAATGGATCCTCCACACGACATGCGAGTAGCACTCAGCACCAAGACACCAAAACAGCAACAAAATTCACTGAATTTGTTTCTCAACCATAGTCACTCACACCACACTATACATAGTACAAGCATATGTTACCGTATTTTTATGTTTTTGCTCATATGAAATTAAACCGGGTTTTTGCATTACATTATTTTGTTGTCAATTATGAGAATAAAGATTAAAAGAAACACAATGTTTGTTTTTTTTATATGCACATGAGATCAATATTGTTTTTCGTCAATTCTGGAAAGGGGTGTGAGAACTGGTTGTTGGTCTGAAAGGGGGCGGAAACTGATAGGTGGTTTGAAAGGGGTGCTTACGAGGAAAAAAGTTTCAGAATCACTTATTTAGTGATTTTCGTGCTATATACTGGGCGAATTTTAATATTAAAAAAATCTTTGTCAACAACAGTATATAATGTTGATGATAATGAAATCATTATTTTTTTTTATTTATTTGACACTTGATGATTGTTTTAATAGACTAGAAATCGGCTAATCTCCGTTAATTATATACTTTGAAACCACGCTTGTCATTAGCAACCTATGAATTTTCAATCAATTGATATACGCACACGTCTGATTTGCTTAAAGTTATTTCCTTGCCGAAATAGTTTTCCGTATATACTCAACTAGATCTAGGTTGTTGACGCGAAAGTCTAATATGATGTAGTACTTTCTGTTTTGCCAATTAAAAAACAAAACGAAAACAAATTTTGTTTTAGTTTTCTACTTTGGACAGGCCACCAAAGACGCCGTCAAATTAAATAGACATTAGCAGGCTTCGGGATATGCTTAACAATGACATTACCTAATCATGTTTATCATGTTTGGTGCAGTAAATTGAATACTTAGCGCCAGCATGCACACGAGCAGCTGCTTACTACATTTTCCGGACGGAGGCTACAAGTTGCGAACTTGTTAATGAATAAACTTTTTTCATATCCTCCTTTTTTTTTCGTTCTTTTTATGTCTTTAATATATATGTTCTTTGTCACTATTCTTTCTATTTAAGTTTGAGTTCTTTTTAACTTGACGATTTCTTCTGTTTGCGTTGTTTTCTTTGGTTTGTTTTCTGGACAGTTTTATTGTATACGTATTTTAGTAGCATATTAATGTCACTTTTTCATCAATGATGGAAAACAAATTGGAAACTTGTCGTAAAGTACTTCAACAAATTTAAATTAAAGATGTGAATTTCCTCTAAAGATAAAACATAGCCAACTCGAAGATATTACTCAGATGTAGCAGTACGTGTAGAAAGTGCACGGTTTTACTGTTAATCATTGAAATTCATAGTTTTGAGTTCTTCTAACTCCATGGAATGTAACATTTTTAAATGTGCACTTTATAGCAATAATTGCAATAATATTCTTTCGTAGTTATATTTTCTTGATTTTGACAATAGCACCAGCAACACAATAGGAGGAACTAACGAACAAAGAACACGATTTCCCTATTTTAATTTTTAAAGTTAATGATTGAATTGGCTCACAGAGAGTTATACGACAATAAAATATCATAAGAAATACCCCCTATCGCATCGTTCAATATCTGAGCTGAAAAACATTCCAAAATATTGCAATAAGTCTTAGGGCACCTCGACATGGTGTAAAGGTTAGAAAGCTTGTCTTGATAGATCAGATATGATGAGTAACAAATTCGATCCTCACTGGGTGCTCATGCATCCGGTCTTGTGCCACATCTAAGCCGCGCTTAGCAAATCATTGTTGCAGTAACAAACATGAAAAGATTTTGAATTTGGCAAATTTTCCATTTCACTGAAACGGACTTTAAACACTTGTTTCTTTCTTTCTTACTGAAACTAAGTGGCGTCTTTGATATGTATTTCCATATAATGAAAAGGGAATAGGTGATTATTTATAAAATATTTGCCGGAGACGTTAAACCCTCCTTTCTTTCTTTCTTTCTTTCTTTCTTTCTTTCTTTCTTTCTTTCTTTCTTTCTTTCGATGAAACCAAGTAGCATTTCTGATATATCCTTTCCGCCTTTTCACGCTGTCAAAACGGGATGCTATTATTTATGGGGTATTTGCAGGGCGTAATGGCCGTGCGAACTAACTAAGGAACTACCTAACTAAATGGAGACTAACTGAATTATTACATGATGATGACGATGATGTTTTTGATTTAACATAAATAACGATATGTATGAAACAGTTTTCAGTTTTCACAACAATGTTACAGATTTTATTACATTTACATAGCATTAAAATGTCAACGTAATACCTAAAATTAAATTTTGCTAATAAAAATCGTAACCTTTTATATTAAAAGTATTTAATTCAAAGTATCATTGCAAAATATAATTTGATTCTGTTATCGTGTACGAAAGCAAAAAAGACATTTGCTTGTTGATAGACGACAGTTAAAACAAGCAATTTAATTCATGAATCGGAACTTTTTTTTTTAGAACTATAATTAAATAATCCTATTCTCAGCGACGTCACGTTTCATCCCTCTGTCTTTTCTACAAATATTTTCATATCAATTGTTCTGACCAGCTTTTCTTCTTGGTGACTGAACTGCATGCATTTGAGCATGCTGCCATATTGGCAACTAGGTCTTATCTTCTGTTGAATTATCAAGATGCAACTGTATATTGAATTGTAATACTTTCTTTTTTAGCACTTTTCGACTGTGGGCCTCCCTTCCGATTATTTGCTTCCTTTCAACCTACAATCTTCAAAAATGTAAATGCAATGCTAATTGCTGTCTTTTGTCTTTCGGAATCCTGTTTTTTATTGTCCTTTCTCTTCAACAGATACTGTCCTCTCATCTGCAGTAGATGTTTTGTTCACATGAGTTACTCGAAACTCATTTCTTTTTTATTTGGCGAATGTAACCTTATGACACTGTGTAGATGGCGGAGATAAAAAGGAAATTGCAGCAGCTTCTACGCAAGGTAGTAAGAGAAAGCAAATAGAAAAAAAAACTAATATTTAATTGAATTCACGTGAAATAATTTAAGATGCGAGGTACAAATTGGAAACATCAGATTCAGACAAAATGTAACTATCTGGGTCATGTTATAATTATATTAGATGACGGAAAACAGGAAACAGAAATGGCGTTAAGTAACGTCGAGCTTGCTCAGTACCTAGATGGATAACCGCTTGGGAATACCAGGTACTGCAAGCTTAGATGGGCGGGTGATATAAGGGATAATTGCACGGAATTATTAATCGGAAAGTCGAGTTCCAGTTCAAGTTCCAGTTCAAGTTCTGGTTGTGTTCGTTATATTCAATTAGGCGCAAATACCCTTAAGAAAATTATCAATCTATTTCTTCTTCCCAGCTATGGGTTAATTAGTAAGACTTATAATCATTGTTATCCCTCCCCACAAAAACTTCTTAAAATCTAAAAGTATTTTCTGGTGTTAAATAACATGCATTGGGTTGATAAGCCGCAGAAAACGAGACAATCATTTAACATCCATCTCTAAGTGTGCACATAATTTATATAATATTAACTTTGAAAAAAAAAACGCAAATAAAATCATATGCGATGTAATTAATAAAAAAAAATAATAGCTTTTACGAATGGTATCATTTGAGACTTTAAAAACCATTAGTGCATTGAAATTACTATTTATTTAGCGCACCATCCAATTGTCTCATAAATAAAATGTAATAAATTTGATTCAAGATACTATATATATTTAGCTGATGCATAAATGATTTTCCACTAAGTAGAAAAGAGATCATTTTGCAGAAGAAAAAGACATTCAAATCAAAAAAATATCTCTGTCCTTTCAGAAAGTAGACGATCATAACTCTCCAGGAATTTCTTTTTCTATATTTACTCTGAATTTGTATGGATTTTTTGGAAAGATCGTTGATATGTTTCTCTCAGCTTTTTGTACTGTTTGGGATTTAGAGTTTCCACCCTTTCAGCTTAAATGAAAAAAAAACAATGTAAAACGGACGGCTAGAAAGATAGATTGCATTGGAAAAGCTTATACAATAGGGTCACTTATCACGAGCTTAGCTGAAACAACAGATAAGGAACCATGAGATTGAATATATACATTATCCTAAACAGGAGAACTTTATGTGCAAGTTGTTTACAAAAAAGCCTAAGAACAAGTAAGATCTATAATAGTAATGGTAAATACTAATCCCATCTTCAAATATAATTCTGTGCAACGGATTTGAGATTTGAAATATTTTTTCTGATTTTAAATTTTAAGGATAATTGAAAATCACATAGATATTCAGTGGCAGTAGATACATAGTAATGATATGGAAATAGTTATCCTCATAATCATGTGAGCACAGGCACACACACACACTATATATATATATATATATATATATATATACATACGCACACACACACAGTGTGAGGTATAAATATTTGTACACCATGAGTTTTTATTTAACATTTTATAAAACAAATTTATAATCCAAAAAATGTTTGTATACAATGAAATAATGTTACAATATACAAAAAAAATCAGAAAAAAGTAATGTTATATTAATGAAATTATTTCAAATTCAAATTCCAAAAATTGGAGGTGAAAAAATATTCGGAAAAATGATAATATTAATACTTTGTAGAATATCTCTTACCCAATTCAACAGCAACAACTCTCTTTCTGTAGCTTTTAATCAATGATTTGTAAGTTTCCATTGGTATTTTATTCCATTCATTTTTGCTTAGTCTTTTTAGGTCCAGGATGTTTTTCGGAGCTCTTGCATGGTGCAGCATATCTCGAATTGTTTTCAACAGGTTTCATCTTTTTATCGTAGCTATAACGGAACCAATAGTAGGAAATGCTATAATCTGGATATCTGTTATTTTCTGTTGTTTGATTATCAATTCTTTTTGCAAAATTGATAGTTCCTTGCCTTTTGCCATGAGGATAATTATTGTGTATGATTTGCGTGCGGAGATATCCTTATATCAGGAATGACATGTGAAATGTTCTAGATTGTGCTGGTCATTATAATATTTGGAAGTATCTAACAAAAGCTTACCAAAACTTATGTAAATAAAGGGTAATTAATGCTTTGATATTAAGGGACATATTTTGTACGAATACTTTTTTGTCTGCAAATTATATAAATAACAAATAATTTCATTTATAACAAAGTGTCCTAATTGTTTTAGTCATATTACAGCATTATGATGTAAAAGTATTGTAGGGATTTTTAAAGTTGTTTGTAAGTTATAACTACGTTAATTAAAAGATTTCATGGTGTACGTATAAGTATTTGCCCCATTGCATATATATATATATATATATATATATATATATATATATATATATATATATATATATATATATATATATATATAATGTATGTGTGTGTATGTGTGAATATTAACTTGAAAATATATAGGGAAGTTCTGTAAGGCTGTCATGACTACTTAAGAATATATCTCTATGAATTAGGTATTGATTACTTTAAAAATCTATTGTGATTGATCAGTTTTGGGGTAGACATGATCAGGTCAGGTATATATATATATATATATATATATATATATATATATATGTGTGTGTGTGTGTGTGTGTGTGTGTGTACATATATATATATATATGCATGTCTGCATATATATATATATATATATATATATATATATATATATATATATATATATACAATATGAAGGAACAAATTTTAATTATGTTATAAAACATATATATATATATATATATATATATATATATATATATATATATATATATATAAATATATATATATATATATATATATATATATATATTTATATATATATATATATATATATATACTTGAAATTCAGTGTATGTCATTTCAACGAAGTGTAAACAACTTTGTTTTTCATAGCGTTAAACATATCGGATTACGTGCTAAATATATATTTGCAGGTAATTTTACTGAACTATTTTATTCAAAAGGAATCTACAGCTGAAACACCGAATTCTTGCTGAGACTTACGTCGACTACGCCCCTGTTAGAAATAACATGCAGAGATTGGTTTAGACGCTTCAAAAATAATGATTTTGATGTTGAAGATAAAGAACGCTTTGGCGCAACAAAAAAACTTTGACGACAAAGTATTGGAGGCATTAATTCATGAAGAATCATGTCAGGTGCAAGCTGAACTTTCAAAATCATTACGAGTTCATCACACAACAGTTTCGAAACTTTTGAAAGTATTAGAAATGTTACAAATGCAAAGACATTTGCTGCCGTACGAATTGAAGGTAATCGACTTCGAACGGCCTCTTGTAACGTGTGAACAACTGCTTCAAAGACAAAAAAGGAAAGTTTTAGTATAGTATCGTGACTGGCTATTAAAAGTGAAAACACTACGATAACCGTAAAGGTAGAAGATAGTGGAGGAATCCAGGTTATGCATCAACACCGGCGGCAAAGCCGAATATCCATGTTTCGAAGCGTCTGCTATGCATTTGGTAGTATCTGGTGGGTGTAGTTTTTATGAGTTGTTCAAACCGACCGAAACCATTACAGGAGATAGCTATCGACTACAATTGATGCGTTTAAGCCGATTATTGAAGAAAAAAACGGCCGCTATACGAACAGAGATACGACAAAGTGATTTTGCAACATGACAACGTTAGGGCACGTTGCAAAAAGGTTGAAAACCTACTTGGAAACACTTAAATTGGAAAGTCTCACCCCACCCGCCGTATTCACCAGGCATTGCCCCATTTGATTACCACTGGCACAAGGCCTGGCTGAGCAGCACTTTCTTTTCTTATGAAGATGCAAAAAAAAATGATGGATCGGCTCATGGTTTCTGACGTGGAATTCAAATACTGTCAGATAGACGGGGGAAAGTAGCAGCCAGCGTTGCACAATACTTTTAGTTACACGTTTGTAAATAAAACACTACTTTTCATAAAGAATCAGTGAGAACTTATTCAAGATCCTAATATATATATATATAAATATATATATATATATATATATTATTTAGATTATTCGAACTTTTTATCCTCTTCTTCATTGCCATATTCACAACGTTTCGGCCTTCTTCAGGTGATTGGAATTTCAAACCGAATCCTTTATTGTACATTGTTCTATGCGCCATGCCTCTTCTGGATGTCCCAGTTATTTCACTTTAACTCAGCTCTCCATGTTTTCTTTTGTGTTACCGTTTTACCATGCTGTTGCAATTTTAGCTTAAGTGGGCGGTCTGTTTCTCCTTTGTATTTCCTACCACAACTACACGGGATGACGTACACACAATTCTTAGTCATGTTCTCCTCTATGGGAAGGGGTTTACTCGGAAGAGTTGTATGCGAAGTGTTGATCCACTTTTGAAGATTGTTCTGATTTTATATGGACCACAGATCTTTTGTATTTTCTCCGAGAATCCCTTTACATAGGGTAGGCAGTCTGTTTTCTGAGTGCTGTTATCCTCTTATACGCCTCTATCCCAGTTTTTTGGAGCTGCTACCATGTGCCTAGGTTAGTTGTTACGTTGTAGAGTAGTGTTTATACGGACCATTTTTTGTTGCTATATTTCTGGGTCACCATTTATGATTTTGCTTGACTACAACGTCAAGCAAAACGATCAAATTCTTTACATTCTATAGAATATTGGAAATCGAACTTGAGGTATTGTCCGGTGAATGTTAGTTTGCGGTATACAGATATCTTGAACCCGTGCTGTGTTCGAGATATGAGTACATCCAGGAAAACGGGTTTGTTGTCGTTTTATCGCTCCATTGTGAACATTGATGACTTTTATTAGGTTCACATTAGTAACTGGACATCTTCCTGAAGGTGTCATCTACGTATCTCAGCCATACGGTTGGCCGTAGTGGCGTTGGTTCTCATGCTATTTCCTCAAAGTATTCCATATATAGGTTTTCCATTGCTGGTGTTAATGGTGAGCCCATTGCTAAGCCCTCATCCTGTCGATATATGTCTGATCCTTATGTGAAGATATTATCGGATCTTGCTATTGACAATACTGATATATGAAAAATCAAATGCAATATGAAAAATTTGTTAAAATGAAAAACACATTTTCTTTTGTCGAAAAGCAAAAAGCTTCAATGTATAGCTTATAAACAATGCACATTCAAAAAATATATGCATTTTCATTCAAAATGGTGTATCGACAGTTTTGATATATTGCAAAGTAATATTTTGTTTAGTTTTTTATCGATTTTTCTAAATAATAAAACAAATTAATTAATTAAAAAATAGTAGCATTATATATGCCTCACGCATCACATCGAAGGGAGGAATAAAAGAATCATTATATATGAAATCCAAACAACAGTAGAGTATTTATCCACTCAAGCGGAATGTGGTGCGTAACGTAGGATGGCACCCAACTCCTGTCTATATTACTACTTCCTTACATGTCTCTTCAGGACGTGAATGTTCATGGCTCACTTATACCTTGAGGCTCTTAGCAATGTATCCCCGTTTGCCAAGCCTCCCATCCACGTTCCGCCATCTATTCAGGAAAGCTCTTTTAGTAGCCGGGTCGCTGCCGTCCCTTCTCTTCTTTTTTATATGCCTTGTGAGGGATTAGGTTACCAAGACAACTTTCCTCATCACGCGACCAAAAAATGTTAGTTGTCTTTTACTGATTCTAAGTGTAAGTTTTCGTTATTATTACCATTATATTTAAGACTACCTTGTTCCGGTGTCGTTCCATCCATGGAATTCTAAGCACCCTACTGTCGGACCAAGTTTCTCTTTTCTCTAGTTTTCTATTAATCTCTCTGGATATTGTCCAGAATTCATTGCATATAAGGGATTCCATATTACATAGCAATTCTTGATGGTTTTCTTAATATTTTGTTTATTTTTGGAATCCATTTTTGTCTAATCCAATATGCGTTCGGATTTCGGTGCCTCATTTTCTATCCATTGTTAAAACACTTACAATATATCTAAAATTACGTGCCTAACTGATGCTGAAATATCCATTTCATAGTTTTCATGTTGATAACCATATTTTCTCTCTTCTTGGATCCGACCTATTTTCTCACTTTCTTTTGCTACCTGATCTAGGGGGTCCTACAGGTCTTCTTTCTGTGTCATCTGTCAAAACAGTGTCATTTCAAGACGAGACAAATCCTTCTCTTACGCCTCTTTCTATTTCTGTCTCTCTCTATTCATTTTATTTCCTCTCTTGATGCAAGCAGTTCGCTCCCAGTATAAGTTCTGGATTATTCTAACATCCTTTTCAAATAGATCTCGTTTTCCTAACTGTTTAAATATACCTTTGCGGAATACATTGTCAAATGCTTTTAAGTAATCATGCGTACTGCTCTATCCGATTATTTCACTTCAGTACTGTTAGAGGACCTTAGCCATAATAACATAATGGACTATTACATACGTAATAAATACTGCGCCTGAAGAGGAAGCAAGGAGTCCCGTCTGAAGTCTAGAGTTCCGTCTGAAGTCTGGAGTGAAGTCCGCCAGGAGTCTGTCAGTCAGTCAGAGCGATCAAGTCAGTCAGTCGAGTCAGAGGCAGTCCGAAACAGGGTCGCATCCAGACAATTACTACTAAACCTGATTGTTCGTACTAACCCTTTCTACTCCTCTGTATATATTCCTGTTTGTAATATATCTGTGTTATTCCATATACGTGTTCGAGTTCTTCTTTATTGGTTCTACTTTGGACTATCACCGTGGTACAAGGAACCGGACCATAACGGTGGCGACGAGGATTCGAACTCATTCGGTGGAAGAATTTTTTTTTTTGCCACAGCATAACAGTGGCGACGAAGATTCGAACTATCACCGTGGTACATGGAACCGGACCATAACAAGTACAAATATATATATATATATATATATATATATATATATATATATATATATATATATATAGTTTATAAAAACTAGGTAATCCGTATGGGTAAACCCAAGGAGGATAAGATCCAGAGAGCTCAATGTAAATTCAGAGCAAATAATTTGAATAAAAACAGACCACTTTAAGGTTCCATGTAATAAATTATTTCACCACAACTCTTTTAAAGGACTATGTTTCATCAGACTTTACGTCCAAATGTTAAAACAAAAAATGAAAAGAAATTTACACATTTTTGACGGGCCGTATTAAACATTTGTAAATTAACGAAGTGAGGAACTGAGGGGGAGAGAGAAGACATGAGTAAGTTAGATGTAATTTAAAATTCCTATACTTTCATACTCAAATGTTTGTCACTTAGCTTGTTGATGTTAACTTCAGCATTCCGACTACAGAGTTTTGTAGGTGAAGCCGTCCGTCCACTCTTCAAGGATGTATCATCAATTGACAGCTTATATTTCTCGATTTTTCATTTTTATGCATTTAACATTGATACACGTTTTTGCGTATTTTTTTGTGTGCGTGCGTGTGGGGACATGCGCCCGTCTGTACGGCTGTACGTTCGCACGCGTGAGCCTGTCTTCACACATGTGCGTATGTGTAGGATGCCATGACTGTCCTTTTCTTCGTTTTTTTTCTCCACTTTTCATTCACTCTTTTTTCCCTTTTCCCCTTTTCTTTTAATTATACCTATTTGTTGCTACTTATTTCCGGCTTTATCTCTAGGCATGTTATCGTTTTTAATTTTTGATCGTTCTAGGCTTTTCTTGAGACAGGAAAGTTGTATTTCGTTTTTTTTTATATGAATAATTGATATTAATGCTTAAATATTTTATATGTCTTCACTTGGCTACTATTTCGTTTTATCATTTGCTTTGGCGGCATCTTAAGTATTAACTGTAGGCGGTTATGTTTAAAATTAACATTTCATTTATTATTGTTTGAATTTATGTGCATATGCATGTATTTGTACGCTTACGCATAGGTGCAGGCGCACTTAAATGCATGTACGTAGAAGTAAATCGTAATGGAACTTGTATTGCGATTTAACGCCTTCTCTGTCAATTATTTTGGGAAGAACTTTTCATTTTCAGAGGAATTTTTATTTGTTTTATTATAACTAAGATACTGAGACAACATAAAATACCAAAGCGGTGTCTAACACTTCTACCAAACGTATGAGTTGACAACTGGACTCGTTTCAATCTCAGTAGGGCGAACAAAGAATCAAGATCGACATATAAACAAGTTTATTACGAGTTTATCTGTACGTGTCTGAAAGGGGAAGGCGTCAAGGAATATTTAAATTATTTGTTAATATATCGATAATAATGCAGTTCATTTAAAACCAAACCGTGAATATTTAACACAGAGTCAAGAATATGCTTACGACTGCAATATTGCGCAGTAACATTGCTCTTTAAGGCAAAACTGTCTCGAGAATACTTAAATCTAATTTAAATTTCAGAGAGCGGTATCTTATTGAAGCACGATAAATTTCCATCGCCCGCAGATCTGTGTCAAAATCGAACTCAGTACTATAAGGCAACTGATTTTATAACTGGAATCTTTTTCGAAATAAAAGGAGCAGCAGCAAAAATGTAATAAAAGAAACAACGAAAACAATAAGCATGGACATATTTATTTAAATATTAAATTACAGTTGCTGCACTTGCGGTATGAAAAATGTTATTTATTTTCACTCATCAATTACCGTATTTTAGCTGAGTTTCCCACGGTGAAATATTCTCTGAATACATGTTTATATTAAAATAATTATTCTTTATCGGAAATACGTTGGCTACAAAATTTTATTTTCAGCAATCAAGAAAATCATTTTTCCACAATCGAAATAGTCCACCACGTTCACTTCTTATATTTTTTATATGGAAATAGCATATTTATTTAAATTAGCATTCGGCGTGAAAAATTTCAAAGATGTCCTTTTTTTAAATTTTCTGGTGAATCATAATTGTTAAGTTTATGAAGGAATAACCTAAGTGAGATTTCTCACCAGATTTATAACAATTGAAATTCTTCTATTGCACCGTTAAATATTTAAGCTTAAGAACTTAAAACTATACCGCAATAATTAATATAAATATTTATGCATGTTAATATTTAAATTAGTAGGATACAATTGGTATCCACTTATTTCTTCATACTGGGCTGCTGCTGTTTAGTTTCACTTATGGTAAGTTGTCGGTAAACCATTTATGAACCCAAACTGCAGCCCCGAAATAACACCTCTTCTTCCGTAGAGCCCAGTGTTATTGCATTGTGTCTAAAGCGTCCCGTAAATTGGAGTACTTGAGCGATTTTTGATGCTCTCAGCACGGGATGATTTCAGTATCGATAAAATCACTGAAGTAAATGACCATTTTACAAATTTAATTAAAAAAAAAACACAAAAACTACATAAATATCTTTCAATTTTTGGTAAATAAAGCGTTAAAGTGTTCATTTTAAAAGTATTGCTCGAAGAGAGCGTCAGATAGAAACCGTCGGCACATATTTTATTTGACCTCCTGATTTTTAAACTTGAAAGCGCTACATGTTAGTTTTATTTTTACTTATTTACTTATTTTTACTTATTTCTCACGTTTCAATAGCAGGCAAAATCCTAGCTAGACTGATTCTAAACAGAATCATTATACACCTTGTTGACGACATCTAACCAGAATTGCAATGTGCTTTTCGATCGGGTCGTGGCACCATTGACATGATATTTTCTCTTTGTCAAATTGCAGAGAAGGGTCGCGAGAAAAACCAGGAGTTGTACATGGTGTTTGTGGAATTGACGAAGCCCTTTGACACTGTGAATCAAGAGGGTCTTTGGCAAGTCTTGAGGAAGAACATCATCTACTTTCATAAAGAAATGAAAGTTAATATCGTGTCTGATGGTATGATGTCAAAATCCTTTGATGTCACAAATTGGACCAATCAAGGGTGTGTCATGGCCCCTGTACCTTTTGCCCTTTACTTCACGGTGATGCTGAAATATACATTCGCAGACACAGAGAGCGGCGTTAAGTTTCACTTTCGAACAACTGGTGGTCTCTTCAATCATCAGCGCTTCAAAGCCAAGACCTACCTTCATACGCAAATTATTCGTGTTTTGTTGTTTGCTGATGACGTTGTTCTTGTTGCGACATCCTTTGAGGAGGCACAACATCTAATAAATTCTTACACTTAGGATAAAGAAAACTGAAGTAGTGCACCAACCTTGTCCTACCCCGAAGCCATTCTGTAGTGAGAAACAAAAACCAACAGTCTACAGACGACTGGATACGAAAATTCAGGTTTACAGAACCGTTGTCCTTGCCATCATTTTGTATGGTTCATACAGGTACAATATACGTCAGCTGGATGTTTCCATAAAAGCTGTCTGCATGCAGTCTCTGGAGTTAACCTTCAAGATAGGACATCTAACGTAGATCTGATTAACAGGTGTAATATTGGATGAATCAACACTTTTCTCACACAGTCTCAGTTATGATGGATTGGTCATGTCTTGAGAATGCCTGATGAGAGGATACCCAAAATTCTAATGTACAGCCAGTTACATCAGCACTACAGGAATGTAGGACGCCCATGGCTAAGATACAAAGGCAAGCTGAAGCTATGTTATACCACATAACACCCTCGAGCGCTTAGCCTTCGAACGGGTAAAATGGAGATCTACGTGATTTAGTGGACTCAACAGTTTTCAATCTGCTTGTCTGAATCGTCTTCAAGAAGCGAGAGCAAGATCTAAAATGTCAGCCAATCTAACAGTGATCTAATCCCACTCTTGCTCCATGTGGCCTCTTAGCGGGTCTTCAGTGCCACTTAAGATTATCGGACAAAATTTCATAACTAAAACTATTAAGCTCTTAGATACGTCGAAACCGGCGAGAGTGTCTATTATTATATCAAAAATGATGATATTAGCTGGAATGTTTAATATAAATACTTGCTTATAAGAAAACATTCGGCATTCTTATATTGAGTAGCCAGTAGTAATTTTGGCTGAAAACTATAAAATATATCTATTTATACTTATTTTCTGGTAAATTGGTTTTCCTAGTTAGTTTTTATTGCTATTTCCTGTACTGATGGAAATTCCCTTCCTAATGTTTCTACCAAAAGACATGGGATACATGTAGAGTTCTTTTTATACTGCCATTGTTGTCGTTAGACGAACTGAACTAGTCCAACTTTATGTCCAATATATATTCCAAAGGAGAGAGTTTAGACAATCCTACTTGATAGGACATCTTTCTAACATCGTTTTGATTTGCTTTAACTAATGTTCACCATATATATGATCTCAAGTGTGACTTAATGTAGACGATTACTGAAGAAGTTTTTTGCGTCAGAGGAAACAATAAGAGTTAAGAGGCGCAGTTTATGAAGATACGTGTCAAAGATAACGGCTAACCCCAGACTTGAGCAGGTTGAAATTATAGTGGACAATGAAACTTCCTTTTGGGAATCTGCTCCACAAAGTAGAGGTGATTGGGAAGTAGCTGATCGAATGGAACTTCTCGAACGGAATGAGGGCAGTTCAGATTCAATAGACCTACGTATTTAATATGAAATCAACAAAGTTGTAAATATTAAAATTGCAGCCTGTATAGGGATGACGGACTGATGATAGTGCCAAACAACAGAACAACAAATGGCATTATAAGAAAAGCGCTGTTCAAAATTTTCAAAAGCCTCGACATTGAAATTGAAATCGATATAAATAAGAAAATCTTCAAATGTTTGGATGTAGAATAAAACCTAAAATTGTCATTGTCTCCCCATACGTAAAACCCAACACAAAATTAAAATTAAAATACGTGAATGTTAAATCCAATCCCACTGCGAGTATAATAAAGAAAATCCCCAAAGTCCAGGTTATCTGAAAATTCTTTAAGTAAAATAATTTTCAAAAATAAAAAGAAAGAATAGGAAAAGAAGTTTAAAAGAAGAGGGACATAAAACCAAACTGGAATTTAAACATCAAATAAAACAACAAATTCGAGAAAAAGAAAAACTATTATTTGGTTTAACCCCCTTTTGACTTAGGGGTCAAGTACAAAGTAGTGGATATATGTTTCAAATTACTTAAGAAACATTTCCACAAACATTCCAAATTACGTAAATTATTAGATAAAAACGCAGTTAAATTAAGCTATAGCTCTACTAGTAACTTAGAAACCACAATAAAAAGAGAAAAAGTGAGAAATGTTAAAACCAATGTGCAGAAAAACGTTGTTAACAGTAATATATGCATTTGTAGAAATAAAGCCGGTGTCCATTAGATAGAGTTTGCAAAACTGAAGAAGTAATTTCAAAACAGAAGTAATAGATGCAAATTACCAGAAAAATATGCATAGGGTATACTGAGGGTAACTTTAAAAAGAAAAGATACTTTCATTAGACATTTTTTAAGCTAGAAAGCCTTTGAAAATCTACTAAACTAGTTAAACCATGTGTGGTAATTAAAGGAGAAAGATAGAAATATTCGAACGTAAACTGGGAAATTTTAAAAAGCAAAGCATTACAACAAAGATAGCAAAATCTTTAAACTTTGTCAACAAGAAAAATTAGGTATAAAATTCCCAGACCCCAAAACTTTTCAATCAGAGATCACAAATTATGACAGGCTGTATACATACTTAAAAGTTCCTTTTGTGTTCATTTGAAGTGGAATGAAACGAACGTATGTATATTTCATTTAATCTTCCATCAATATATTTCCAACACACTTGATTTTCTCCGGCGTGCGCTGATTCATTTATTTTTTTTAAATATAGCGTTCATATTTTTTTTTATTTTAAAGAAGTAAAGCGTTAGAAAATGTTGAAGCTTGGATAAGCATGGAATAATAATAATACAACACAAAATATACGTAAACAAAATGTATTGAAACAAGGAAAAGGTACACAATATTTACAGTTAGTTTTGGTATATTCTTGGGAAGACTGTTCCTGTAGAATGGGTTGACTTAATCGCAGTCGGGCAGAGTCTCTCGATTGGATCTCTTCTTACTTCTTCCCTCGTCTTCCCGGTACCAACCCATATTTATATGGTCGGTACTCCACTATGTAAATTAGGTGGATCGTACCACAACAGAAAATAAATTGATTGACATTGCCTGAAAATACCGAAAATTTAAAACCGAAGTAGCGGAATCGGTTGATTTCTTAATTTATAATTAACATATATATATATATATATATATATATATATATATATATATATATATATATATATATATATAGATATATAGATAGATAGATAGATAGATAGATGGAGACAATCCTTAAAAATCCATTTTGGTCATAATTTATATCATGTATATATTCAAATAATCATCTCTTCAGACCGAAGTTTTTTTTAGAAATGGAATCAATTTGTTCAAACGAAAGGAAAAGGTAGAGGAAAAAAGAAAGAAAAAGAAAAATTAAAAAATTATATTAAAAGCGGAAGAAAGAAAACGAAAAATTTCAATAAAAGTTTTTAAAAAATTACAGAGATAAACTGAGAAAAGGAGAGAGTGAGAGATGGAAGGAAAGAAAAAATGAAAGAACGAAGAATTAGACATAAGCCTATAAGTTGACTTAGAAATAAATTTTTCTTTAAGGGCTGAATAAGTTAATATATAGGGTAAAATTGATACAGTTATATAATAGTCGTCATTTCAGACAGCAAAAATTCATCATCACATTATAATCATCTCAAATTCCAATTAATAATAATAATCGACATTGATAAAATAAAGTAAATTAAATAAAATGAAAAAAATTATAAAAATATCATAATTAATTAATTAAATAAATAAATCATGAGATAAAGAACAAATTTAAAGAAATTAATATATATAGAGAGAAAGAGTGATAAATAATAACAATAATAATAATATCAAAAGATTAATATAATAAATAATTAATAATTTAAGATTATAAGTGATGTAGGCAAGAAAATCATATACATAATCATATACAAAAATATGAATGCATGTATGTTTACAATTTAGTGTCTATATAAAACAGAATCAAGTGTATATTAGCCAAAATCAATGTTTATGGTAATTTTAAATCTGTCCTTGTGTCTCCACTTGAAGATCAGTTCGTTCCTTTGATTCAATAATTAAATATAAAAATGTTGACGAATTATTGAATCAAAGGAACGAACTTATCTCCAAGTGATTTTTACGGATTGCCTGTACTTATTATACTACTCTGCAACTTACATTGATCTGCCTTTGGATTAATGTCCTTCTTGGAATTATCCCTACCAATTACCAATTGATATTATATATATATATATATATGTGTGTGTGTGTGTGTGTGTGTGTGTGTGTGTGTGTATTACAAAACAAGCCCTTTCTAACTTATTTAGTGATGACAGGTATGGGGTCAAGAACATTATCAGGACTGAATGCGAAATGAAATAATACTTCCGTACGTGTTCTACTACTCTTCCCAGTACAGTCGTTTGCTGAATGATTTCCATTCAGCGCCCTACAGTTTGCTGGGTACCGACCATATCTTTATTGAATTATAAGCCAATGGGCCTGTTTTTAGCGTATGAATTCAACGAGTGAAATTTATTTATTAGAGATAATCTCAATGAACACCTTTGCCAGCTACAGAGTTTTAAACTATATAAAAGCAAGCGTTTCGTTTTATGTCTTCTCTACTTGAGCTCGAAATACTATCTTTTTTGCATTTTCTATTTCGATCATTGCAAAAATACTTTCAGAGAAACTGAAATTCTTCAGAAAAAAACAAAACAAATGAAATGACTAAAAAATTATATTTTAAATCCTGTAGAGAAATGCATTTGAAGATTTGAAACAGAGAGAAAAGAAGACTTATAGGGTGTTTCATATGTAAAAACAATTTCTTGCAATTAAAATGTAACATCAAGTAAACGTATTGTACATTTAATTGATTTCCTGCCTTCAGTAATTAGATCTTGAATTTAATTGAGCCAATAAAGTTTATCTCCGTTTTTTTTATTTGGTAATATATTTCCGACAAGTCTTCACCAATCATCTACTATCGAAACACCTGCTAGATTCTTAACGTGATTGGGATTATGTAAACTCTTCGACCGCCAGCTAAAATCCATTCTTTCTGAAATGTCTAAAATTTCAAATTTTTCGCGAATTGAAATTCGACAAAATGCTTATCTCTCAATAATTACTCCGTAATCAAATTCCCTCACGAAGGCAAATATTTATGCTTTTACATTGTTATTTTGTTGTTAAAACTCGTACTGAAAGCAGAAAAATCGATCCACGTAAATGTTTATAATTACAGTTCTTTCCCATTTCGTGTCGCATTATTAGCTTATTTCAAAAATAGATATGTTATTTGAGCTTTTAAAATACCTCTTAATCTAAATACACCATCTGATATTATAAAGTCTATAAAGTTCAATATTTTATGTTAATGTTCATTTAACAGTGAAAGATTGCAAACATTAATACCATGTTTTTTCTAAAGTTATCCGATTACTGTCAGTTTTGATGGTATGGGTAATAATAACCGTTTCCTTATACAGAAACATTTGGTATTAATTGACCGAACAGCCAGTGCATCTGTAATTCGATTTTTTACAATATTTTCTATTAAAAAATTAATAGGGAGGAACTATCTATCAGTACTAGAAAGACTGACAACTGTTTACGGAATTGAAAAATCTATTTTACTGAAAACAGTAAACTGCTGTTACTCTTTCCAGTACTGATGGATGCTTTCTCCCAAATATTTGCTTAATGGAACGTCAATATCTTATTATTATCTCTTCTAATGACATGTGCTATTTATTTTAGTTGTTTGTTGTTTAAACTCGATGTACTGTATGTTATTTGATGTATAGTGATTTTCCAAGCGTAGATTAGATTTGGCACAAGGACGAAAGTATGGGTCAGCCAGTGAGGATCGAACTCACTACTCAGGCGTAATTGTTCTAGTGAGACAAGCTTGCTAGCCATTACAATATATATATATATATATATATATATATATATATATATATATATATATATATATATATATATATATATATATATATATATATATAAAGAAAGAAAGAACAGCAAGATATATAATCCGGTGTTCTTATAGATATTTTTATTTTACAAAATAGTGCTCAATGTAAAATTACAGAGCATTAATATTATTCGCTTGATGATGAAATGGGACTAATGTCTTTAATTTAATCACAAAATTAAATTCGGGGCTTTTAGCTTCCATTTTTGAAACATGGTTAGAACTGTGTAGCGAAAAAAACATATTTTAAATCAATTAATTTATAATACATATATATATATATTTGATATATATATATATATCAAATATATTTGATATATATATATATATATTATTTGATATATATATATATTATTTATATATATATATATATATATATATATATATATCAAATATATTTTATATATATATATATATATCTTTGTGAATATACATCACCAACTACGAAGTTTAAAGATTGTAAACATTCAAATTAAATATTTCATGATAGCTTTTATTATTTTAAATATACTGAAATAAAACGTAATTAAACCATATTGCCAACATCTATAGTAAGTCAGTAAGAATATTTGAACAGAACAGAAAACGCTCATTTAATACTAAACGAAAAGAAAAAAAATATGCTACATTAGATATTTCTTACTTTTTTATTTCAAAAGCTTATACAACAAATTTTAAAACATTTACTGATATATATCAAATACTTTTATCGATGATCAAATTTCAGTAGACTAGGTTCTCGATATAGATAGATTTAACTGAATCAAAATCACACATTGTTCGATCATCTTGCAATTAATAAACAATTGATCTGCTCCCATAAAATGGGAATGCAGGATTGGCAGTAGAAAATGCAATGTCTGCTTGAGTTGTCAATTTCTCTTTGGTTACTGCAAAATTGTGGGGATGGGTTTTCATTTATACTGTTGACATTAAAAGCAACCACATTCATATGATTTAAAAACATATCCATATTTTCCTCAAGCATAAATATATTTCATTTTCGCTCAGGGCAAATAAAAAGAAATGAAGAAGGACTAAATGATTGGTTTGGCTGTTTTAATTTAGCGGAATATGAACCTCTTTGGGTTATTTAATGCCGAAATCTAAATATATTGTACGAATTTCTATGGCTTCAACTATATATATTTTAAGCACTACAAGCACTTCGATAGAATGTAATGGTTAGAAAGCTTGTCCCGCTATATTACTTCTAGGTAGAGAGTTCTATCCTCAATAGGTGCTTCATAATTTTGACCGTGTGCCAAATCTAAGTTTCGCTTAGAATATCACTACATCTTGAAAGCAATTTTATGTATCCAATTAGAGATATTTTGTACATAATTTTATAATTTTATAGATATATAGTTTGTAGATTATCTATTGTAGCCGTTAACTGTTTTGGTATTAACCTATTTTTAAGAAGGGATACTATGTTGAAGCTTTCAGTATTTCAAATAGTTTTCTCTTGTATTCCTTGTAAGCATGTGTGTCTTACAGGGTCTAAATGAGTACATTCACTTAGAATGTGTTTCACCGTGAGTACAGCTTGCCCTATTGCAAAGATTAAAGCCATTGCAACTGTATATAATATATCTAACATGACTGACATTAGAACGCAGTAAATTACGAATTTAAAACTAGACCGACCCATTTGCGCTTCTACACAGCGCCAAGACTTAACCTCTCAGCAAGTCCTTCACTTCTTGCGTCCATGGCTTCGAGTCCCGCGTTCTCAGGATCATCAACAGGGTGCACTGGTCCGATTATGTTTTCAATGAGGCACTCCGCCCAAGGGCCGACTAGTCGAATATCCTTCACGTCATCTTTCCACGCCGTATTCGCTGACTCTGCCATGTCAGATGACCATGCTACCAGAGTTAACTATTAGTCTGCAAACTGGTGACGGCGTCGAACCAGACCAAGTATTGCTGGAAGTACGTCATCCGCCAGGAACTCCAGCGGATTAATCTGACACTTTGCCCAGACAGTGGGAGCTGGAGGGGCAAAGTGACTCTTATGGGCTCGACGCCTTCATGGCATGAGATTTAGCAGCAATAGAAGCAGCATTAGAAGATAAAGAAATTTCATCTTTATACGATTTTTGTCGGTGATAAATCCCTGAACAATTAAGCAGTCATAGTATTCTTCCGGGAAGACATGAAAATCAATAAAGACAATAAGCTGGCTTACGAAGCCTTGCGTAGCTGCTTTAATATATATATATATAT
Source organism: Acanthosepion pharaonis (assembly GCA_903632075.3). NCBI lineage: Eukaryota > Metazoa > Mollusca > Cephalopoda > Sepiida > Sepiidae > Acanthosepion > Acanthosepion pharaonis. Next base: position 981,297 of record CAHIKZ030001813.1, read on the forward strand.
GTAAATAAAAAATAAACAAATAAAAAAAAACACTATACCAATGTCCGCATAACCACAACTCAACAAATATGATAATAATAGTAAAAAATAAGCACCCAGACCCCGTGACAGAGATATGGCCTGTAATATCACACACACAAAACAATCAAAGCTAATTGTCCAGACATCGTGATCAAAGACCTCAAAAACATAATCTGCTTTATATTGAGATAGCAGTCCCTGCAGATTGTAATATATCTTTGAAGATTTTGAAAAACTATAAAAATACAGTTGGCATTCTAAAAAAAATGTGGCATATGAGGACATCAATAATTCCAGCTGTAGTCGGAGCCCTCGGATACACTGGAAAAGGTTCCAATAGACTAATTAAAAGGAACTCTTAGTAGTCTATGCTTTAAAGAAGTACAAACATTCTACTGACAAGTACTGTTCATACATTACAATGAATTTTGTCTATGTAAAATATGTCTGATTTTAGGTTAATATTTTACACAAGAAGAAATCATGAAGCCATTTCTGATCTTAGACCTCTGGTTGGGTCGCGGAAGAAAATGTGTATACGACAGAAACCAAGGAAATAATAATAATAATAATAATAATAATAATAATAATAATAAACGAGTACAGCCTACACCTTAAGAAGTGCCTTATAAAATATTAAAAATGTGTGATTTTTTTATAAATTTCTCAGTGGAAAATGTCATAATGGCATTTCTGAACTTAGGTCTCTGGAAAGAAATGAGTACACACCAGAAATCGAAGGAAATAAAATAAAATAAAAATAATAATGTAGTCCGATAAACTAATTGAAGATATTCCTGGTAGACTGTGACTTCAGGAAATCGTACTCAAAATTAAAGTTCACACATTACGAAGAGCTTTATCTATGGAAAATATGTGTAATCTTAATTACTTATATTGTTTTACAAAAGATGATCAGTGGAAAATGTCATGATGACATTTCTGATCTTAGATCTCTGGTCGGGAGCCGGAAAGAAAAGAGTATACAGCACAAACCCAAGGAAATAGTAATAATAAACTAGAAATTACCAAGCACACTTACTAAAAACATGTGTTAGTCCAAAATGCAGATTCTGTGATAAATATCCAGAAACAATTGATCATCATGTTGTGCGGTATATGCACCCACTGAATATAAAACATAGCACTGGAAAATTTGAAGCACTTAAGAAAAGGAAACTGCAAGAAACTGGTATGAACATCACCAAGACCCGGTTACAGAGATAGGACTTGTAACAATTTTATGCGAGTTTAAAATACACACAGTCAGAACAATCAAAGTTAATCGCACAGACATCGTGATTAGAGACCGCAATGACAAAATGTTTCTTATTTACATGGCAGTCACTGCAGATTGTAATGTATAGTTGAAGATTTTCAAAAAACTATCAAAATACAAGGACTTTGAAATCAAAATCGCCAAGATGTGGCGCATGAAAACATCAACAATTACAGTTGGAACCCTCGGATTGACTGAAAAAGATTCCAACAGACTCATTGAAGGGATTCCTGGTAGCATATTGTTGTATTCTTAAAGATGCTACAAACAGACAAAGGTTGTACTCGAGTGAAGGAACAGCAACAAGTGCGTAAATGAAAGAAGAGAGGTTTAATGTAAAAGAAAATACACTACTGAATGATAGGGAATCGAGTGGCAGTCTTTAATATTTAACATAACACCCACCCTGCGTGGCAGGATGTGGTACAAGACCGCTTGTGATCCGAGGTTAAAATCGAGCCCGTTGGCTCGAGAAATATTGCCCGTAATCCCCGTAAAACGGGGTGGGGTAGCTGTTTATTACCCCAGATGAGACTCTGCTCTTCAGCATAGACTCGTTGGGTTCCTCTCCGCCTGAAGGCAGAGAGTTCGACCAGCACATACGGAGACGAATCTCCAACTAATTGCCGAAGCAAGGATATTTACCAAGCACCCCACGCGCTCAAATGTGATACAAGGCCGAATTTAACGTGGGGTATCCGAGCCCTTAGGCTCGAGCAAAATTTCACCGTAGACCCAGTAAAAAGGGGACCGTGTAGCTATCTACCAATTCAGACGAGACTCTTCCCTTTGGCATAGCCTCGTCTGTGTTCCTCTCTATCCAAAAGCAGAGAGTTCAACCAGCACAGCTGGAGAAGAATCTCCAGCTAATTTCCGAAGCAAGGTTATTTACCTTACCTCCCCGAGAGGCAGGATGTGGCACAAGGCCGTTTTTAATGCGGGGAAAATGACATTTCTTACCTTAAAACCCGGAAAGAAATGAGTATACATCAGAAATCAAAGGAAATAAAACAATAATAATAGCCAACATTGTGCAATTAATGAAAAAGTAAGTAATCAATAATAAATAGAGTTAATAGTTAAAAATCAATGAACAACACTATAAAATTATCCGGATATTAAGATATTTTGAGAGGTAATCGTCATTCCGAGGCATTTTGTCACAGAAATTCTTCGTATATGAAGATATATTGTGCAGTAATGATAGGTCAGATATGAATAGATTCGTTGTAAACAAGGAAGTCGTTCAAAGACACCTAATTGTAAGCATTTATTCAGTGATAAACAGATTTAGTATAATTAAATATTTCAAATAAAAAAATATTTTTTTCGAAGATAAATAACTGAATCAAAAGCATGTACATCGGGTGAGTATGTCCTGAAGATTTGAAAGATCGTGTTCCTGAATTAAAGATCGTTATACCATTATTTCTTTTCCTGACAACATTTGCTGATTGCATTGAAGCTGAGACTTTTGGGTTAGTTCGTGAATATTCCGCGAATTAAGGAATTAGCTGTCATATAATTCACTTAACTGTTGTCTATATTCGAACTTCACATGATTATTAGTTCTTGAGAATACTTCCCCAACGGTTTCTCAGGTAGATGACGTCACAGAAACTTTCGTGATGAATTAAACGAACAGCCAGTGTAATTGCAATTTTTATTTTACATTTTTTTCCTATTAAAACAAATTTTTCAGAGAAATAGATTTTTCAAGTCCTTAAAGTTCTAGGGCTCCTTCTACTACTGATGGATGCTTCCTCCCTAACATTATGTTTACTGTAGTGGAGAACGTCTGAAATTTAAAAAAAAATAAACTGTACCAATGCCTGCATAATTAATTCAGTTTAGGCCAGACATGGCAATTGCAATGACATTATTGTTGACGTTATCGTTAAAACTAAACTGGTATGGGGAAAAACCTAAGTGACATGAATTAAAATGCAATCTCACCACTATTTTTATTTCTAAATTTGGTGCAATTTCATTTTTTGCACTCAATTCGGCCTCTTTGTTTTTGTCGTTGATCATTTGTCTAACCGAATTTGGTCAAAATTGTAGCCAATTAAATATGTCCTGATCAGACTCTATTGTAGAAATGTCAAGTTCAAGTTCGGAAGTCATAAAAAATGTAATGTTTGATAGGCAACGAAATATCCTGGCTCATCAAGTTGGACTGCTTTTCCGAGTCAGCTCCTCCAAAACCATCGATGACCAAAAGATGGACGCTGACCTCTCCTGTGATCTTGCTCTAACAGCTGATTGGTCACATTCAATGCCTCAAAAATAAAACTTCCACCATCGCCGATCGAACAGTGCCTTGAGCGCCTATCGGGACATAAACTCAGCCCATGTGTAACTCATACATATGATCCATCGCTACAGATGCTGCAAAAATTATCGGTTCCCTGTACCGCTACTGCAAGTGAAGTGCCTCAAACTTGTTATCCTCTGTCTATACAAAGGTGAAATCTGCCCGAAAATGGAATACTGATGCGTTACAGCAGTAGGAGCTGTCTAGTCTTCACTTTCCCGTGTCGATACAGTCGATAAGCGTCCTTTTAGGTGACGAATTACTTCCCATACTACAGCCTCCTTCTCACAGACGAGACGTCGCAAGCCTCTCACTGCTCGATCACTATTTCCATGGAAAGTGTTCTAATGAATTACCCTCCTTAGTTCCACCAGTCCTAATCTTCACGGCTAAGACCAACCATGGCACACACATTGCAGCAAATCACCCACATTCACTACGTATTCCGCTGTTGAGATGCAAGCAGCTTCTTCCCAAGATCCACGGCATTGTGGAACCGACTCTCAAAGGTTGCTTCCCTGATAAATGCAAACTTAACCTATTCAAGACTAGAGTTAACCTTTATCTTCCATAGGTATCCTTTTACGATGTGTCCCTTAGTTTGTAAGCATCTAGCTCGAGTGGCCCCCGAGTCTTGTACAGGGTGAATATTTTTTCTCTAAAAAAGAAGTTTGAGCATATTTCATATGAAGCCTCTTTAGACGATATTTCATCCACGTGAACATGTAAGCATGAATTATATTTTGTGCTTGAAATCCAAATTTGATTATATAGCTTGTGGAACGTATGAATAGCAAAATATTTTCTATCGTATTATGCTAACGGCAACATGCTCCAGCAATACGAACCCTTTTCAGTACACATATAAAGAGAAGTGTGGCGTATCATATTAACAGGCCATTTACTCGCACATAAAATATATATTCCCGGACAAAGTCAACATTGATGTCTTCAAAGAACTGAGAAAGGCAGTTTTATCAAATGTCAGAATAGGAAAAACATTTAGAAATGACTTGTGAAAGGTTGTAATTCAATTAAGAAAGGTGATACTGCTAAACAGCAATGCTTGCTCAACCTCAACCAACATGCATTTATTCGGTTTCCCCCTTGACATTGTCTCAATCTTCGAACAATGAATGTGTTAATATCTGAGCGAATTCTCCTATCATACTAAATATGTTTATCTATGAACGAACCTTGCTACTCAAAATCTATTAATCTTTGAAAATGTTCCCAGACCATACAGGTCTGTTCATATCAGAATGGCCATAATACGGATGTCTGTGATAAAAAAGCCCTTTCATCTCTGCACTTCCCTCGCTACTGAAAACATCTTAATCTCAAAACATTCGGGACAACCATACAAAACATGTCCATAACGTGTTTCGTGAAAGATGAATGAAATTATATAATATTAGTTCAAAGGAAATCTTAGTATTAAATTAAATATATTTTGTAAACAACATGCATTTGAAGCTTTCTACCTCTTCATCAAAGGTTCGCTCTTCGTTCGCGTCGTTGATGGCATTTTTTTGTTCGAATGTCTTTCGAATTCTGTACAACTAGTTAATGATGGTCAGTAAAAGAAAAATTTGCTCTTATGAAAGAAACTTAAAACTGATTCCCTTTTCACGTGTGCATTTTATATATTATCGTCTACTTTGAATGGAGCAGTGCGAAGTGTTTGCTGTTGGAGCTGATGTCGTTCTCAGCAAGTGTATTTTTGCACTTAAATTGTCAAAGGTGTTTTCAAGTATTAGAGTCACGTACTTTCACAAAATATTTGTAGCCACAAAACACAGCAGGCCGTGACTTTCAAAAGAACCAAATCTCAAAAATCTAAGGTAAGTAATCGGTTATGATGGAGTATTCCAATATAACGTTGTGTTTCTTCGCTTTTCTTATTCTTTACAGCGGATATTACTTTTTAAGTTATATCAAGACTGAAATTCCGATCATGGAGCACTTTGTCTAGAAGGGAGCACAAGCTTTGTAGCATGAAGCATTCCCACATTGATATTTGAACCGTTTACTTCAACATGTCTAAAAAAAATAAGGATATGTAATGGAATGTCAGCAGAGTCTTCATTTGCTACCTAAGTTGTTTTTTTTTCCTCATTTATGTCAGCTCGTATTGGTGATACATCACGGTGAACCCCATATGCTAAACCAAGGCTTACGAACTCATTATTGCTGAATAAATTATGTTAATTAAAGTATACTAAGGCTTCAAGGTAGACGAAGAGGCAATAAAATGTAGTTCTACAGATACAGAAGGATGATGAGAATGCTAGGGACTGAACAATGTCAGCAATGAGAATGTATTTTTTGAAACAAAAAGGAAATTTATACATAACATCAGAAAGAGACAGTGGGCATTTTGAAGGCAAATAATTAGGAAATAGGACAAATTATTTGCAGAGAAAAGCATAATTCACCAGGTGTAAAGGGTTGGCAGAACATGGTGTAAAAGTGAGAGTGGAATTGATTTGACTTGTTGATTTGTTTTTATTTTACAGTTTATCAACCTGTTGCAAGTTATTTAAGACCAGAAGATATATTTAGATTTGTAAGGTACTTTTTAAACGTAATAATGATATATTGATACACATCATACTAATTAACGTAAAGCTGAGAACGGGAGAGGTGCGTTTATACATTTTCTCAAGGCTATTCGGAGAGATAGCGTATACGCAATATTTACTAAGAACTAGAAATATGGGAAATTGTGAAGAGTCATGATATTCCACGTCCTAAAGGGACACGACACAAAGTAGAAGTAGGTCTCTATAGGTGAAGTCTACAGTTAACGAGTAATCTCTTGTGGATATAATGTAGTCCAGAAGTAAATAAAACTATTTATTTATGAAAAATGCACTCGTGTATTCTGATTAGACATTGCTAACCGAACATTACAATTATTTTGAAATATCAAACTCACCGTTGGTGATCTGCTCGTTTCCGTTCAGAATGTTTACCATAGTTTGAAAATGTTGATTAGAATTTGAAAATTTATTTAGAATATAGAAACCTCAAAAATAAGACAAAAGTTTCTAAGAATCTCTTGGCACTAAATGAAGCATTACGGTATTTTGGAACTTTCGCCGGACAGATTTACTTAGAAAGATTGATAAGTATATTTCGCCATTCATTTATTTGCTTCTTTTAATGCTTTCGTCTTCGGTCGAAGGTTCCAGTTTTTATCCCGATATCATATAACGGCAAATAATTTGAGCCTAAAGATAGATTTGTTCAGAATAAATTGACAGTTGAGACGTGATTCCTAAAGCGAAAGCTCAAGAGAAAAATCGATAGAGCGTGGTTATATCGCCAGCCAAACAGTGAATGAAAAATAGAAATTCACTCATTTAGAGAAACTCAACATACATCTCACAAATCACTAATAATGCTATCTTCAATACCTTTCATAACGGATACGACAAAGGATTTATATTTCGTGGAAACTTCCAGCGTCTAAGCTTTCAGGATTTACCGACCACCTCTTCACGTACTTATTATGAAGATAACTACCTATATTTGCGGAAAACTCAGTAAATACAGATTGTACAATCAGAATCTAAAATTTGTATGGCGTCATTTGTTAATGTTTGCTACTATATACAACAGTTTATTAACAAAGCATTCTGAAGTTGTTTTAATATAGTTTTTCTTTGGCATATTGTGGTATATTATAGAATATTTAATATATCATTGAAATGCGACATGAATGCACTTTTCAACATTTTTGGATTGACCAATCCTAACAGAAAGCAACACAGTGATTTCAAAATTATACAAATATTTGTTTTATTTTAAAAAGGTTTTCGTACGATCAGCGAAGTTGAGCAACGTCGAACCTAGTCAGGACCTAGATGGGTGAAGGCTTGGAAAACCAGGTGCTGTAAGTTTAGATATGCGAGTGGTGTAATGGTTAATGGCTCGGAATTGTAAATCAGAGTGCCAACTTCCGATTCCAGTCGGATACCTTATATTCACTTACTATTCACTTACATGCAAATACAATTGAAAATGGTAGGAATCAATGTTTCTCTCCAGCTATGAGTTTAGTAGAACTTGTATCAGTAAAAAAAACTTTATTATCTCCAAAAAACAAATCAGTTAAATGATATAGAAATGAACTTGCTTTCAACTAATTAAAGTTTACATTGTAAATGATGTAAGTTATACAGGTTGTGACAGAAATACCTGCCACATATACCTTCGAGAAATACCTCCTTCTTAACGGTAAGGCATTAGCTAAAGGAATAAACTATTGTCACTGATGTTTTACCTTTATGTAGGAGGTATTTGTGGGAAGTGTATACGGGGAAAATTTCTGTCGCACGCTCTATTTAGATTAAGCATAGTACTGTACACGCAGGATCTAACAATGAGGGACGATGCACCTGGGTCCATCACTATGTAAAAAAAAAAATATAGGAAAATATTTACTTGCATTATTTACATTCCTCGGACTGTTATCGCCATAATCACAACATTTCGGCCGTTGTACGCTCCGGCCTTCTTCAGGTGAATGGAATTTCGAAACGATTTATTTCGTCCACTGGCGTAGACTGTTCTAGTTCCACGTGCCATGAATCTTCGGGATGTCTTAGTTGTTTCCTTTTAACTCAACTGTCCAAGTTTGGGTATTGGACTTACATTCACTGGATCAAACAAACGTCCTTACCTACTGGGCCATGTGTCCATCCACTACAGCTATTGACAATTTTTGAGATGTAGACATAGGGTGTTTTTTGATTCATTCATTTGCGACTGATTATCAATACTGTGGAAGTTATTTAATTTATTTTGTTATTATTATTATTATTATTAATAATAATAATGTTGTGGATTCCGAGATGAAATTCGGTCACCAATGAATGACAAATGCAGGAATTATATATAAGAAATAAAATGTATTTACACAATAATACAAAGGGTAATACTGTAAATCCAGGAACGCGGTTAGTAGCAATAACATATAGATATATACAGTCTCGAAGTAGGACTTCCTTATAGTCTACGTGCTTGTAACTGACTTCTACAAGCGGTTACCTCACACCAATCACAATCTCAGTCTTCTTACTCACTCTGCGCTGACTGACTCTCTAACTCTGGCTATTTAACGGCAGCAGTCCAAGTAACATTTTGGCCTAGTCCACTTATATGAAAAAGGGGAGGACCCCAAAACAAATAATAATAGATTTTTAAGACTTTTTTGACCTATAATAATGTTTTAATGATACAAGTCTGACTAATTAACCAATAGCTGGGAGAGAGGAGGTGGATTCCAGGCGTAAGTGAATATAACGAACCCAACGAGAATGGGAACTCGGCTTTCCAATTAAAAACTCCATGGTATTATCCATTGCACCCCTGCCTATCTAAGCTTACAGCATTTGTTATTCACAAGCGGTCACCCATTACCAGGACCATTACCGGACTGACTGTACACACAGAGGATGAAAATGATCAAAAACATATTTTCTGTGTGAGTAAATATATATATATATATATATATATATATATATATATATATATATATATATATATAAATACGCCTCATAAATATAAATATATATATATATATATATATATATATATATATATATATATATATATATATATATATATATATAAAAGAATAGGATATATAAATTATATATATATCAGAACATTTTTGGAAAATTAAAGACAAAATGGAAAAACATTAGTGAGACTCGTTTAGTTCGATGAATTCCTAAAGGACTAAATTCATCATATTTTTTTTCTACTTTGTCATTAATTATCTCGTCACACAATTTTTTCTAATCTGTCTTTCATTTACCTCATATATATATATATATATATATATATATATATATATATATATATATATATATATATATATATATATTTCAATTTTTAATATACTATCACCGTTCCAGGCTGCACCAACTTTTCTGCGTAGAACAGCCTCCTTTTTACACGATTTGTTATACAAATAGAAGTGACTGCCTTGGTTTATGTTCAATATAGCCATGTATTAAAACACGTTGGGTTTGGCAATTAAAGGTATCTTTAAGAAAGGGTCGCATAATACACCATCAAAATATTCCGCTTACTATTAGCTTGAACCATTGATCCAAGGCAGCATTGATCCATAATTTCAAGTTGTTGTCACCAAATTCTTTTCCTACCCTCCGAAGATTTTAGCAAAAATTGAGACTTATAAGACCAGAAACTTATCTTCTCCAAGTTAGTGACCATTACATAATTATAGTTTTTTTTCAGTTTTTATCTGACTGGAGTCAGAGAAAGAGACTACTACGGCTAAAGTACACCATCCTTTGTGGCTGTTGTTCATGTACTTTTGCTCCCGACGTGCGGTGTTCTCACAGTTGCTCGTTTTATATATCCATTGTAAAGAGTCATTATTTGTTGTTTTTATATCAGTTTAAACCAACTTGGCCATTCACTATCGAAATCAAGAAGAGATTTCTGAATTATCGCTCAAATTATAATTTTTTTTTTTTTGAAAATTCTCTGTGTTGTTAAAAATCTTGTAATTCGTAAAATATACAAACGCGATTGATTTAATAAACTTCCTTTATGAAAGTCATACAGGAAATGAAATTCGGATGATTTCCATGGCCACGTTTAAATCTCTATATCTATAAAATTGTTGATAAAAAAATTGCATAAAAGAACATTTATTCATGTGTTCTTCATTCCGTTTCCAGTATGGTTTCTGTTAAATAGATCCATATATTATACTGAGTGTGCACACTTTAATTATCGAGATGTTTCTTTAATATGCATTGTAAGGCTAATAATTTATCTTTCAGATTCCATTTCTCATATGATAATTGACTTGTTAAACGCTTTAAGTAACACACAGGCTTAATATTAATGAATGAACATAAATAAATTAAAATTCTTCTAAGAAAACTTGTTTACTATTTCTTTTATAACTGTCATCATTTCATAGATTATTATATGAATCAATCATTCGTCATTATTGTTTTTCAAGTTCACTAATATTTTTCCTGATAGGGATTTGATTTAAAGAGAAATTTTCTTACAAATATTTGACGTCATATCTAAGACAACCCATGTGAATAACTGCATTCAAATAAAAGAAGGGCTAAATTCGATCTCAAAAACTGTAAACACTTAAAGTACACATCATTTATTATGGAGTAGCTGAGATTACATTTTGTCGCTGTGATCTGAGGTTGAATGAATCACTTTAATATTGAATGTTCCACTTGGTGTTTACCAAAGCCTACAAATACACATGGCACTTTTTTTAAATTTAAGTTTAGCACATCACCCTCGTGAAATCGGGAAAATAAAAATTAAAAAATTATTATCCAATTTTATTAATAATACACTAGTGCACAAAGATTGAGGAACACAGTTATAAATTAATTTTTTTTTATTTATTTTACACCCTGTATGCTTTTCTCGGTAGATTTTATATTTGAATGCCAGAAAACAAGATATTGCTTTTCATTAATGCTGTAGGGTGGATGATAAAGCACATTAGACGTAGTGATGCTGAAGAAAGGCTGTAAAAACACTGGGCCATCAGTGAAAGTTTCGTCTTTAGTTCTTTTTAGTTAAAAAGGAAATTTCTTTTTTGCAGAAAGGGATCTAAAAATTACAAAAATTAGAAAATGTCAGAATATGAAGTTAGTAAAAAGTGTTGCTGCTTTTGAATTGAATAATTGCTTCAATTCCATATGCTATTAAATGGAACAAGGCCCGCATTTCCTCACTGGGAATATTTCCATTCATCATGACATTAATGCCAAAGCAATTGGGAGACTGCGTTAGTTTACGTTGAAACTCGTGTTTCTTTAATTGCTATCGCAATGGTCTAATTATATTGAATCCGTGTGTTTGTAGTGGTTAGTCTCCCAAATGTTCATCATCTACATCCACAAGAAAGCTTTTACTTTCATGTGAAGATTAACAAGGAGCAGTGTCATTCAGAAAACTTACTGCATCTTCGGAGCCAGCACGGATATGAGACTGTAGGAAACTAATAGAGTTTTCTCTATTTAGGTTTCCATCAACATTTACCAATTTATTTCTACCGCTGCTTTTGATGTAAACCCATGCCGCCATATGTCTGTCGCCATATGTCCGCCACCAAATTCTACCGTGTTTGCGCCTTAGCTTGCATTGTTTCTTTTTCCCCCGCAGGTTTGCTTCCATATTCCCTTGCTTTAGAATGTAATTATTTTGAATTCATTACAAACGATTTCTTTCTGTAAATTTCCAGCTTTCCATTTTAGATGTTACTGACTAAACATCTTTTCAAAAAAAATTAAAATACTTTCTCTTAGGAATAAGTCATTTGTTTGGATTTTACTTTCAAGTTGTTATAATGTATTGCGATGACCAAAAGATTTGTTCGATCATTAATTTAAAAATTTATTTAATAAACCAAATGTCCTTTGAGGCCATCCCAATACATTATTTCAGTTTCAAGGAACACGACATAATTGCTTTCATTTTGTAATGATGAAAAATCATTACATACAGTTATAAAAATCATATTATAATTAGAAATAATTTGACGGTAAATGAGGAATTGATTTAATATTCTGGCCCTCAGAGATGCTTCTTAATGTAGTAAATTCGCATATTAATGAATAAAACTTCAGCACTGCGGCGTAGTGTAATGGTTAGCAAGCTGAGTAATGAGTTCGATCCTCACTGGCTGTCCCAAATATTTACATAATTTCATTGTAACTTGTGTATAGACACTGTATTTCATATTAAATAACCCTTGAAAAATATCCTTTAAAACGACTTAACTTTTACAAAGCTAGTCTGTCAACTACTACAGGCGTTGCTGAATCCTCACCGATTGTACCACACATGGTAACTTGTATTTTATTCTGTCAAGCAGAGAAAACACCCAAATTTTCTGAAATTACTATATAAAAGAAATACACACACACACACACACATATATATATATATATATATATATATATATATATATATATATATATAATTATGTCATTCGGAGACAGTACTCTTTCGCTGTATCACAGCTCATTAGTGCGACTAGACTGCCTAAGAGTCTGTCTATATTTCTGAGATGAGGTATTATGTATAGTATTTACATTAGTCGGACTATTGTCCTCATCTTTGTCGCCATATTTGTCACAACGTTTCGGCCGTTGTACGCTCCGGCCTTCTTCAGGTGGTTGGAACTTCGAACTGAACCCTTTATTTCGATCACTGGGGTAGACTGTTCTAGTTCCACGTGCCATGTTTGATGGATGTCAGTCATCAGTTATCTCCTGCTAATTTTCCCTCTGAAAGTTCTCCACTGCCTTAACCAGGAATTGAACTCACCTTCTTTGGGTCTGTCACTGGATCTAACCAACGCCTTTATCCACTGTGTCCTTGAGGAACAGTCTACCCCAGTGATCGAAATAAAGGGTTCAGTTCGAAGTTCCAACCACCTGAAGAAGGCCGGAGCGTACAACGGCCGAAATGTTGTGACAAATATGGCGACAAAGATGAGGACAATGGTGTCAGTCAGAGTTTCTACGCTTCTAAATGCATACCTCTACACTTGTTCAAAAGACTAGGGAGCTCTATGAACCGGACGATATGCGAACTTATCTAATCCTCTTGAGAAACAAATAAATTAATAAATAAGCGAAGACGTTAGAAGTACAGTATTGTACATTTTTTTATGTTTCAAGTTTAAATTCTATGCTTTATTATCATTGTTTTTTGTCGAGATCACGTGCATATTGACGTTAGTGGTTATATCTGTAACAGTTTTCAAATTCTCTATTTTCTTTGTTTTAATTGGTTGTGTAACTCCATGCTTATATCACTTAGTGTCCATGTGTGTGAATATTTTTCTTAAATCTTAGCTTAGTTTATGTGCGTAGCAAAATTCGGGCAAAATATAACGAATGTTCAAAGTGAAATGAATAATACTAGATTTTAAAATCTGCAAATTTATATACAGTGTAACCCGGATATAGGAGAAACCCGGATATAAGAGACTTCTTCTCCCGTACCGACAACTCTCTTACATCCGGGTTACACTGTACCTTGCATTTGACAAGTATATTATTCACATTAATATAAACATTTACTCAATAAATATAACTTTAAAAGAAATCAAAATAAATAAACGGCAAATTCTATCCGTCCCTTTTTCTAACTTGCTCTAAATAGAAATATTATACTATTTTTGGAATCTGGATGGTCCTGGGATTGAATATCCAGGATTGGGATATAGATCCAGATGATTAGGGAACACATAAAAATTCAAATTATAAAATAATTAAAAAAAATGTGATTTCATAAGTTTTTAATTGATATTGAGTTTAAATTAACGCAAAAACTTTGTGAATTTATTTTTTTTAAATCCAGTTCAAAATATATTCAAATCTTTGTGAATTGAGGAAAATAATTTTATTTCTTCAAAATTCCAAAAGATCAGAGTTAAAGTGACAGGTTTCGTGACGTTTTATTTTGAAATTCGAAGAATTCAATTTTCGGCCTGAATTGAAATTTCAGCCCAAATCGGTCTTTTCACCTGAATTGATTTTATATCCTTAATCAGAATTAAAGGGTTTCAAATTCAATTGAGTGAATTTAGGAATTCAAAATTGTTTCTTCAAAATTATCATTGCTGTTTTCTAAGATGGACCAGAGCTCTTATTAGTTTTGGGTCCAAGATTCAATTTGCAGTCAGCAGGAATTATCTTAAAAGTCCGCACGGGTTGCGGCTCTTACTAGTACTTAACAAAAAAATATCAGGGGTAAAATATGCAAGAAAATGACAATGAAAACGGGAATTAAATAGTTTATGAAAAAAATGTAATATTCACCTAAATATAAACTGATTACACCGTCCTTAAGGACGCCTCCATTGGTCATCATAGGGTGTTCGGTTGCGCATATAATAGGAAACTATTAGGTGCTATTTTGTGTGTACCGGCAATTTCCATCTGACTCGGAATAATTAAGTGTCTTCCAGCGTCGTATCTGAAGGATATTGTGTAGGACACAATTGTAGTTCAATGACACAAATCTTCCATTGACCAACATGCATTATCGTGCTACCGACGTGAGCTGCAGGGAAAACATCGGTAGCAGGAAAGTATTACATTCAGTGATTTGGTTAGAAGATACACATACAATTCTGACTTTAGATTTTACACAAAGCCTGTCTTGATATTTAATCCATGGCTGGTCTTGAGAACTGATGAATGTAGACATAAGGGTAATAGCGCAGGCAACGGACTCGACTAGAATTCGAACTCGGTTTTCTGATTTCTCAGCTAGCCAACACACCGCCCGCATATCCAACCTAACCTTTTATCAACATAATCGCGTTTCGAAATCTGTGACAAAATCTGGAGCGTCACTGTTTCTATGATGAGATAAAGGCTTTTAATGTTCATAGCATGATTAATTGGCAGAATTCTGCGACGTAAATGTTAATTTTCGCTGATAATTTGAAGTCACCTTTGTTAATATTGTGGATCACCACAAACATTATGCATCATTTAGTGTTACTTTACTCTAGTTTTAAAACGTTAATGAGAAAATCATGTAACGTCGTTTTTATATCAGTCAGTTATCTGCCATGCCTGATGCACGCTTAGGCAATCATGCATCTTTCGATACATGACTGAAGAGGCGCATTAGGTCGATATTTTTTTTTTCCCCGCAGCCTGTAGACCAGTTGCCATCCAAGGTCTGTCCTGCTATTTACCCATAACATTGGGGGAGAAGAAGAGGATTCATACCTTTCCCAAGGCTATGTCCGTCAACAGACGTAGAATTATACTGCGAAAAGAAGATATGAATGAGGATTCAAGAAATAAAAATATTTTGTACTAGACATAAGAAAATAAGAATAATGATATTATTCTTATGTATTAATAATTTTTTGCAGTGAATTTCTGATTATTGTAATTCGAGCCATTTTTCAAGCTAAACTGGAGAGGAAGATGATTCATACCTTTTCCAAGGGTATTAGCACGTAAGTGAATGTAATGGATTCGACTGAAATTCGAACTCGGCTCTCCGATTCCTCAATTTGGGTCGCTATGTATTATCCGTGCCATATAATAAAATCGGACAGTTGTTTCTTTAATATCCAATCTAACCTTTTTTTCTTTCTTAGAAGTTATATTTTCATGATGAAGTTAATAATTTTTAGTCTCTTGGCGATAGTAGTAAGCACAGTAAAAACCAATATATAGAATAATGATTTCTAAGTGAAATAGACTCATCGCAACACGCTTCTGTTTAGCTTGAAAAAATAGCTTGAATCAGAATTTAAGTGTAAAAATAGAATTATAGAAAAGAATTACAAACATCATTTTTCTTATTTTCTTATGAATAGTACAAAATATTTTTATTTCTTGAATCCCTATTAAAAACTTCTTTTCGCAGTATAATTCTACGTCTGTTGACGGACATTGTAGTGGATAAAATAGTCACCTGTCACAATGTTTGATTCAATAAGGAAAATAATTCAAGATAATATAGTTACAAATACTATTGGTGTATATAAACATAAACAATGCAAGAGAATCGGGCATTCGGAGAAAAACTGTAATTTTAGACCTCGTGGCTTAATCGCGAAGTCAGCTGCCAGGTAAAGTCAGGCTGGCCTAAGGAAAAAAATATTTGAAATCTCGCCGGGGGCTTACTGACGGAGAGAATCATGGTCTGGAATGTTACGATATAAAGAGACTGACATTAGCAAGGATGGAAGTTCATATGCTGCCTCTCTGATTCGATTGATGAATAAGTGACATGCTAAAACAAAAACTGTTATAGCATGGACCTGAAAACAACAACACCTTTGTTCACCTATAAGTAGAATGACCTATGGGGCTACGAAATTTCAACCAGTAGCCGCTGATCACATTGATTTCATAGCAGTATTTTTCGGACAGACTACCCACTGAATTCTATGACCAGAGCGTCACCATAGTAGATGTTGCTGGTTTCAATATGAAGTAGATTTTAACAGGATGATGTGGCTATCCACACGTACAACTGATATTTTTTATTGTTCATCCAGAGAGGTTGCCAACTAGAGCTATACAGCTGCTTTATACAGTGCTATTAACTTTTATTTTTAATACTACTAGGGTAAATCAATATGGCTTTTGTCGATTAAACATGAAAAATATATTAGAGCCACTACGATGCAAAGTTATGAGAGAATGTGAGTAAAAGAAAACATTAATGAGAGATAACAATAAAAGCACAGGAATTAAGAAGACAGAAAATAACGATTGATATCTTATTTAAATTTTTTAAGATGAAAATTGACTGGAACGCAAGAAACCAGAGGAGAGTTCCACTAGTGAAAATGAAGTAACTGTTAGCATAGAACTTACGGCTACATCTAAACTTTTCAAATATAAGATGATGTGACATTGACGACAATTTAATTCAGTATTTAAATTTGTAAATTATTATAAATGTATAAAGAGGAACGCTAATCAGAAGGTATACCATGAAAATATTTATAGAAAAATAATCAGAGGAAACTAAATTTATGACGGTGGCAAAATGGCTGAAGTCCAGATGCCAAGATTTCAAATAATAGAAGATAGATGTGTTACTGTTTCTGATGACATATTAAATATCTTTTGTAAAATAAATATCGCTAATATAAGAGCCTTTTATTTAACAATTTGCTTGTCATGTACATATACGTGGCTGGATATTGAACATCAGAGAAATTACCCGACATGCATCATCATACTTTGATTACATGAGATGCGATAAAAATGATGAATCCAGGAAGCGGAATAAATAATATTTATAACAAAATATGTTACCATTTTATATCTCATCATTCAGCTGCTTCTCGTTAGATTCAAGAGCTTTTATTGTATAGTGGCTTTTCAGCTGGTGTGTGTTCTCGATGCATTCAGACAGTTAAGGAAACGCAGAGTAATAAATCAAATCAGTAGAGGTTTAATTAAAAGAAAAAAAAACATCCACAAAACAGACGGATTTACAATGTATGGAGAAAATTGGATTTATTATAGATTCCGAGGCAGTAGAGAAATTAGCCTCAACCGAATCATTATTTTTTAATCTTCTTCTATATACTGTGTCTGTTCATAATGTTTGCCATCATGGCTCTCCTCAACCTCTGGTCTTTGTAGATGTTAATAAGTTTTGTCTTTTTGCTATTTCTCCTAATCCATGTTCGGACAGCCTTTTACGCAGCTCAATATGTAGGATATGCGCTGCTTGCATCTGTCCATCTTGACTTCAGTATCCCCTGTGAGTGAAAAATTCTCCAAGCCGACTTTCCTTAATATGTGTCTACGAAACCTCAACTGCCTCTTTCTGATTTTATGTAAAAGTGTCCGTTTTCCCCAAAATTTCGTTTTTATTCATATATTAAGTCGATGTTATTCTCAACATCCTTTTGTAGAGCCGCCATATTTTTGTTGCCTCAAGTCGCTTCTTCATGCGAGAAGATTATCCAGCATCCACTGCCATATGGGAAGACTGAAATTATATAATAGTCTAGTATTATTTTCTTTTAAATAACGTCAAGTTAGGAATCCATCATAAGGCATACATGATTTTTACATACGGTCGTGCGAATGGTTGCATGGTTGTGCCAAATTTCGTTTCAAGAATGAAGGCATCCGTGTCATTCAACCTTTGCTGCTGTTTAATTTCGCGTTGCTGAGACAGGATTCATGGTATCCCAAACTATGAATCGAGGAAGACCGAGAGATCTGTTCTTACACTTGATCACGAAGAACAGAGGTTGTCGGGAACAATCCAGGAATCAGAAGACTTCCAGTGGTCTAGCATATCTTACATCTCATAGTACTGCATGAGGGTAATTCCAGATTAGCTCCTGTATCCGTTTCATTTGCAAAGTGTGCGGGGTCTTTAGCCCTCTGATCACTCACTACGGGAGAACTTTAGCCAATAGTTTATTGCACGAACTACCAATCCTTTGTTTGTCGTTTCATCTTGATTACGTATGAAGCCATATTTGGCAGAGATGAAATAACAAATTTACACAACCAACATTTGTGGGCGAATAGTACAATACAGGATGGACGCCACCTTCATTTTTACGATTAATGTATAGGCTGGAATTTTAGGCTACTGTCTGATAGGTCCATATGTTCTATCAGCATGTCTTACAGGAGTTGTCTACATGGGACTTTATTTCAAACACACTTCTAGACATTCTAGAGGAGGTACAGCTATTAATACGTAGATGCATGTGGTTCATGCATTATGGGGCTCCAGACATTTTAGTCATATTGTTCGCGATACACTGGCTGGCATCTAGTATGAAATATGGATAGGTAAGTGAGGGCCGGTTCAATGACCTGCACGTTTCTTCAACCTGAGTCCTTTAAATTTTTATCTGTGTGGCTACCTAAAACAATTGGTTTATACATCAGATATTAAATATGCAGAGAATATTCATCAAAGTCCCATGGAGACCTGCGAAACAATTCGACATATTGTGGGAGTATTTGAAAGGGTCCACCTGTCAACGATCCTACTGGTGTATGCAAGTATAGAATCAAGCGGATGACATTTTGAAACTTTGCTATGAATTGCTGTGTTAATGTACAGCGACGGTTTTTGGACATATGTTTATATGGACATTTCACCTTGTTTTGCATCCCCGCTGTTTGTAGAAGTATTTTTGCTACACACACACACACACACACATTATATATATATAGGATTGGTGCATACGGAATGAAACCCTATATTCTGCATTCAACATCATCACTTAATGTCTTATCAAGTGATGGCGTTGAAGTGTTCAAACAAAATGGCTATTTTTGTACTGATTTTATAACATATTTATGTTATAATTTTTGAATAAATTGTATATATACGTATTTATTAAAGACATTTTTATGTTTAACGTTCTTTTTTATAGATACAAGTATTTAAGTAAATGCTCTGTTTATAATAAACAGTATTAAATAACATTTACCGGCCTGAATGTCATAGAAAATATTCGTCCTTTGACAGTACATTCATAAATGCTCTGGCGTATCAAATGTAAACAAATGACGTCATATATTAAGGAATGGAAAAAGTCCGACAATTTATTTATTAAAGACATTTTTATGTTTAACGTTCTTTTTTTATAGATACAAGTATTTAAGTAAATGCTCTGTTTATAATAAACAGTATTAAATAACATTTACCGTATAGGACGAATATTTTCTATGAAAATTTCTCGGACATTCAGGCATTCCAGAGTAAGTAAGACACGAGTTTGAACCCTGTTGGAGGGCAATTTTTCTTACTGTTTAAACCCTCCAACAGGGACAGTAGATATAATTAATCCTGTTTTTTTAAAAAAACGGATCGTCTACTGAGATACGTGTATCTAGCAAAATATAAAGTTTAAACTAATACGATTAGATAGATAGATAGATAGATAGATATTACTCTAAATACATAATGACTCTTTGAAAATAAAATTACAATATCCTAAGTTAGTGTTTCGGTTTACTAAGTTTAAATTACAAACAATCCATATAAGAAACGTTGCTTGTCCTACGTAACTCTACCTTTATTTTATGGCAGATATTTCGACGAAACAAAAACTTTTGTTTCCGAAGTACAGAGCTTCTTATCTCTGACCGACCAAGTCACGTACACGCAGTTATCCTCATTACCTTCATATAGCATTGGAGAGGGCCAAGTTATGGTCTTACAGCTTCATCCTCTGAATTGTTACATTAGGGAAAAATTTCCAAGTGTATGTTTACTCGATCAATACAATCTTCAAGCTGAGAGTCAACCGTTATCTGTTCTGCATTTCCACTGACTTGTAATATGCTCCTCTTGACTCACGCTGAACGCCCTTACAATTTCACTTAGTAACCATCTAATTTGATTAGGTTTTGAGCCTTCTATTAGGTCAACAGTAGAGGTATACACTGGGTTTCAAACATTTTATTACATGCAGAATTTCCAAAATAAATATTAACAATAGTACGCTCTTAATAAATTGTGTATACTTATAGTTCATTAACAAAGGTTTTTTATAGCATTTCAAGTCGCTTTCATCCTTTTATAAAATACAGCATCATTTGTTGGTGGGCTATCAGAACATGTCAAGGTTGTCAGATCTGTAACAATTTAAAATCTAATCGACATGATAGCACAACTACTGTCATGTCGATTAGATTTTCAATTGTTACAGATCTGGCGATGTTCCAGACTAGAAAATTGTGGAACCTTTTACAAAGGATGTTAAATGGCACTAGTAACATGTTTGTAGGCATTACACTGGTGGGTTTTACGTTACCTAATATTCCGATGTACTATATTTGATCAATCCCTCTCGCCTTACTCACAGGTATCGGTAAATTGTATGGGTTTTATCTGGAGAAACCTTTGTTATCTCTTTAAAAAATTGTTTATACAATATTCACTCGCTAAAAAAAGTTAAACGAAAATGAATTATTCTCAGAATCCATGAAAATATATGTTTCGGCTTTAAATAAGTAGTTGTTACGTCATTAAAACCGATTGAACTGAAATGATTTGAATTTGAGTCAGAGTTGCGATGATATTCACTGTGAG
Organism: Acanthosepion pharaonis; assembly: GCA_903632075.3. Taxonomy (NCBI): domain Eukaryota; kingdom Metazoa; phylum Mollusca; class Cephalopoda; order Sepiida; family Sepiidae; genus Acanthosepion; species Acanthosepion pharaonis. The sequence goes on from CAHIKZ030001813.1 coordinate 1,002,527, forward strand.
TTCCACGCGGTCTTTCAGTGCGGCCATGAACATTTATCACTCTCTACGGGTCTTCCTTTGCGGTACAAAATGTTTATCCTGACATTGAAGTCACTCTGGTCCCTGAACAATAGTGCGTTTGAATTTCATAGCAGTGTTGTTATATCCTACTATAGCAACAGAAAACAAATTTGAGTGAAACTAACAATAAGATACAGCAATTGAGAGCCATTGAAAAAATGTGGAAAGGAAATGAATATTAATAATGCAGAGTGTTAAATTTAAAATGTGTCAGTTTAGGCGAATCTCAGTAGAACGCGGATGCCAAGTATTTGGTCTACGAGTTTAGGAATGTTTATTTCACGACTGGCCAGTATTGAAAATCCACCGACACGCCAAGTTCAAGACGCGTAGTAATTCGCTGAAATAACCATCAAGCCCCTTGAAATAACCCAATCATACAACTATCAAAAGCTTCCAATTGTAGATGTATTATATCACGATGTCTGCATTGAAGTCTATCAGCCCACTAAACCAGAGCAATATGCGTAACACGGATAGTCTACCAGATGACCGAAGTCTCTGAAATTTTTTCATAATTCATAGTACGTAGTTTTCATGCATATATTGTACCCAAGCGTCATTCGGTGTAGGGATTGATAATTTTTACGGTTTATCAACCGTTTTTGAGTTATTTAATGCTAAAACTTATTTTGGATTGTACGAGGTTACTTACAGTAAACGGTGTTTCCAAACAATACCCCCATCTAAATACTGAGCAGACGTATTTCTTGATTACCGTCTGTCAATTTTACGAGGGTAAATGATCGCTTCAACTTGTTGAAATATCAGAATAAAGGATGAATTAGCTGACACATGATAGTAAATACAATCAATCATCAGTTGTTATCTGTCTGTCACTATTTTATGCATGATTGAATTTCAATTCAATATTCAATCATTACATTGCTTTCTTCTCTTATATCTGTCTCAGTCATGCAACGAGGGGAGATAATCAAGCTATAAACAACTTTATTTATTCTGTATTATTCTTGTCAGGTATTAAGTATTTATAATAACTAAGAACAAGTACTACAAGGGAAAATCAGAGAATGAGAAGACTGCTCTGCGCCAGCATCCCAAGTGAGGTTTTCTTGAGTCTCTGTAATTGCCATTTTCACCATAGACCACGTGTTCGTTACTACTGGATTTATATTACATCAGCTACACACGGCCATCAATGAAGGGATTTTTTATTTCAATTTTCAAAACGGAAAATACAGTTACAAACACAAAGGAAACGAATATTTTCTTATTATCATATTGTAATGAAAACAGGACAAGAGATTCTGTCTAGTAATCGTTTATTCAATTAAGAATACTACTACTCATCTGACTTGACAGCGGAAGTATACAGCTTTTATAGCTTGGATTATCTAAGAGGAGATAATCCATATTCACAACACATATTTTAGTATATTTAATATGTTATATGTAATGAAAAATTTTATGAAAATATAGCAAAAGCATTTCAGTAAATCTTTATAAACTGTTTTAAATTACGAAAATGATTCTCTGTGCCTCTTTAGAAATTAGAAATATGGTAATAAAGCAAACCTTTCTGTGTATAAAAATTCATACACACCCACATATATATGTATCTGTGTGTATGTGTTTATTTTATTTAAATTCTCTGCCATGCTGCTTATTTTATTTAACTTATACTATTTTGCATTTAGCAGTATGATCCTTTTCTGATGTCCTACTGTTTGCCAGAATTAATTCACCCCAAATAATGTAAAGTTACTTATCGCAAATATTAAACCACTCCAAGAAATTATAAATTTTAAATCAAAGTTTTTTGTTTTTTTTTATTTTTATTTTTTTATTAAACTGTTGGCATTCTTTGAAGTTATAAACTTTAAATCAAAATTTGTTTTGCATGCCTCGCGAACAACTCCAACACTCAAAATGAAAAGTACTTACAAGAGTTTTTTTTTTACAATTAAAAAAGTAAGTACTAAAAAAGCAATAGAATGACTTCACTCTGGAAGAATCTGATGTGAATTTTAGTGAATAAAATTTTTGTTTTATTTTGGGGTGAATTAATATCCTTGGGTCAATTAACTGAAAAAATATGTTTCCCATCCTGTCAAAGATTTTCTCGTCGGTCGTCCTGTGAAATGTTTCTGATGTTTGGACGTTTAAAAAAAAACGGCAACTTTAAGGCATTTCCATTTTGGCCGGATGGAAAATTTGCTTTCTGGTGAGTTTGGTTGGTATATGTATAATATATATACGCATCAATTAGCTTGGTACTTTACAAATTACTGTTCCCGACCGCTTAAGTTTGAATGAGAACGCATGAAGCGTTGATCTTAATTGTGGTTGTCTAATGTTCATTGGAAAATGTATTTAGAAACATATATATATATATATATATATATATATATATATATATATATATATATATATATTCTAATGCAAAAAGTAATTATGTTAGTATAACCAACAGAAAAATTGCCTAACCTCTAACACCTTAGAGCAGAAATCCCGGACAAGAAAAGAGAAACGAATGGAAAACCAAAAAGCAAACGCCTACCTACTCAGTAAAGTGCTAAGCGCCCTGATTACCTACAAAGAGCAACAACACAAAGAGCAACCTTAACTCTTAACAAAGGTCATACCGAGATATGCATGGTTATCCTCATAATCAAGTGAGCACAGGCACACACACACCACGCACACACACACACACACACACTATATATATATATATATATATATATATATATATATATATATATTAACAAACAAGTAGAAAGATAGACAGAGAAAAATAGAGACAGAGAGACACAGACAGAGGGGGAGAGAAGCAGAGACATAATATTTTTAGACGGTCAACTTTTTCCTTCAAAAGTCTTGTAAGTAATCATTTGTAAAATTTTTTGTTCAAATTCCATAGCAATAATAAGATATCTTTTTAATAAGAGGTGCAATAAATACGGCCTCTTCAGTGTAGCTCCAGTCAACGCAGAAACTTTTTGGCACAAAAGCGTCAAACTATTACCACATATAGATAAAGCTTGAATAATCCGTGACATTACTCCAAGCTTAATAGGAAGCAATAGCAACTGAAAAGAATTGACGTCACAAGTCTTTGATACTATGCAAGATGATATGTTAGACATCAACTTATAGATGTCTTTTCTCTTTCGCCATTCCTTTTGAAGTCAATGTTAGTCCTGCCTTCACACTTACAGATAAAAGAAGCTTAATTTGTATATCCACTCTTCGGATCTCTTAACATACACAAATGTTTGGGTCTTCGTATATTAATGAACATCGTTTATTGAAGTTTTTTTTCAAGAAATTCCCAAACTGTTTCTTTAAATGTTTTTTTTTCTTAAATGCAGAGAATATTATTAGTTAATGATCCATATTTATTTCCATCATAAATAATTAACCATTTCAGAATTCTTTTATTTGAATCTATAAACATACATCAATCTTTAGCACTGTATTGTATGCTAGATTTCTGCACTCGATAGCATAGATCAATATAACAAATAATTTATTTATGTAATGTACTTTAATATATTTAACTACATGACTTATCTTCATAGCGCTAAAAACAATAGAACTCCATGAGAAAAGACATGATTGTTATTGACAGGGCACTTAGTATCATTAAACCGAAAATTGGTCAAGAAAATACTGATTTTGTTTAAGACACTGAAACAAGAAATGCCATATTTATGGCCAGAAATATATCAGTGCGAGCAATACGAATACAGAAAGTTTTATGCTAATGTTTAATAGATTGCACGAAAACCTTTCATACAGTTTGAGGCAAAAGCAAATTAGAAAAGATTGATTTGTGAGTGAAATATATTTGATTAATCTATAACCTCTGTTGAAAAAAGATAGATTAATGGCGTTCAGAGAGTTAACAAAAATATAAAGATATAAAAGAAGAATCCGTTTTCTCTTTGGATTTATTTACTATAATGCTTGACTATCATAAGAGAACGAAAAAAAAACTAGCAAGGTCTATTATTGCTATAATCTTAAAAGAATAAGATACGTGCATGACACTGTTGATGGATGATGCATAAAGAAATCTGTACAAATTCTTATAAAAAGTAGTAAAGTGAAGAAAATATATCTATATCTATAATTCTCCAAATGTGTGTGTATATATGTATGTGTGCGTGTGTGTGTGATCGGATCTTGTTTATGCGTTTCCAGTTTTCATATATGTATTTTGATGAATTTTTTTTATGTTGATGAATAATTCTTCTTGATGGTTTTCATCCGATTTTCAAATTTTTTTGATGGTGACAATTCTTCCATTGGTTTCCTGTCCATTATAGCTCTCATAACTTTTCTAGGATATATATATATATATATATATATATATATATATATATATATATATATATTTCATAAAAAATTTAATAAAAATAAATAGTTGAAATTATTACAATATCTATATCTATAATTCTCAAAGTGTGTGTGTGTTTGATCGGATGTTTATTTGTTTCCACGGTTTTGTTCCGATTTTGAGGATTTGTTTGTTTGATAGTGTTGAGATGTTGTGAGTTTCCCGCGTGTCGGTGTGTGAATCAAGACAAACACAGTTGTAGAGGAAAATACTGGTATATTTGTAAAAGCAATTAACAATAGAGTGATTAGTAGAACGAAGGTTGGTTAGTACGAAACAATATCCAAAGTCTATAGTCCAACGGTATGTAACGGGTAAGCTTATCTGGACTGCTGACGCTCTGTCTCTCGCTCTCCCGTCCTCTCTCTAGAGCTGACTGACTTATATAAGAGGGTCCAGTCCATTTCTAGTTAGAAGGTGGGTGCGCCCCAACAGATAGATAGATAATTCTTCGGGAACGGTTGTGAGTCCAAATTGCACATTGCTCCTTCTCTTGTTCAAGTATTCAATCTCTCACAATTGAGGTTACCTTTTCCGTTGCATAAAGTTGTTTTTTTTTTACTACAGTTTTAAGGCCTTGCATTCATTGTCATTTATAGCCGTTTCCAATTTAACATTTCTTATTGTCCTGCTAGTTTTTGGATTGCATTCACCGTAGTAATAAGTAAGTTTGCTTTTTTTTTATTAACCAACATTTTTTTCCAACCATTCCTAAAGTTATTTGGGCTTAGTGATCTCTGTAGCTTTAGAGCGTCCTCTTCTGGTATTTGCCCACGCATTCCATTTGACAATTGATACTTGCCTAAGACATGCCACCAAAGAAAAGAAGTTGCCTAGGTCGCAAAACCGCTGACACCAGGCCAGCCATGCGAATAAGAAATAACAATTCGTCTTTAGAAAGTTCAGTTTGCCTTTCTCAAAATGCCTCTCGGAATTCTTCAATCCGATCCACTGAGTCCGAAGATCAACGTAGACATCGGCTTTCCAGAAGAGCATACCTGAAAGCTTCTACGCTCGAGGCTGAAAATGATGATCAAAGGTGTAAACGGCTGAGAGGAAACGCCTCTTCAACTGCTGCTGTGCGTGAGGCTGAAACTGCTGACCAAAGTACTCAACACCCGAGGAGAAATGCCTTTTCAATTGATGCTGTGTGTGAGGCTGAAACAAGATTGAGAACGCAAAAACGACCCTTTTCACGGCCACCTCCATTCAAAATGTTAACCCCTATTTGGGGATGTGCTTCAGTTGCACCCAATTGTTGTTACTAATATTGATTTTTGGGTGGGCTGACTTGAAACTTAAACAAATCGAATTGAACGGTAAAAAAATGCTCAGTAATGAAAGACGCGGTCTACGTCGGGTTATTCTGCTAGTTTTAATTATATGAAGACTGAATGAATGATCATCAGCATAGCAGATAATGCAATATGTTACAGTTAATTAAATTTAGTTATCTGAGTATTCTATTTACAAATGTGTACTAACAGAAGCATAGTAATATCGGAATATGCCTTTTAAAACCTAAGAAATATATGAAAAGAAATGAATGCTTCCAAAGAAACAAAAAATAAAAGAGTATTTGACTGATATGTAATATCTAGTTTCATATAGATGTGAATGTTAGGCAATCTCCTTACAAAGAATGTGAGACTTGAACCAACATAGTATGTTTATCGTTTGTTTGTTTAGTGGCATATCAATGCTTTAAAGGTCAATTAATACCGAAATTTAATTTTCTTTGGCCTTCAGTAATTTATTTTACAAAATGTTGTTAATTGTTTTTGTTTTTACAACAAAATATTACTAGCAATTATTTTTCCAAAATGTATCGCTGGTAAATTTTTATTATGAAAATGCATTGCTGGTATTTTTCCTATAAAAATCTATTTTTAAAACTTTCATAGTGTATTAACTGAAGTTTGGGGGTTAAATATTTGCCCATAGCAGGGATCCTAACAGGTTCTACCGCCCCGGGTCAGAGTGGACATCGGAACAACAGCAATTAAGAGGTGGTTCTCCGTTCCTCAAAATCCCCCGAACAGAGGCTTTGCTGCCGTAGGTAGTTTATCGTCTGACCCAGAACTGAAAAATGTATTACGACCGGAGAATGCTGGGGAGTATATGCGAGCAAAAGAACATTTTTATGGAAATAAAACTAAAAACTGATATTCACAATGTAAAAGAGACATTTATAATATATTTGATGTATAAGCAGAAAGACTTGAGAATTTGACACATAGATTAAAGGCAAGAGAAGCAGATAAGAGACAGCCAATAACCTACGGAATGAATTTGAGTGAATTGTGACAAAACAATGGTAAATGCAATATTAGATGCTTCTCTATATGTAAATATTTGGAATTTATTGATATAGCAGCCAATGTTACTATCGTTTGGAAATAATAAAAAATGTTCTCATCGAACAATCTTTTAGGAAATTAAGATTCTGAGGTCCACTATCTGTTATTGATCTTTCTAAAAAGTTATGGGACCTCTTTCCAAACATTTATTTCGAATGGTTTTACAACGTCAACCTTTTGATTATGCCAATATTTTCTCTTTGAGTTACATGTGTCCAAGCACTTCAGTTTTAGCTGCTATGAAAAGTTCTCACTTGATATGGCTTGTGTTATTTCGTATATTTCTTTGTATTTCTGTAATGCGAGTTCTCGAATTTCGTATCAGGACAATATGTACCAGACCAATAAGTTTCATTAGCCGAAAGCCATTTTAAGTCATTGATCTGAGAAAATGGTGGAATACTGCTCAGAGATTAGATATTTTTCAGAAGATCCGGGCCACGCATCACGCACATATAAAAGTTTCGTTCTGACGAGGGTACTTAAGTACATGACTCGTGTTCTTATCTTAATGTATTGGTTTTGTACAACTTGCGATGTTGGGCAAAATTACCCCAGCATAGCCTATTCCATATTTAATTTCCTCATCTTCTTAGCTTTTTTTTTCTTTATAACTGACCAATACATCGAATTATTTTAAGTCTTTAGACCTTTTCAGTCAAAAACAGAAACAATGAATATTTGAATATTATTTAAAATAAAAAAAGACAAAGTTGTTGAAATTCATCATCACCCATGATGCGAAAGAACATGGGCCATAAAAATATCTTTTTCTCAATTTGGCCAGAAAAAGAAAACAGTTAATGTACTCTTTGTTAGTGGGATATATTCCTTCCGATAAACAAATCCAGAATGAAAATTTTCTGCTTATAATTCAAAGATTGCCTGTTAGCCGGAAGGAAAGGGAGGTTATATATCATTTACATTGTTTCCCATAAATTAAACCGATAACTGTTTGTTACAATTTGAGCTTTACTTATCTACTGAAACCGTTGAAAATCTGTTTCTTAAACAGCATAATAGGCAGTTGAAGATATAACTAAATCTAAATTACTCATGAGATATTTGCTCTTATGTCCTAAATATTAATCGGAAGTTTAGTTCAAATCTCTTTTGAACTGAGGAAAAGAATAGTTTTTGCATTTCACATATTGTCATATCCTAAAACTTCAGACATAAATCCTATTAAAGAGGTGCAGGCCTGAATAGACTTACTGAGAGATGAAATCAAATTTTAAAAATCATTATAGCAAGAAATTCTAATTTTTCAGACATAGTCCTGGGTGCATCGAGAAAGGTTAACTTTTAACATGTTACAACATGACAACTGAGTAACCTGTATAATCCTCACTAGGTGTCCTATACGTGTCTCAATACTGACTAACCTAAAGGAATCTTAATAATTGTTAAACTTCCCGCAAGTACAAATAATTCTATTACTAAAAGGTAGCAACTTTTTTCTATCGTAACCGTATTTTCTTCTTGTCAACCTCATTATGATAGAAAAGGTTTATTTGTAAAACAAGAATGTTTTCTTTTTAATTCTTAAAAGCAAATCATACAATCAAAATGTCAGTTCTTAAATATTTATGAGAATTACTTTTATAGGTTATAGTAAACCAAGCAACGGAATATGTTTTTATTTAAACGTGCATTATCAATTTTCAGTAGAGGAGCTAAAATTAACTTGCTAATTCAGAAAATCTTCTAGATGTCAATGTAAGATAGCCATTTCACTCTCTTTGATCAATTATGAAAAAAAGATTTGAGAACGATAATGATGTTTTTATTTGAATTATTTTAATTTTAATCTTATTAAAAATAAGATTTTCCACAATTTTTAAATTCAGAAGTAAACAAGAATTACCTTCAGATTGTTTTGTATATATATATATATATATATATATATATATATATATATATATATATATATATATATATTAGAAAAAATGGTCCACGTGTGCTTCTTATAATCTATAATATAGTTTAGTTAATCAAACAAGCACAAACGCAAGCCAGCCAGCCAATGTAACCAGTACGATAAATATTTATCAAATATTAATTATTAAACATATTACAAAAATAAAGCACGGAAAGTAAGTATTTAAGTTCGGAATTTTCGGACCGAAAAATAAACAGAGAAATGGGAATTACTCACCGACAGTTATTTTTTGTAGATTGTGTATTTTTGGTGGAAATCGTATTGTTAGCAAAAAACCGATCTCTGCTTGATTCTGCTATATCAGAAAGTTATTATGAAAACAAAATTTTGATCGCAGGTCTCTTATTACTAGTGTATGTCGTGGTGGGAGTGAGATTGTAAACACGGATGAAGAGAGTTATAGGTTGGGGAGGAGGAAGGACGTCTTGCGTGTAGCTAGTTGTAACAAAAATTGTCGGATCAAGTTATCAAGTATAGAAAGTCGTGCTGTGGTTAGAATATATATATTCCTCAGTCGGTTGATGAAGAACACAGGCGTGTCCGAAAATTCCGAACTTAAAACCTTTCTTTCCGTGCTGCATTTCTGCCATATGGTTAATAATTAAAAATTTAATAAATATTCATCAAATTGATTATATTGGTCCCCTTTTGTTGTCCGTGGTTTTTAAATATCCTATTTTATTTAAATATATATATATATATATATATATATATATATATATATATATATATATATATATATATATATATGGATTTTCTAAGTATAGCTTGGATGTAGCACAAAATGAAAGTATGAAACTCCGGAAACAAAAATGCGAAATATTTTTGGCATTTTAAAAGAAATGAATAAAACACCAAAAGTAAAATGGAAAATAATAAATAGAACAAGAATGTGTAAAACATGGGATGACCCATGAAAAATTCATTTTTATTTCTGGAGTTGTTCTTTTCTGTTTTCTTTTTGAATTTGTAGGTCTGATGATTGGATGGTATTTACGATTCCAATCGAATAAATTATGACCATGGAATATTAGTGTTTAAATATAAATTTTTTATATATATATATATATATATATATATATATATATATATATTACATCGAACACCTATTAATGCCAGCACTATATGTGCAATATATTAAAATTGTAGATAGATAGATAGATAGATAGATAGATAGATAGATAGGAACTTGTTCGTATTCTTGATGATGGAAACAACATTTTTCCATTCGGAAATCTTATACTTCAGAAATTTGTGCGTAAATTAATGGATCTACAAATAAAAGTTATATAAGAGATGAATTACATCTAGTTTCTAGAAACTTTAAATAACCGGTATAATTTGATAGATATGAACTTTTCACCGATGCATAAGAAGACGAAAAGCTGCAGATTGAAGGTGATCTTATTTTCGATTTCAGCCGAGAAAAATCGACTGCGTATACATATATGTTGCTTTCATTCAACAAATTTCATTTATCGATCCATAGATTTTCATTTAATGAAGACACAACTAATTGTCACCAGACAGAGACACTAATTTCTTCAACATCAAAGCAGAAATTATCGAGGGTGAAACCCTTGCACCCTGTGTTTTTGTTATCACTCTTGTCTACTGAGAACTTCCATCGACAGACGTCTAGGTTTTTCTTTATCAGAAAGACTCTAAATTGAATAAAATGGCCGTAATCCGGAAATCTCATCTACTTCAAGCGGAAATTCTTTCGAGCCACTGCAGAGGCAGTTTTAATGGTCATAAACTGGACATTAACTAAAACCCTTCTATCTAAGTTTGATAAAACCTGCACTCGGGTGCTGATAGCTATATATTTAACATCTCCTGAAGACAACATACAACTAAATCACATCTTTATGGGCCCACCTCTTATATATCTACAATCTTACGCGAATGGCGAATGGGCTTTACAGGACACTGCTGGCGAGAACTTGCAAGTGATGTACTGTTCTGGACACCTAGTCATGGAGCAAGACGAGTTGGTTGCCCAACAACCACCTTTATTTACCAGCTATGTTATGATACAGAATGTCATTTCAATCTTGATGCAGGTCTATGATGATCGACTCAGGAACACGACTGAATTAAAAATAATATATTGAAACTTATACTGGTAGCGTTTTTAGATAAATCACCTCCAAATAAGTGATCCCGTTTCACACGTGATTGAAAGCCAACGCTTGAATACGTTTTCTATATGATTGGTGTGAGCGGAGTGTAAATTGTATCGTTGTTTGCTTGAATCAAAAGTAGCAGAAAATAAGCTGCCCTTTCGTCATTTTATGCCCTTTTATTTCCGAAAAGCATAAAAAATCTGTACATAAAACGAAAATAGAAATCTGCAATCCTTACGACATCTATTCGTATGTGGTTTACTATGTTCTAAAGGGGAGATGTTGATCTGAAAATCCAAGAAACTTCCAACAAGCCTGCAGTCGTTAATGATAAAGAGAATGTTTATGCTATTCGGAGGCCTTGAGAATTAACACAGAAAAAATTAATGTCCACTTTTCTATGAAATGCTCAAGCGCAACAAATACAGCGCGATTCTGAAAAGAACTATCGCAAGTGATAAAAAATAAACTTTTTAAAACACTGTAGGCAACGCAGTTAACGATGAAAAAGAAATGAGCCACCATTAACAACTCAAAAAGCTTATCTCCATGCGAAGCATTTGAAGCTATGTATTTAGTATTATGTGAAGGGTACAACGTTGGATTCAGAGAAGTATTTTTATTAATTAGACAGATTAAATACGCCAATTGATGAAAAGCCTCTGGGATTCGTCAGACCTCCTTTCTGTTGCGTTGCAGCTCAGACCAGACACCAGGCTCGTTGATAGGGTGCAGTTTCTTCCACTCAAACTCTTGTATTAAAAATTACAATTAAAATGGCCCGACGAGGGAAAAGCAAAACAATTTCTCTCAGTTAACCAGATTTTATTTTGGGGTTGTAACCTACTGCTATAAGCGAGCGAAGTAGAGATGAGGCGGTGGGTGAGAGATCCATAGTCTTGCGGCTGTCTTCCCTGTCCATTCTCCGAGACCAGCTTCGTTTCTCTGTGTGTGCCTTTTCACTGGATGATTAGTTTTATATATAACAATTTTATTTGTCTGTTATCTTCATCTAAAACTTTAATTTATCTTCATTCCGTGAATTTCACTCTGTCTGAGCCTCTTGCTCTCTACTTTGATGTTGACTTCACTCACTGATTGGTTGGATGTAAAAGTTCCGCGTCCATTTTTGGGACAGGTCCAGGTGCTTTCAATTGAACAAGACTTCAGCTGACTCGTATTGCCATAATTCTCTTTGCACACCCGGCAGTAATTGGCAGAGTTTAGTTTGGGATATTCTACTACACCTGACGTACACGCCTCTTCTGGTTCGTTCTGCCTACCACTTATTTTGAGCCTTCCGAAATTATCTTAATGGGAAGAAATTATATTCTCTAAAAACCTCTAAAACGACTTAGACCCGCTCAATATCCATACTGGTGCCATAATTAGGGAGAAACTGCGTCAAAGATCTTGACATTTGCTCAAACTGAACGTCGCATATGTCGTTGTATAAATCAGCGTTTAAATATCTAAATATTGTCTTAGAAATCTACTTAGAAGCACGGCAAATGTTTGTTCTGAATCAATATAGTTATGTATGTGTGTGCGCGTTAAAATCAACCTATAAAAAAGTAATGAGGTATAGCTGTAATTTTTCCCATATTAAATTGGTTTTCATAAATGCCGTTCGCATTTCTCCAATCCAAAACTCGTATCAGTGACAGCATTACCCCACTTTATATATATATATATATATATATATATATATATATATATATATATATATATATATATATATATATATATGCGTGTGTGTGTGTGTGTGTTTCCTAACCATATGCATTTCAATATTTATTAATTGGGATCCATTGTTATTGAGGTGCAAATATGAAAATATCACTGTTAATTATTCCTTCAGCTCACCTTCATATCTGTCAATAAAGCAGTAGAAAAACACATTTCTTAACAGCGCAAAATTGTTATAATCGTATTCCATGGTTAACTTCTCCGTTGCATAATTAACATTACATTTTCTTGACATTTGATTTGTAGAGAATTTTTTGTGTTTATATCAAACCAGATATCACCATAAATTGCTTTTTTCCTTTTAGTTACGAATGAAACATTCAGCAATATTATAAGTAAATCTATATTTCATCCATGTATTTATTGAGTGTTGCAGTCTGGGAAACGTGTTACCTATAACTTACAATACAATTGAAAATTTGATAAACACTAGAGTTTTTGCAACACGCTGACTCGTGTTGAAATCCACGCAGTATTTAGCATTGTTAAAGTTATCGCCAACATTTTATGTCTAGATTTACAAACTCTGTGTTTCGTTCAATTTCGCAAACCAATCGATGAAATCTGAATAAGCTGATTTGATTTCAAAATTACTTTGACAAAAACCTTACATCGCGGTTTTTACGCTCCCTAGTAAAATCAATTGTACTGTGTACCCGTTTAACCGTTTGAACTTCTCCCCAAAATTTCGATCGGTCCGTGTGTACCTATTTTAGAAGGCGTGACGGACGGACTAACGGAACCCACAGAATTTTATATATAGATTCCAATATATATAATAACGTAACAGAAATCTCCCGAATCGTTCAATAAAATATATTTAACTTTTAAATCTTGCCATTACTCTATTGACACTTTATCCAAGCATATCATATATAATAGACTTGATTAGGGCACCTCTCCTTGGTGTAATGATCAGAAAGCTTGTCATGCTAGATCAGTAGCGAGTTCGATCCTCATTGGCTGCCTCCTTACTTTCAACCATGTGCCACGTCTAAGCTTAGTAAATTACTATAATAGACTTGATATATATAACTAGAAACAGACTAGAATATATCAGAATGTTATATCAAGTCTATTTCTGTATTATGGATATCAACTCCTGAATTAGAAATTGAAGAAACAAAATTCAATTCTACTAGAGTTTGTTATATTCACCTGCGCTCAAATACCTTTGGGAAATGTACGAATCATCTCCTTCATTTTTCCAGCTACGAATCAATTACTAGGTATTACATCAGTAAATTATTAAAATACTTAAAATGTAAAAATATTTTCTGGCTTTAAATAAACTGTAAATGAATGATAAGATGTAAAATATAAAGCAATCTCGAAAATAACTGCTATGCCACACGCAATATAATACCGCTAACACTATATATCTATCCCTTGCATAAACGCTCTTTGAAAGATTATCTTGATAGATTTACATACCATTTTTAAATTTGATTTATATATCAACTAAATCTGGAATTTAACTAGAAGATCAATACCTTGTTTAGTTAGAAACTCATATATAGTGGGATCCCTTAAATCAAATCGAAATCTCTCTTAAATTAACTTGTCAATTCAAGCAGTTTTGATGATCAACAGAGAAAAAAGCAGTATAAAAAATTTGCGATCATTATGTTAGAATTAAAGCTAAATTCACTTTAAGTCGTGTTAACATTATATTTGTTTTGAATTTCTTTCATATGTGTTTTGAGAATCTGATAACTTATGAAAAATTAATTATCCCCCCCTCCCCCGATGATGAAGTGCTTGGAAGCAGATCGAAGTTTTGCTGCAAACTAATTATTTTTCCAGAAGTTGGTGTCTTTCGAAAAGAAAACAAAATGAATTACTTTTGAAGGCGGGATCTTCAAAACTTGTTTTGCATAAGTGAATAAAATTATGCAATACACAAAAATAATAAAAAAAATGTATTTTTTCTAAACTCACCAAATTTTCGCATATATACGTATTTACCGTACGCATTGTTAATACATTCTATAAAACCTACTACCACAGGGCACGATTTATATCCACATTAGTAGCGTGTTCCCTTTGTCAGTTAGTAAGGTATTCATTAAAATTCGATGTAAATATTTAAGAGAACTGTGCTCGAGGCCTAGTGTGCTAACCCCGATAGGGCAACAAACAAGTGTATATTAAATATTAATAAATACTACGAAAAGATAAAAGTTTGAAAAAACAAAACTTCTAATAGGCGTAACACATTTCTGAAAGAATTGCTAATTTTAGTTGTCCACAACAGACAGTAGTTTTGTGACCTCCAATAAAAAAAATAAGTACCTAAGTTACCTAATTAATTTTAAAAAATGAAAACTCTTACTTGAATCTTTTTTCTTTTTTTATTCTTAAATTCAAGCTAACAGATTAAATTTATTTCCAACAATCAAAATACTTTGCTGTTTTTCGAAGACTAATTTAAATTGACTGGTATTATTTTTTCTATAGCGATTGATATTTCATTTAAATTTTTGCAGATTAAATTTAGCTGGAAAGCATCGAGCCGAAAGAGATAATAGCGAGAAAAAGTGTCAGCATAGAATTTGCGGTTACATCTAGCCAACTCAACTGTAAAGGGATGAGATCTCAACGCCATTCTAATACCGCGCTTAAATTCAACAAGGCTAGATACCATAGCAAAGCGCTCATCCGAACAATTGCCATGAAATTATTTATTGAAAAGACACAGAAAGGCAACCATACGATGGTAGGAAAGTGACTGAAGCCGAGCCGCTACATAAGGGCCAATGATTTTGCTAATTCTTCTTTCGATTTTATCAAGCAGCTCAAGGTGAATAGCAGGGGTACAGGACCATATATGACAGCAATATTTTAAGCATAGACAAATGCTAGACTTATAGATAAATACGATAGATTTAGGAGAGAAAAAGTGCCTCGTACGACACAGTGAAACAACTTTTTATAAGCTGACCTACCAATGGATTCAATATAAACTTATAATAAAAATACTTTAGTTTCATATAATATAAATAGAGCTTTAATATTTTATAAAAATATTTAATAATCTGTAGAAATCATACAACATATTATTTAATTCAACTCACACCAAAAACCGTATTGCAAAGTGAGAAAATATTTTGATTCATGAGCTTCAATCGTAAACAGCAAAAGTCACACACGAGAAAAGAACGATACGAAGAACACTACAGGTCAGTTTTCTCACTAAAGCAACATAGATATTGTGATACAATTGTATTTAAGCGGAGTTTATGTTTTGGAAAGAATGCCGTTCCTTATATATTTTACTTGTGTTTTCTGCTTATCAATTCATTAAGACAGATTCGCTATATAGCATCATGTTGTTTCGGTCTCCTTATTAAATTTATGCGTAAACGCAGTCATTACTATTACGTTCTGATTCAATAAAGCCGTAATAATATCTTCACTTAAGTGGATAATAAAAACAAAGTTCGTTTGTCAGAAACAAATCTAAAAAAATAAGATCTGAGAGATTAACCTAAAAACTGCATTATCTAGAAAGCGTCTTTGCCGGCTGAAATCAGTGCAATAGATTTCAGACATTTAATAGAGAAAACGGAAGAGAGAAAATCTTATATACATATACATATATATATATATATATGTGTGTGTGTGTGTGTGTGTGTGATATGTCTCTGTTATTATTGAGTTGTCTTTTCATTATCTGCATTAGACAAGATTCACACTAACACTTAAGCAGGCGACACAAACAATGACTCCAACTTTCGTTTTAAATCGTACTTGTTGTTTAAGCTGCAAATAATATAATGGATCTTTTGGAATATTTTTGTCTTACTGCACCGATCCACTGTCAGTATCTATCAGCTATTTTGTTCACCATGGCTTATAACGCTATCACAGGACAGTAAACAGTAGGCTAAGCATGAATTGAAAGGTTAACATTCTGAGAAAAAAATAATAAATTTTATAGGATAAACATGAATTCAAAGTTTAAAGCTAACCATGCGTTGAAATGTTAACATTCTGAGAAAACACATAATCAAATTTTAAGGATAATGATGAATTCAAGGGTTAACATTCTTATCAAAGAAATGATGAAATCTGAAGGCTAACTTTGAATTCAAGGGTTAACATTCTTATCAAAGAAATGATGAAATCTGAAGGCTAACTTTGAATTCAAAGGTTAACATTCTTATCAAAGAAATGATGAAATCTGAAGGCTAACTTTGAATTCAAAGGTTAACATTCTGAGAAAATGAATTATCAAATTTGAAGATTTACCATGAATTGAAACGTTGATATTTAGATAAAAAAAATAACAAATTTGAAAGCTAATGATGAATTCAAATTTTAACATTCTGATAAAACAGATAATCAAATTTGAGGACTGACCCTGAATTTAAAGGTTAAATTTTCAGAAAAAAAATCAAATTCCAACAACTTCTTACTAAATGGAAAATGGATAAACTTAAAATATTATTTCCTGACACTTTCAGTTAAGTGGCATATGTGAATAAAGCTTGAGCGATCATGTCTCTTTTGTAGGTTGCCATTTCTTTATGCGGTATACACATAGCTGAGGGGAGAAGGGATGAATTCATAGTTTTCCCAAGGAATTGGCGCGTAAGTAACGTAAGGAACTCGACTGGAATTCGAAATCGGCTTTCTGAAATCACGTTCCAATACCCATTACACGACAACCGACATCTATTTAATAACGTATTTTTATGCAAAAGTTAGGGAAATATCGATTTAGATTTCTGATTTAGCAGATTGACCGAATTTTTGTTTCGTTATTCATTTATATCATTTTAATATATATATATATATATATATATATATATATATATATATATATATATATATATAAGCCATGCCATTTTGTCCATTAAAATTGGGTGTTTTTATTAAATGAAAAACTTTACAAGTTTTATCTTATTATATTTCAAATTTACTTTGCTTGCAGCTAAGATTAATCTAAAATTCTAAGTAGTATTGATCGATCTATTGATTATCAAGAGGATTGAACCCAGGTCAAGTGATTAAGAATCTTTGTAAAAAAGAATTCATTTTATAAGAAAACATATTCTATTGACAAAATAGCCAAACATTACACTTCTATTCAGAAAATAGTCAAGAATTACTTTTCACAGATTACTCCTCTATATTAACTGTAAATTTCCAAGCATAATTAGGGCAGTGTTTCTTCACGTTATACACGCTTCTTTGACTGATTAACATTTCACTATAGATAACACTTTATACCCTACTTTACGGCAAATAGTTTGTCGAAGAAGAGGCTGATTTATGTCTCTGCCAAGGGAATTTATGCAAAAGATAAAAGCAATAGACTGGGGCAGAATTGGAACAGGACTATCCACAACGATACTTGTCACACTTCTTGCATATTCACTGTATTTATACAGTATTTATTGTTGAAATAAAATGTTATACACGGGCCAAAGATTTAAAGAATATTCAAAATTAGCTATATTTATATAGGCGCTTTTGGTTAAAACGTCCCAAATATTCCTCTTCGGGTGAAATATGCCCCTTTTGATATAATCATGAACCGATGTATTAAGAAGCAGCAGCTTTCTAATTGAAGGAAATAGGCAAGACTTTCTCCCTTCTAATAAAATTGTTTTTCGTATATTTTTAACGGTACAAAATACAACGTTCTTTATTAAGCTGAGTAAAAGATTTGAATGTATCACATGAAAATATAACCGAAAATGTTAATTGTTCGTATAGGAGAGTCTTCATTTAAGTGCCTATTTTTTTTTGTTTTTTTTTTGTTATTCTTGATAGACGTAATAATAGTTATCCAAGGCTACCTTTCTGCTTTTCTTCTAAGTAATTCTGACCCTTTACTATCCATATTTTTATCAATTCTCTTAATCATTCACAAAAAAAACCGTTAAACGAGGCTAATACTAACAACCAGAGGTGTGACACATTCCGTCTTCTCAGACTAAATTTTTCTGTTGATATAAAGTGGAAAGATTATATTGAATCAATTGCTAGGTGTGAAGCTGTGTCGTGCTAGACAATGTTTCTCTCTAGAAACTAGCATAAATATTTATAAGTATACCATTCGTCATTACCTTAATATTGCTACCACATCTGGTTTAGTGCACCTGCTATATATTTAGATAGACTTGATAAAATCAAAAGAAGAATTAGCAATCTTATTGGTCCTGACCTGGCAACTTAGGTTCAGTCACTTTTCCACCATTGTAATGTAGTTTTCCTGTAACCTTTCTATAAATATTTCCATGGAAAATGTTCTGACGAACTTTCGTCTATATTACCTTGACTTTATGTACGTAAGTACTGTACAAGATTTGCAGCAATGTCTCATCATTTTAGACTTGAAATAACTAGATGTTACCGTAAATTCTATGCTAAGAGTTTCTTCTATAGCATTTCAACCATGTAAAACTCTCTTCCGGATTCTTGTTTCCTAGTAAAATTTGATCTTCAAAATTTTTAATACAATGTCAATCGTTATTTTCTGTCTTCTTAATTTTTGTTCTTTTATTGTTCTCTTTTTGTAATAGTGTTTTCTCATATTCTCTAGCACGCGATCTCTCCTCTACCGTCTTAGTGGCTTTATTCCCTTGCTAGGGGTGAAATAATTAAAACATTAGATCGTTTTCTCTTTAAACTTGCTTCTCTTACTGTTCATGAATCCTGGAGCGTTGAAACATGCTGCTCGCTTGTTTTCATTATACTTTACTAAAACTTTTAAAAAGTAAATATTAAAATGTAAATCATAATTAATTTATTGTCCCTGAATTCCTTATAACTACGTCTAGCCTAAAATGTCTATATATTTCTTAGCATCTATCTTTAGAGCAATATATGCAAGAACTTTTCCAGTATCTATTGTCCTAGAAGAGATTAGATATTCTTCTAACAATTCAGTTCTTTCTTCCTAAAAAATTTCATATTTCTTTATACTGTACTTAGTTTACGAAAAGCATTTTTCTCTATTCTTATTCGTCCTATGATTTGTTTATTACATATTCCGTCTTCTATTACTGCATTAACCAGATAGTTAAATTTTCGCACCTGTTTCATTTTAAGCTGTCCTGGGTACGACGATAAACTACATCCGCGTCCTGGGTAAGACGATAAACTACGACCAACAGCAAGGCTATCAGGAATTTTTGAGGAGCGTGGAACCACCTCTTAACTGCTGATTTTCCCAGGTCTACCCTGACCTGGAGTGGTAGCATCTGTTAAGATCCCAGCTATGGGCAAATATTTAACCCCTAAACACGCTATGAAAGTGTAGAAATAGGTTTTAATATCAGAAATACTTTTTCTACAAAATTATTACCAGAAATACGTTATTACCAGCAATACATGTTTGAAAAAAGTATTACCAGGCATAGATTTTTGAAAAAAAAAATATTACCAGCAATAAAAATTTTCTCGACATTAAATAATCCATTGAGGTTGATATGCCGTAAAACATACCATACCAAACCAATTGATTTTAACTTCCCTAATATGTAGCCAATGCAGGATTTACCTATAGGATTATCAGGCTGAAGCCTAGGTCCTCAAAATCTAGGCGGTGGGTGTCATAATATTTTTGACACTGCCATAGGCCTTTCTTACACATGTTATAACACATTGTAGATTCTAATCAATACTTCAGTAATTTTAAACACTCGTCATCAACCTCGGATTTACTCAAATAGTTTAATTTGACACCCTTTCCTTTTACTTTAATCGTGAGGCCTCACAAGTGGAATAGCCTAGGGTATCTCTTTATCTAAATCCAGCCATATATAGAGCTCACATCTTTAGCGTTGTCCTTTGCTGGCAGCTCTGCATTATGCCTTCTTCGACTTAATAGTTTGATCTTTTATCATGATTTCTTTTGCACTATTTATTTAAGAAGTTATTTCAGTTTTCCATAAACATTAATCCACTAATCTAATATTGTTAATCCATGCTCAACAATAGTAAATCTGGCTTTGTGTTCTAGTTCTCTTGACGTCGTCTTAATGTAGACGCTTAATAACTACGGTGAAAAATACATCACGGCTGTTTACCATAAATATGGTAATATTAGTTCTTTCCCTATAAAGAAAAAAAATTACATTCATTGATCGAGTAGCCAGTACTGCTTTCGGAAGAATTTTATAAAATCTTTCCCTTAAATCAATTTTTCAGGAAAACAGGTTTCTCAAGTCCAGTAGTTGTTATCGTTCTTTCCCGTATTAATGGTTTCTACCTTAACATACTCATTATGTCATTATTTCCTTTTCGAGTCGTGTTATCCATTTCAGTTGTTGCTGCTGTTGGTAGTCCTCAAGTGATGTAGTTACTGTTATTCGGTGCAGTTATTTGCAGTTCTTTGTGATTCTGTAACGCTAGACCACAATTTTTTAAAAAAAGGAGGGTCTTTGCCAAGATTGCCAGGCTTCACTCGCTGAAAGCTATTTTTATCCATTGATCTTATAAAGCAGTTGTATTTCTGAAAAATCTCGAAATACGCTGTAGAAATTTAACACAAACTAGCAATAATAGTAATTCTATTTCAGAAAAATAGAAGAAAAGTGATACCTCTCATGCTATCTGAGTACGATAGAAAAGTATATATCTAATTTCCAAAAGTACTGACTACACATAATATAAATCATACATATTAGTAGGCAGTCTTATGAGTAGCTATTCAACACAACTGTATAATTTCAACTGGTCTTGAATTAAAATAAATTCCTCCTAGTTTGGCTACTAGCAAAAGCTAAAGAGCCCAGTATACGTTACAATTTAAGCTATTGTTATGAGAAGTGATAGATTCACTGCTTTGACAAATGCATTTATGCAAAAGTGAAAGCACCGTTATCAGAGGGAATTTGGACACCCCTATTCCATTTCGGAATTAGGACTTGCCCATACAATTTTGTCATAAGGTCTCACACTTACCATTTCAGAATTAGGACTCGGACATGCCATTTTTTCATTGGAACTCGCCCATGCAATATCAGAATTAGCATCCGACTATGCCATTTTGGGAATTAGGACTCGCCCATGCCATTTCGAAATTACGATGCGCCTATATCATTTTTTTCATTAGGATTCGGCCATACAATTTTGGAATTAAGACTCACCATTTCGAATTTAGGACTCGATGATTTTGTCATTAGCATTTTGGAATTACCATTCGCCCATGCCATTTGGGAATTATCCCTCGCCTATGTCATTTGGGAATTAGCACTTACCCATGCCATTTCGAATCAAGAACTCACTCATGCCTTTTTTTTCATTAAGATTCGCCCAAGCGATTTCGAAATTAGTACTCGCCCATGCCATTTGCGAATTAAGACTGGCCCATGTCATTTTGTCATTAGGGTTCGTCAATGCAATTTCGCAATTAGCACTCGTCCTTGCTATTTCGAAATAAGGACTTGCCCATGCTATTTCTGATTAGAATTACCGTATGCCATTTTGAAAGTAGCACTCGATTTTGTCATCAGGTATCACCGATGCTATTTCGGAATTAGGACTCACCAATATCATTTTAATTTAGGACTCTTCCTTGGCATTTTGTCCTTAGGACACGCTCAAATCATTTCTGAATTAAGACTCGCCCATGCCATTTTGCAATTGGGACTCGCCCCATAAACAGCACGAAATTACAACTCACGCATACAATTTCGGAATTAGAACTCGACATTTTCGAACTGACCAGGTTTTTCTTATCAAATCGTGAGAAGTTAGTTATTCTGAACGGCCACTTTTCAAAATCTTTTTGCGCTATTGCAGGTGTTCCCCAGGGCACTATCGTTCGACCTACTTTGTTTTTAATTTTCATTAACGACATTACCGATGTCATTAGCTCTGAACTTGGTATCTATGCCGATGACAAAACTATTTACTCCTGTCTTGTTACTAAGTTTGATCGGTCAGATAACATCAAATTGGCGGCTGATGTCAGAAACAACATTCAGTTTGATGTTGAGGCCTGTTAATTTTAACACCTCTAAAAAATTAAATCTCCTGAGCCGACCAAGCATAGAAATAAATACAATATGGGAACCAAAAATTAAACTGCTCTCTATTAATTATATGAGAAACCCCTTTCTGCATTCCATGAGCATGGCTTATAGTAATCTCGTTCCGCCATCTCTGAATAGCGTTCTCAGCTGACATGAAGTAGAAAAGCTATATTGAGTCCATTGCTAGGTCAGCTGTTATGAAATTTGGTTTACTGTGACGTAAAAGACAATATTTCTCACCTGACTCTATTCTTACATGTCTATAAAGTCTACCATTGGTTCATCCTTAGAATATCGCTGCCACATATGGACTGGTGCTCTCGACATTTATCTAGAGTAATAAGCAATATTATTAGTCTTGTTCTTGGAAAAAGCAATGATAACAACAAAGTTGCAATATGAGCTCTGGTAAAAACATGAAATGATAACAGCAAAAATTGCAATATGAGTACTGGTAAAAATGGTTGCTGAAGACATTAGGTTTATAATACTCAGAAATTTATGGACACATGGCACAGTGGATAAAGTCGTTGGTTAGATCCAGTGACAGAACCTAAAGAGTGTGAGTTCAATATACAGTTAAGGCAGTGGAGAACTTTCAGAGGGAAATTAGCAGGAGATAACTGATAACTGACATCCATCAAACATGGCACGTGGAACTAGAACAGTCTACCCCAGTGAGTGAAATAAAGGATTCGGTTCGAAATTCCAACCACCTGAAGAAGGCCGGAGCGTACAACGGCCGAAACGTTGTGATAAATATGGCGACAAAGATGAGGACAGTAGTCCGAATAATGTAAATAATGGTTATATATATATATATATAGATAGATAGATAGATATGTATGTATATATATATATATATATATATATATATATATGTGTGTGTGTGTGTGTGTGTGCGATGCGTGTGTTAATTCTTAACTTGACAGTAAAAGAAGGTTTAATTTTTGAATATTCGTTTGCATCCAAAATTGCTAATAAATAAGTTGATTTTTTTATTTACTTTTCGTAATCTAACAAATTTTATCTTTCAATCATATTAACAGGGAAGAGGCATATCTCTGCATGTAAATTGTTTGACTTATTCTTATTATTAAGTTTTAACTAAGTTGCGGTAGTTTTCATTATCTTAAAATTAAAGAAACAAACCGAAAATTAATTTAAACTTGTCACAGCTGATATGTTTCCAGCTCATCAGGCAAAGCTTCCATTAAATGCAGCAACCTCAACAATTAGTACTAAGCGACAAAACAGAATTACTAGGAAGTCATGCAAAACAAAAAAATAAATTTAAAAATTCAGAAGAATTTACGTCTGACAAAGATAGTTGCTGTAATTTTTGACCACATGTAAAGAAAAGCTAGAATTTTCTGGTCGACACTACAGAGTTGGATTTAAATTTCGCTCGTTAGGTCATCATTCTTCTACAAGTGTAAGCGATGTAGCCGTTAACTGTCTCAAATTTCTTTTCTTTTTTTCATGTTTTACATTTTCACAAAAGTCCGAATATCCATTCTTTGAAAATGCTTCGGAAATATTCCGGTTCAGTTTCAACATTACGTATCTCATAACCTATTAGACGCACGCCACCACCTGGACGGATTGTTGGTTTTTATTTTTAAATCAGAAATTTTATAAAAGAGAACTGATTGAACCATCTTATCTGGCTCCTACACCGTTAGCTGGCAGAAGATATGTATTTATTCCTTTTGCAAGTGTATTTGTGGGAAAGTGAACGTAATAAATTCGGCTCGCTGAATTCTCACTCAGATTCACTTACCATTTCAATACCTGCACACATACGTATAATAAGCAGAACACCATAGTGATAGTATGCTGGGCCCATAATCAAGAAGACTCTAGATTAAAAACTCGCTCTGCAAACGCAGAGAAACAGAAAAGTTGCTTGGAATCATCGATTCGAATAGAAAACAATTAAAATCAAGCTGTCTATATATTTATAACATAAATTGGACAATTAATGCCTAACACATGGTATGATATAGAGGCAAAATATTGGAAATAAGAAAAATGTTTAAAAGCTAAGCATAAATCGTAACTCCCAAGCGAGAAAAATGGACATGGCTGAAACCGTTAATGAAGCAATAGAAAACAGAGAATAGAGAATGAGAATATGCTGGACGTTATTATGGGAGATAATAGAGGTGGGTGAAATAAAGGACGAAAAATAAGTAACAAATGGTTGATGGGTATACAAGGACAATCAATCAAATGCCAGAGCAAAAGATCAGCGCAAAGAAAAATGTGAGACAGTAATTTGCTGGCAAACACCGCGGAATTTAACACAGTCAAGGTCGTAACAGAAGGTTTTATTAAAAGCCCTTTGTCCACTATTACACATAAAATGGCGGAGAATATATATATATATATATATATATATATATATATATATATATATATATATGTATATGTATGTATGTATATATATATATATGGAGACCTATAGGATCCTATTCGTAACATTCTTGTTAACAACACAAATATAATAGCATCATCTACATGCAAAAAAAGGCTAAAGATGATGGAAGCCTTATTAATAAAAAAAACAAAACAAAACAATACTCAATAGTATCAACTATGAACATGAACACAATATCTTGACCGTGTTTTGAAAAAATAAAACATTATATAAATACATACATGCAAAAAACTATTTCTTATTTAACAGTTAAAATATTTTATCCTTGAAAATGGCTAAATGTATAAACCAAAGCTATCGGAAAAAAGAACATTCTCACAATTTCATATAATTTGTCATCTGAAAAGAAAAAATATTAAATTATATGAGAAATTGTATAAAAAAAAAATAAATCAGAGCACCTTGTATTCAAAGAAATGCGCCTGAAAGAAGGATTGCTGCCTCAATACTCAATATATATATATATATATATATATATATATATATATATATATATATATATAAGAAAATCCTTAGGAGCCAGGCAAACCTACCGAGGTTTCACCTAAACGGATCGTCAGGGCGATGGCTGCCGAAAACGAAAAGGAAAACACAGGTGTTGAGTTCCCTATACACGGAGGAAAAACTAGCTATTGCTTGCTATAAAGAACCCAATAATTTATTGAACCTAAAATCGAAAAATCTTAGTAGGTGTAGACATAGGAAACGCTGGTTATTAGAGTATTTTTTTCTTTTTTTTTTTGTCGTTGTTGAATAAAGTACGTAACCCCTAACCCCCAATTGTTTGATTTTTTTGTCACCTGATCATGATTTTTTTTATTATTTTAACTATAACTTCTGTTCCATAATTTCCCTTTTTGCCCGGCATCGTCCTGACGATCCGTTTAGTTGAGACCTAGGTAGGTTTGCCTGGCTCCTTAGGATTATCTTAGGTTTTGCTCTACTTCGTGTATTGAGCATTTTACGTAGTTGCCTTTTACTCATTTCGGAGGTTTTTTTCTTTGGACTTTGACCTTGTCTTCTGGACCATAGTTTTATGTTCTTAGTTCATTGTTTATTTATTTCTCATTTTTCCTTGGCTACCGATTTGTTCTACTATACGTCGAAATATTCAAGGCTTTTCCAATCGAGTGCCACCATTTATATATATATATATATGTGTGTGTGTGTTTGTGTGTGTGTGTTCGTGTGTAATTGAGTGATACGTTTTATTGAATAGTACCGGTCGGGTCTGTATTTAACATTTTACAGACTTTTTCAAACTGGTATATTTTATATCACGATATAAAATTTTAATTTTTGCGACGTTCATTTGTTTTACATACTGTCACTACAGTCGTTATCAAGAATTGCCAAGTGGTCAGTATATTTAGCAAAATGTCTTCAAAATTCCAGCGTTTTTACAATGCTTGAATTAGAATTTCAACCCCTTCAAGATAATCTCCAATTTTCAAAATGAATTTATACTTTAACTCTCTTAAATTCCATTCATTCAAAAGTTGAAATAAATAGAAACAATTAAATACACGGATTTATTTAATAAAACCTGATGGGATGAATTCTTGCCACCTAATTGCACATCATTATATATATATATATATATATATATATATATATATATATATATATATATATATATATATACTAGCAGCATGACCCGGCGTTGCACGTGCTTGATTCAATAATCGTACGACTCATACAGTAATAGCTATCACTTAAAATATTTTTGCCCTTCCTTGCCTTTAAAGGAGTGCCCCTTGCCGTGCTGATGTTGCTACATGCCTTACTTCTTGTCTATCTCACACTGCGAATTTTTTCTAAGCTCTATACTAAACTAAATCTGTTACGAGAAAAGAACTAAACAAAATGAACACAAAACGATCAGCTTTAAAAAAGAACTCATAACTGGAAAATCCGAATGAAAAAAGAATGCTAAAAACAAATACTTTATCACGCCCAACCCAGTTCTTTGGAATCAGAATCAACGTTGAGTTTAAGCAAGCGAATAAGCCAATTGGAGTAAAGTGCCATGCAGATTTAAATTTTTCCCACTTGTGACGAATGCAGCTACAAATTTTTTTTGCATGCTACCATGCTAGTTAACATTCGTGTCAGTCAGCTGTTGGCTATCACGCTGGCCAATAAAATCTTCCTGCCTATTCGTGGGAGCCAGCTATAGGCTCTCACTCTGGCGAGTAGAAAATGGCCGCAAACTACATGAAAACTGCCGTAGAAGCATGAAAATTATTTATTATTTCTACTATCGATGGGAGTTGGGAAATGCAAAGTCGGTCTTGGCCTTCCCGCTAACTTGGGGAATGTGCGTGTAAAATTTGGTGCAAATCCGTCGAAAATTGAAGCCGTGCATTCGTTACACACACACACACACACACACGCGCGCACACACACACACATTCTGCCTTATATATATATATATATATATATATATATATATATATATATATATATATATATATGCAGAATATCTTTATTCAAACATTTTTCATTGAATAATATAGACATATTATGTCTATTTTTATAATAATCCTTCAGAGTTCTCTAACCAGTTTCTTGATGTTAAAATGAAAGGGCTGTATAACAAAGACAAACTTAGTGTAATTGTGATCATTATGATTTTTATTATATATATATATATATATATATATATATATAACGAAAAAAAACTAAAGGACAAATGTATGTAGTATTAGTGGACACTTTTCATCCATTGCGCATTTTTCATGGCAAAATGAATTTATTTGAACAAATTATCTATAAACGGAAAACAAAATGTTGTTAGTTACTAGATGGATGTAGAACCGCTCATATATATATTCATTGGATCAACCGAAAAATTATGTCATTTACTTCTTATGTTTGAAAAAAAATTTTCATATTAGAATTAGTGTTTGAATTGTTGTGAAAACGGATTCAGCTGTTTTCTTTGATTTCTTGATATATATGTTGTGTATGTTGGCTTGGGAGCCTAGTGATTCTGTTAATATAGGTGAAATTGGTAAAAAGACGGAGCGTAGATTAATATTTGGATAATATCCAATATTATTATTATCCAATATGTATCAATATTAATATTAATATTTGGATATCGTGGTATTCTAGAGGATTTTCCATTTTGGGTGAATTAATTTCTTTTCTTTTTTTTTTAGTGTAGCATTTTTAAAATCAAAATTGTGGTTAAATTTATTTCTATGTTTGACGACTACATTTGACAAATTATTGTTTATAAAGTTCCTTTTGTATTCATAGATGTGATTTTTTGGGGTTTTTTTGTATTTTGATTTTTTTTTACATATCTGTATGTTTCTCTAATGTATCGTGAGAAACAGTTTTAGAAATTTATTTTATTTATACCTACTCCTGTATTATTATTTTTATCCGATTATATCCATAATTGTTTTGGAAGTGGTTGTGATTATTTGGATGTTATTTAGATGAGATAGGTTGTTCTGGGTAGTGAACGGTATGGAATGAGTCTGTAATATTATGTATCTGTTTTTGCATATTTTATTATTATGGATGATGAAGTTATTTTGTATGTTTTGCATATGTTTCTTCTTGCGTTGTGGATTGAGTTATATGGATATTGTAGGTTTTTATGTGTTTTCTATGTACCTCTCTCCCTTGGGTAAACATTGAGGGCTTCAAATTCTTAATGCTTTTAAATAATTATAACATTTAATTTTAGAGGAGTGGTTTGAATAGAAGTTGACCAGCTCGATTTTTTAGCCTTTCTATAAACGTCAAAATTTTTTGCGTAATTGTTTTTGTGTAATATGATATCTAGGAAGGGAACAGTGTGACTGGTTTCAGTTTCAAAGGTGATTTCTATTGTAGGTTCAACGTTGTTAAGTTGATTGACAAGATATGTTAAATTAGTATTTTGGGGATAAGTTAGTGGTGAGCTGTCTGTGTGTCTGAAATAGTTTTCAAGTAGAATGTTTTTGAATGGGTCTTTTTCTAGAAATTCCAGAAATAGACAAGCAAGAACGCCTCTGAGAGGAGATCCTATTGGTGAATCAATTTCTTTCTATAGAGGTAGTTATCAAAAGTAAAGAAACTTCGCTTGGTGTTTAACTGATGAATCTCTATAGTATATGTAAGAAGGGCTAATATAATTTCTGGTGTGTCTTTAGTAGACATTTCCCTATAGGGACGTTAGTGTATTGTGATTTTATGTCTAAACTAGTGATATTTGATGTCTATGTTTTTTTTTTAATTTGCTTAGGAGGTAACCTGACTTTTTTATGTGTGTTGGGATAATAAAGCCGATGAGGTAGATTTGCTTAGTGTGCCGGTTAGATTATGTGGAACGCTGATAGGGTTGGACTCATTGCCATGTTCGCGTCGGCTAAAAGTCCATACAGTTTTACCTTTGCATTTTCCTTTATACATATTGTATTATTTCTACAGATCAATTATATATATATATATATATATATATATATATATATATATATATATATATAGTGAACTCCCCTTACATTGGTGCACGTGTTTTGAAAAGCAATTCCATAGCAACAAGGGATAAATTCTATTTTAAATAATCCGTGCGCGTTTTTAAATTCACCATAACAACGATTACAGTTGCAATACGCATGTATTTGTAATTTCTCATAAATCAACAAACATATCCAACTGACTTATTTCATTGACCGACTCACCTGTTTCGCGTTACAACTATGATTAGGGAAATATGTTTCATCAGTCTATTAAAATTAGTACATTTAACTACTATTATATATTTTAACTATATATATAGTTCGAAAATGATGATGCCGTCATTAAACACAGAAAAAAAATGAACATTTTCAACAGGTTTTCCAATTATACTTTTTATCCGAGCGCTTTCGTCTGTACATCTAGCCATATTCAAAGTTGAAATATATTAACTTTTAACAAGAAATAGATGCTGTATGTATGTATTTATATAATGTTTGCATTTTCAGAACACGCTCAAGAAATTGTGTCCATGTTCATAGTTGATATTATTGAGTGTTGTGTTTCTGTTTTTATTAATAATAATTCCAATATTTGCAGCCATTTTTTGCATGTAAGATGATGCTATTATATTTGCGTTGTCAACAAGTATGTTACGAATAGGGTCCGGTAGGTCTCCATGAATATTTAAATGAAATTGTATAAAAAAAAACAAATCAAATCTGTCGTAGGTCGTGGTCAATGGAATGTGCATGATAGAAGGATTGCTGCCTAAATTCACAAATGTATATAAGTGTGTGTGTGTGCGCGCGGACGCCTGTATTTATTTGTGCGTATAGACGGTAACTGAATTAAAAATTAAACATTTTAAAAAACCTGCGTTACGTGTTTCACCCTTCAAATGAACTCCTTATTACTAATAGGGATTTTATCGATAGTTTCGTATATACGTAAAGGGGGGTGGGTAATAAAAATGACGCCTATTCTACGGCGTAAAGATATGATTAATATACAGAGGACTATTTTTCATTTTATATATTATACATTTAAACATTATTTTAATGGCTAATCATGTTTGCGTAGACGCTTTGTTTATTTATTAAACAGTATATGTATTTATTTAATCGGCAAAGTGTCTTTGCGGCCGAGTCTGGTAAAGCATATCTGATCTAACAGTGGTTCTCTCTGCCCATGGGGACGCAGGTTCGAATCCTGCATATTTTTCTTTAGTAAGATTTCTCTAATTTTCAACCCAGTAGACGAAAATAAATAAATATACTGTTTAATGACCAAACGGAGCGTCTATTCAAATATGAGTATCCACTAAATATAACGTCGGAAGGCGTAATATCTACCGGATAAATAAATAAACTATTACTTCTCTTTCTCTCTGACTCTGTTTTTCTATCTACCTATCTATCTATCTATCTATCTATCTATCTCGCTCTCTCTCTCTCTCTCTCTCTCTCTCTATATATATATATGTGTGTGTGTGTGTGTGTGTGTGTGTGTGTGTGTGTGTGTGTGTGTGTGTGTGTTTCGGGTTCGATATATCTAGATTCAAAACAAAGAAAGCCATATTCAGCTTTTTCCTCCTTTTTCTTTCATTCTTTCACTATGTCTTTAATGCTTTTTGCTGATTGAATGATTCGTTTTATACGGATTATCAGCCCTTTGCATATTATTTAAAGCCACAAAATACTTTAAGTTTGTCTTGTGGAGTAAATATTACATACCCTGTGACTATGTGAACTAGTCCATTACTATAAGAGCTGCAGGACAGATGTAAGAAAGCGAAGTCGTTTTAGAGTAAGACTTCAGTATAATTAATTCAGGCGTCACTTTATATATAAGCGCTACGAAGCGCGTTATAACAATTTTGAATTGGGATTTGTAACTCTGATGATTTATAACTGTTGTGACGAGGATTCGAATTCTTACGACTTATAACAGTAACGAGTATTCAGGAATCATACGAGATGTAACTGGAGTTAAAGGATTTTGGAAACTCGTACTGAGTGATCAAGTTGGGAAAATATATACTTGTTGTTTCGAGAACAAGGATACGAGTAACGACATGAATTTTAACCACGTTGGTAAAAAAAAATCTTGGCTTCGACAGCTGAAATTCAACAACAAGAACGGAAACAGCAACAACAGCAAATTCAACAGTTGCTAGAACTACAAAAAACAGGAGTTGTTGGATATAATTCGGAAGAAAATAAAATATTCATCAAATTCTCTTAAGCCAGATGCTGTCCAAAACACTATATGAGAATTTGTATACAATCCTGATAAGAGACTGACTGATTCTACGTATGTTAGTTGATATTAATAAATATTCCGTCAAGAATGCAGCGGCTGCGAAGATGAGAGAAAAACGAGATTTTTGATGAGGAAAATAGCTCCGATGGAGTATGAAAATACTGCAAATACATATTATTGAAAAAATAAAAGAGATGAGATCGGGTTTGAAGACATTGTACACATTTTGACAAAACTCTCTATTTAATGCTCGTTGGAGGTCCTTATACATACCCAAAAATATAAAGGACGAATATTTGGTCACATATGTTGGTATCGTCAGCAAAAAATGTGAAAAATGTAGAATAAAGCAAATGACTCCAGATATGTTCAAAGGGTTAAGTTTCGTTCAAGATTAACAGCTAAAGAGACACACTGAGATACGAGCGAAAATTTTAACGAAAATTAAACAAAACAGTAATAATACACTTCACAAAATAGTGCCAGATAATTCTAAGACTGAAACACTATGCTGAAGAAATTCAGAAAAAGAATGTGCAAAGAACGATTGTGCAAAAAAGAGAATAAATCCTTTTTGCAGATGTGGTAAATTATATCTTGGAAAAGACAGTCTATTTAAAAATACATAATGTTACAAGTGTGGCAATATACAATATATAAAGTTACAATGAAAAACTAAACCACGAAAGAATTCTCACTGGAAGAAATTCTTACATATCATTGCGACTGAAAAATGAGTCACAGAAAACAAAAGGAAATTTGTGAATGTGAAAAAATAATGTGGGTATGAAAATGCCATAAGACACTGGCAATGATATTTCAATAATCGGTGAAAATACACGGAAAGAGATTAATAAAAAAAAATATTATTATTAAAAATGACTTCCAATGTCGCGATTTTAGTTTCTGATGAGAAATTATTTATTTTTGTCTTGTAAAGTGCCATGCCGTAATAACCATGTAAAATCTAAAATCTATATTAAAATACGAAGAATATAATCGGTACTGACTGGATTTTGAACTTTGGTATTTGCCGATAAAATCTTTTTGTAAAAACTTTAGTGGAAAAACGACCAATTTAATAAGTCAGAGCAAAATTTTTAAGGAAGAATTAAGAAAAAGTTTTCTAAATGTTATGTCAAATGAAATAGATCGATGTTTAAAATTCAAAACAGATTTTCAAATTAAAAAAAAGGTCGACGCCCGTATAAAGCCAAACGAAGCGTACCGCTTTTAGCATTGGAACATTCAACGAAGTGTTGGACAGACTCGAAAGAATTGGCGTAATAGAAAAAAAGTAACTATTCAAAATGGGCTGCAAAATTGGTGTATTCAAAGAAAAATAAAATAAAATCCATGTTTGCGCGGATTTCTTGATAGGATTAAACAGTTGTTTAACTATCCTTTACCAAGTCCAGTGGAAATTTTTTCGAAGTTAATCAGCAGAAAAAGATTTTCAAAACTCTCCGAAGCGTAATTACAAATTCAAATTGAAAATGAATGTTCAGAATTAACGACTCTAAATAGACACAGAGGATTATATAAGTTTAATGGACTTCCTTTATGGTATAAAAGAGGCACTAGATAATTTTCAACAAGCTATGGCTACCATACTTGCGGAGGGCGATTTCCTATTGGTTTGTCTGGAAGACAATTTAATCAAAAGTGTATCTAAATAAAAACATGTTGGACATGGTAAAATCAATTTTAGAAAGGCTAAGAGAGTAAGGATTCAAGCTCAGTAAAGAAAAAAGAGAAGAGCTTTTACAGAAAACTAAATAAACTTAGGTTAAATTATTGATAAAAAAATTGTTGCCAACCAGTTCCTTCCAACGCAAGTGCAATTAGAAATATGCTTCCACCAGCAAATGTGATTACGTTATAAGCTTTTCTTGGACTGTCTAATTACTATCACATATATGTACATAATATGGATAATTTGAGAGCTCAACTGAAAGATCTAATTAAAAAGGAGTAAAATGAAACTAGGATGATAACTGTCTAAAGGCGTTTGACGAAATAACAAGAAAGAAGATTTACAGCAGATTTATTATTAGCACACTGCAATCCAAAAGCAGAAATTTTAGTGGCGCCAGATGCTAGTGAGTACGGTATTAGAGCGATGATTTTACACAAATACCATGGCGGTAAAATGAAGGCCTTCATTCAATCTTCCCGCTCGCATCTACCAACAGAGAAAATTTAAAGCTAGATAGAAAAATGGGCTCAAGTAATTATATTTGTTGTGAAGAAATTTCATAAATTTATTCACGGAAGAAAGTTTAGGTCGCAAACAGATCACAGACCCTATTAACAGGATATAGTTCAAAAAATGAATACGCTAATAGTCTACAACACTAGAGTACTATGATTTTACGATGGAATATCAACCGTCTAAAAAATAGGACATGCGGATTGATTATCAAGATTAATACCTAAAAATGTATAAGCATTTGAGGACACGTTCATTGCAGCACTAAAAAGCGAAATAGAAATAAAAAAAAACAATTTGCGCAACATAATACGAGAGTAATCAGTTACCCTGGAAGAAACAAAAGAAAAGGCGGAAAATGTCTTTATCGTAGAAATACAAAAACAACTGAAAGAAAGTAACAAAGTACGAAATTCAGATTTAAACTCTTACTCGCTTTACAATGGTGTAATAATAATCGGGCAAAGAATTATAATACTTAGTGCGTTACAGAAGCGATTAATAATGGATTATCATATCGAACATTCTGGTATTTCAAGAATGAAATCTATGATGAGAAATTTCGTATAGTGAACGAGAATTGATAAAGATATTGACAAAATTCTGAACACTTGTACTTGCTATCACAAAACAGAACCTTGGCTAAAGATATACAACCCGTGGCCAAGACTGCAAAGAGACTTTGCAGATCTTATGAATGGTAGTTAATAGTTTCATTAAAATGGCCAGAAATTGCAAAAATCTAACATATTCAGTGACATTGAATTTCTTGCAAGAATTGTTTGGGTGATATAGTATACCAGATACCATATCCTCTGATAATGGGCGCAATTGACGGGTAAATGATTCGAAGACTTTTGTAAGATGTTCGCCATTGAGCACATTATGACACCACCGTATCACCCAAGGTCGAACTGACAAGCGGAACGGTTTGTGAGAACGTTCAAAAGAGTTTTTAAGAAATCATTTCTTGGGAACATAAATGAGGAAGTATTTCAAACTTTTCTGAGAGTTTACCCCGTTACACTGAACCAAAATACACAATCAGGCATGTCTATCTCGGGATTAATGTTTGCTAGAAAAGTAAGATCATTGTTAGACAAGTTATTACCAAGTTGAAAAACAAGAACGGATAAAAAAAAACATCAAAAGTTTCAAGGTCAGCAATAAAGTGTTCTTTAGAGCATATGGAATAGCAAAGAATGGTGGAAAGACGGCATAATATCAGCAAGAATCAGGAAGTTTATTTACATGATAAAAGGTAAAATATGTATAATCAGCTGAAAAAAGTTCATAGGTGAAAGATCTGAAACATTGGAAGAACCGATAAAAATGGTGTATGATGTTTTTGATGTGCCAGCACCACAACAATTCGACAATGACAAGTTCCAGAAAAAGAAAGCGGACTTTCATCCGTAGTTTTATCATCAGTTTTCACGTTTAACGGATTCTATCTATAAATATCTAGGTATATTCCTAAGATCAGCGTTCTCTTGGAATAATTAAGAACCTATCCTGGCAGCAAAATGCCTGCATACAGCTAGAAATATAGAAAAATATACAAAAATAGAAAAGGGTGTAAGACAAGGATGTGTCTTCTCTCCAGACTGATTCAACCTATACGGCAAGGTAATTCTGAGAGAACTAGAAGTCATACCAGGATTTCTTATTGTCGGTCACAATCTTAACAGCATAACATATGCAGATAACATATATTCGATAGCAGACAGAAAGAAAGCTACAAAAACTCACTCAGAAGGAAAGCGAGAAGAAAGGTTTATGCATCAACTGCAAGAAGAAAGACTGTCCGGTTGTAAGCAAAAGAAAAGTCAGGATTGCAAATTTGTGCTGCAACAATCGAACAAGTGCGGAAATTTAAATATCTGGTAAGTGTTTTAACAGAGGACAGAAAGTGTGACAATGAAATCCGAAGTCATATTGCGATAACGAAAGATACATTACAAAATGAGTACTAAGAATTAGAAAAAAACTTCTCTAGAAACAAGGAAAATAGTACTAAGTTGTTACGTGATATCGATCCTCCTGTATGGCAGGAAGTGCTGGACAATCTCCTCAAAGATGAAAAAGAGACTTGAAAAAACAAAAATATGGTTTTACAGAAAGATGCTGAGGATAACATGGACCGTAAAACTTAGCTACGACGAAGTTTTAGAGAAAATGGAAACAGAATGTAAACATCAGGAAAAATAAACAGTTGAGGTTGCTAGGCCACATAATGAGGAAAGAGGGCTTATAAAAACTGGTACTCACAGGACAACAGAGGAAAATAACTCATAACATAATTAGTAAACTTGAGTAAATGGGTGGCAGAACAGGAATTAGGAGAAGAAGAAATACAAAAATTATTAAGAGGAACAAGCGACTGGAAAGTTAGGAGAGCATTTATCACCTACGTCTTGAGGGGACACGTCACATAAAAAGAACATGGGAACGTGAATGAATTCGAAGTAACATGAGTAAAATGGGAATCTCTTAACGATTTTTAAAAATTCACATTTTTGGAAGAGATTTAATTTATATAACTTATGATTGATGCTTAATGATTACTTACCCGGTTTACTACAAGCCTATAATGTATTATGTTGATTTGTTATGTATTTGAATTCTTTGGAAGCCCTGGTATTTAAGAATGTATTAAGCTTCCTTTAAATATACCATGAGTGATTGAAAATGGGTTACATATGACAATCTTCAATGAAAAAGACAGTGGATTGACAAGATTAAATCTCCACAGCAGAGCCCCAAAATGACTTCTATGGAAGAAAATTACTATTGTGGGTTTTGGTGACATCCTAGTATCCATTTATATTTTTTTAAATGCAATAAGACACTAAATGCACCTTTACACTTCCAGCAGATGTAAGGTGTCCATAAATGGGTAGAAAATCCCACTACTATCAATAAAAAATAATTTTCCCCTTGGACAACACAAAGCCGCATACAAAATGTTATTGAAAAATATTGAACTCGGATGGTCTATTTTAAAATATTTTTTCATTAAAACCAGTATGAAATTTTCACACGTTTTTCAGTTTACACAGTGTCTACCTGTTTTGTTTTTTAAAATTTTCAGTATCTGTCAATGTAGTGACAAGAAATTTCCTAAAACCAAATATGGGTTCTAATTACAAACATAATCAGCGTAACTTTGTTTTCAGTATGCTGCACGAGATTTACGCCACGGGGAGAGGGTAATTACTTCTATTTCAATCGGAACAGAGATGAATTTTGCCTTTCAGTTTATTTCTTTTTAAACTAACACTCTTACAAAATAGTCGTGCCGGTAGTATCGTGGTTAGAGACACGCCGACTTCGAATTCTGATACTCCCACTTTTGCTCAAATACCATTGTGAAACATAAGAATCCATCTTCCCACGTCCCCAGCCCTGGGTTAAATAATATAGACGACTGGATTCTTTAATCGTGTTCGACAACCAGACTAGGAGAAGGATAACTCTCAATTCAAACCTGAAACTGTAAAAATATGGTTATATTTGCAAAGACGCTACTCTGTCTGTAAAACAAAATGGCGATGGATTGAGCAATTATTGGAGCGATTATCCAGAATGTTATAGAAATAACTAAGCCTTTGGCAATTCAATCATTCTCGTAATGAATACAATATTTGCTGTATTTTCAAAATCTAAATTTCAATAGCACTTAAATTTCATCACACCACAATGGATGGAAACAAATAAGTAAAATTTTTAAAACCAGTTTCACCCCACGCACGGCAGTAAAGCCACTAAGACACAAGGGGCTACTGGGTGATGGATAAATTAGGAATAGAAACATGAATAACGAGCGGTTAGAGTAAACAGAAGGAAAATAGCGATTGGTATTGCAAATCTGTGTAAAATAGTTAATAAACAATCGATGTTACTTATGAATGTCATACATAATCTTAGTTTTTATTGCATTAATATAAACAGAAATATGTATTCTTAATTTTTACTACACTAATGTAAAATGCTCACAAATATATATCCATAGTCATTTCCTGTATTCAAAGAAGTTTTCGAAAAATATATGACAATGAAATTAAAACTACTAATGATTTACTTATTTGACAATGTGAGTATAAAATATTTTATTCGATTAATGATATAATCACTTGATTCAGACAAAGTCCGCCTGGTCTAAGAGATATAATGTTCCGCCTGGGAAAGAGATATAATGGCTGAGAGATCCAAGCTTTACAGCAGGGCGTCAGTATCAGGAGAAGAAAATAAAATAGCAGTGATGGTTGTCAAGTTTAACAGCAGAAGCAGTAACAGCCGCAGCAGCAAGCAGGATAGCAATAAGAACATCCGGTTTTAAAAGTCCTAAGTTCCGGGTTGATCTAGTAGGTTGTAGTAATGACGTTCCACCATCAACAAGCAGATCCTGAACTTTCATAGATTGATGTTCTTTCAAGGATGACTTTTACTTTAAAAGACTACTGAAACTCGAGATCACTCCCGATCACAAGTGGAACTCATATATACGATCCACTGCTAAAGACACTGGAAAAATGGTCGGTTGTTTGTACCGCTCCAGAAACTCTCTGAGACGTCTCGTTATGCTCCGATAAGGCCATAAATGAGTTATTTCTGCAATATTAGGCCTGGAACTGTCCAATCCTAATTTGCTCGTCAGGATAGAGTTTAAATGCGGCTATGCAAACTTGTGGTTATTTCCACCCTTCAACCCATTTCGCATAGACGAAATATCGCAAGCGTTTTACTATTATCTTTATTTCACTCGTAAATGTTCTGATGAGCAACATTCCTTAGACCATGCATGCAACATACACTCTGAAGCAATATGTGTTGACAAAGTTTTTATCGTCAGTGGGAAAACCAAAGGAAAAAAATTCATAATTTGCGTTAGTGACAATAGCTTAAAACTATCTCCGAGTCACACCAGCCTCAACAGGTCAAACCATTCAGGAAGCCAGACTAAGAAATACAACGGCTTCCTCCAGTAATTTGATTTCGCGTTATATAGAGTCTACTTCGTACATCTCGAAAAGTTCCGCTTGATGATATTGTCTTTACACATTTTGACTTGGGGAGACCATTTTCCTTTCTGGATTTTTCACGTACTGGACATTTGTAAAATCTTTACGTTGGTAAGTCTTTTGTCTTTTAATCTTTTTCAGTGATTGGACGGTCTTTCGTTTCCACCACGGAATCGTTCCTATTCTTTGTCTATTCTATTAGTATGAGCGAAGTTCTACTTGGATAATTTCTTCACCAGGCGTGCCAGTTTGTGAAAAAGAATACCAATAGAATGTTTTCCCAGTCACCACAATTTTAACCTATTCAAGTCTAAGAATAATTGTTATCTCTCCTACCTAACCACATGGACTGCACATCTTACGCTCAAAGATGATTAAGAAACAATCTACATTAAGTGGCTCTTGAGACTTGTATTGGGTGAACGTAAATGTAAAAAATATCATGTTTTTGTTAGTATCTGAGTTTTAAACTAAATATATACTTAGAATATGTATATGTGCTTATTTGCGTGTGTCTAATAAATATAGATAATTTATTTGGTACATTTGAAAAAACCATGTTTATGTGTAAATGAAATGAATTCATTTACTTTCTCACCGAAGTATTAAAATCGGTCATTCTCATCAATTGTCAGTTTTATATTATATTTTAATACCTTATTCATGAAGTTAGTAACATGATTTGGCTTTTACGCCAGTATTATGAAAACGCTTATATACAGTGATATACAATCAAGCACCGAAGAATTAGTAGCAATAGATTTTGTTTAATCTTTGTAATGAAATTTGAAATGTTGAAATGAATCCTTTTATCGATCAGCGCATACATTATGAAAAAGAACTCATTAACTTTATGGACTTTGAAGAAGATGCAAAGAAACAGTTTCTCATTATAAAAGATAAAAAATGTATTGACAGAAAGAACAGGGAAAAATGTCTTTAAAAATAGTAAAGCATCTTATTTATCATTTCAAATTATAGCTCCGGATACCACTCAAAGATGTTATTTCATTTTAACCAAATCTTTATAATGATTAATTCAGTGAGAAAAAATTATGGAAATTACCAGAGAAAAGTAGCAAAATTAATAACTCCTTTGTATTTCTTGCTTTTCATATGAAGTAATCATTTAGGGTAAGTTAATGTTGCATAAGCCTTCCTATTCTCAGAATAATGTAATAAGAATTTTTTAGTAATAAAACAGTAAAATGAGTGTAAAGTCTAAATATCTAAAGATCTATACGTGTACTAATAACTCTTCTTCCTTTGTACTTTTTATGCTGTTACGTAACAATTTCTGCTTCAGATCACCTGATATAGTAATGCAAATAAGATCAAACAATTTATTGCATAATATATTTGAATATTTATTCTTGTGTATGCGATATTTTTATAGAATAACTATGGAAAAATGGCTGTACCCTGGCAGTGTAAAAGTTGCTATGCTCTACTAATGTAAACATGCTAGTGTAAATATGGCTAGGCGCTGCAAGTCTCTGGTAAGTTAAAATGGTTATGAGACTTTGTTTTTCTTCCTAACTATGGGTTTAATACAAGCCCATACCTATAACAGGTCAGGAAGTCACACGTTTTGTAGCAGCCATTAGTGGAAAGATTTCTCAGTCACCATATAATATTTAGCTGGTAACACTTGACTTTCATTCCACATTCTGAAAGGAAATTCGCACCCATCAAATTTATTTCAGTTGAGGATTCATCATAAATTTATCATCAATTAAATTTCGATTTTATCATAAATTACATTTGGATTATCATAAATTCGTAAATATACTGTAGTGTAAAAAGGCAAAATTGAATTTTATTGCGATCTATGTTTTGGCCATTATTAATTTTATTGAATTACTGTTTTAATTTATCAAGCAAACTTTGCTAGTTAGTTTTATATATTCCGAGAAACTTTAATCTAATAATCTTTTATTAATGCTTCTACTCATATTAACAGCGTGGTTAATTCAGGAAATGCTATTTTTCTTGTTACAAATAATACGTTTTGTTGATTATCCGT
The DNA here is from genome assembly GCA_903632075.3 of Acanthosepion pharaonis. Lineage (NCBI taxonomy): Eukaryota > Metazoa > Mollusca > Cephalopoda > Sepiida > Sepiidae > Acanthosepion > Acanthosepion pharaonis. The sequence continues at coordinate 1,043,556 of CAHIKZ030001813.1, forward strand.
CTAAAATGTGAACATTACTCACTGTTTTAATGTGCTAAACTGTAGTTACATATTATTAGTTTACAATTTTTGTTAGATTGAAATTTATTTGAATATAACAGAATATTTTTAATTAAGTTTTCCTTCGTAATAACAGCTGTATATATTTAAGAAATATTTTTTTAAAGTTTTAAAGATTATGCTTTTTCAACTAACCTTGTTCCAACCTTATTAACAACTATTTTAATTTCTCACATTTGCTATTCTGTTTGACATATACAGAAAAAATTTGCATATAATTTTTTAACGTGTCCGTTGAACAAAAATTGTTTTGAAGTTTAAAAAATCATTCGTCTGGACTTCACTATTTCGAAATAAATTCGGGGTGTTTAAAATAAACACCTAGTTGTTTAACATCTGAAAATTTCATTTCTGTTTTATTCCGTGAGACTTTAATCAACTAATCTTTTATTTAGGTTTCTATTCGCATTAACAGCGTGGTTGATTCAATAAATACTTTTTTTCTTGTTACAAATAATACGTTTTCTTGAAGTAATCGTCAAGAATTTGAAAATTACTCACTGTTTTAATGTGCTAAACTACAGTTATCTACTATAAATTTGCAATTTTGTTGGAGTAAAACTTATTAGTATATAGCAAATAATTTTTACAAATGTTTTCTTTCATATTTTGGAAGTACGGTAAAAACAAATGAGGGGAATGCAAGGAAAGAAAATAAAATCTTTCTCGAGAGACACTAGTACGGCGATCGAGCATAAATATAATGGTTTAATTGATGTTTGGATGCATATATTGACAGTAGGTTCAATTTTGTCATTCTTGGAGAATTTTGCACCATCTTGAAACTGGATTTAGTTAACAGAGACAAGGTTCAGGCGGTACTTGTTTATATTACAATAAAGTTGAGTGTATAGTCATGAACTAGGCCATAATTGCTCGAAATATGGATATCTGCTGGAGGAATTAGCACGTCAAAGATTTGATCATCTGGCAGATGTAGAAATTGGTATCCCCAAAGATACTAAAATGCCGTTTTTTATACAGCAGGATATATCACACAAAAAGATTCTTTTACAGAGGGGGAAATATTCAATGATACTGTTTTTTATTATCATGAGTATGAAAGTTGTTTTGGAAAAAGTAGTTCATGGATACCACTGTTCTGTGGGTGTTTTCTGTTTCATAATGTTCAATGCGGTCAAAGATTTGCGGAAATTCTTTAACAAAAATCTTCATGCTGGTGTCGGAAATGCATCATTTCAATACAAATAGTGTGCATGGAGTTTTATTTTATTGTCAATTATATTTTTCAAGAATTTTTCTTTGTTTGAAACTTCCAAGTCAAGTAAAGAACCAGTACTAAAGGTTTTGAAGTTGTCTTGAAAATTTAGAAGTTTGATCAATTAGAAATAATTATATAGGGTGGGACAGAGCAACTTGCTTATTTGGAATAATGCAGGTATACATGTAATTCTTTGAATTGCAACTAGTTCAACATTTAAATTTTATTTTTTACCAGTTTTAAAGATGATATCAGTAAGATGGCGTCCATTCTTCTCTATACACTGAGTCAAAGTTTTGGGGTGACCTTGCTGTTCGTAGGAGGCCAGGTTTTTTTTACATCACCCGTTTCCCTGAAGTTGTTTACCCATGAAACAATCGACTGCAGGCCAGGAACACGACCATCGGGGGAAGCAATATTGAAATGTCTACGGAATGCACGTTGCGTTGCGACGATTGAGCGACCGCTTGAAAAAAATGCCTCAACAGCGAAAGCGCGTTCCAACTTCGTCCACTCCATGATGCTCACTGGGGTTCCTGAAAGATAAACAAAAAATAAATAACCCACGTTAAGAACCAAAGTTTAAGGCCCACCCTCTCAAATAAGTCCATCCCTACCATCCTTGGAGCAACCACCGCTTTAGGGCGCCAAATTTAAATAAGCAAGTTGCTCTGCCCAACATCTGTAAGAACAAAGAAAAAATCATTATTTCCGCAAAATCCTGGTGTAAAATACATGTTGAAGTTTTTCTTAAGTCAAAATCATTTTCTTATTGAATTAACCTTCTTGTTGATTTTGCTGTATGGTGTAAATATGGATTTTAAAGCTATTTCTAGATTTTCATAAAGCAAAATCAGTTTCTTTTTTAATTACATGTTTGTTGTTGTTGATTTCTGATTAGTGAGAAATAATAACTGATTATAAGAAAAAAGGGACAAAATGATTCTGCGACATGGTGTAAATATATATTTTAAAGCTTGCTTTCTAATTTATTGCAAAAAGTAAAATCATTTTTAATACCAGTTTTTGTTTGGGATTTCTGATCAGTAAGTAAAAGAAATGGATCATACGAAAAAAAGTAAAAAGTAAAATAACTTTTCTTTTTGAATATTTTTGAATTCGTAACTCATTACTTTGAAGACTGTCCATTTTATAAGATAACATATGGATTTTTAACTAAACCTTCTATTTCATCTATGGACATTGTAATAATTGATTTCATCTTCCATTTTCAGTGAATTTGTTTGCTTAATTTAATCGACTACAAGACCACACTAGAGATTTCGATGCTGAAATCTTTGTTTGAACTTTGTTTTTAGATTATTTTATGATGTGAAATGAATACTATAGCCAAAATGTTGTGTTCAAAACAATAAAATTGATGACAGTTTCAAATTTTGGTTAGTAAAACATTTGAAAAAACCATGTTTATGTGTTTTTTTAACTATAATTTACAAGTCATGAACTTTTGACCCAAGTACAAAAAACATGGAAATTAAAAAAAAACTAATTGAAAAATTATGCATTTGCAATTGATTATTCAAATTTACTTTTATCTTTATTTATAGGAATTTGTGAATCATCATAAAATTTACCAATTAGCTCATGATGGTTCATGTTTTGATATTTAAAATACATAAAAACAAAAATAACCTCACAGGGAAATATTTTCATCTGTTTGCAGCTGCCATATCGATTATATAAGAAGATTCACACCCGTCCTAGTAAGAGATCCCAGCTGCTTAATCTTCTGGTCTGGTATAGGTATGACCTTGGTTTAATTGCAAAAAGAATTATGACTAATGAACTCTTCCAATTATACAGTTAAGAATGGAATGTTTCTGCCCACTGTTAAAATTTAACAGCGGTACATATGTACGAAGAAGTCTTCAGGAAGACCAATAAGGGACTGCAAGAAAATATTTCACATCTGGTCATTTGGTTAGATTTTTTGTAGTATCAGAATGCAGCTATGTTAAGGAATAAACTATCAATTTGCTGTCAAGCGTTTTAGCGCTTTCATACAGGAAGCAAAACTGATTTCACTCTTCTCTCTCTCTCTCTCTCTCTCTCTCTCTTCCTTAGATCGTAATCCATCTCCGAAAAAAGAGGTATTCTCATCTGTGCAGAAAAAAGGAAAACCCTCTCTATTATGTTAGACAATAAACAAAAAGGAAATGTGTAGAACCATATCTACCTAAGTTCTGAAAAGTGTGACTAAAATAAATTATGATTTTTACATCCGAAAACCAACTTTTCTTAAAAATCCTATTCACTTGTTTAACCAGTTTTTTTTTCACTTATTATCTGAATTCTAAAACTTGAAATCAGGAAATCAATATCTCTAAATTTCTAATGAAGCCATCGCTATTCACAGAAAATAAAGAAGCAGAATCTATAGACAACCATCACTGCCTACGTGGAGAAAGAACATGGAATTAAATATATAATAATATTCCAAAATAATTTTGGCTTTTGTAGATAAAATATGTCTGGTCGCAACTGAATTATTTCAATCCAAATATTACAAATAATTCAATTTTCTATACCCAGATCTCTAAAATAAAATAAAAAATATATATATATATATATATATATATATATGAAGAAAAAATATATACGGAAAAAAACAAACAAAAATCCTTATAAACAATTATTTGTTTTTAATCTTAATATGTCAACGTCGGACGTTTCGGTCTAATAAACCATCTTCAGGAAACGTCCGACGTTGACATATTAAGATTAAAACAACATAATTGTTTATAAGGATTTTGTTTGTTTTTTATATATATTTTTTCATACTATCGGATTTATATCCATATACACACACACACACATATATATATATATATATATATATATATATATATATATATATATATATATATATATATAGTTTGTCTTTACTTCGTGACAGCTCGTCACGACTAAATTAAAAGTATATTCATTTTCATCCGATTAAATATACATATTTGTGAAAACCAACAGGGACTCATACACGTGTCAGAATAATTCCATAATCCTATTCAAAACAAAACAACGAGCCATTCTAGAAATCTTCAAAATTCAAAAGAATTTAAACAGATTTAAACTCCTGAAACTTGATTTTAATCTTAGTTCTCAATGTTTTCTGTCTGTATAAAATTTTATCGACCTGACCTTCTTACGAAAATCAGCATTTCAATTGCCAGACATAGGACTGATGTGTGAATTCCTAGGATGAGAAGTTTTCATTGATTACACTATTCCCATGTCTCGCCGGATAGCAGGCAAGTGGATTAAGTGTTAGTTTGTGAATTTGTAACATAATACTTACGAGTTCAACTCCTTCGCAGGGCAGTGTATATGTGGATTCAATGGAAAGAGAGCGAGTAATAAGTGAGCAGTACTAAACATACGAAATACACGATATATCTCTAGATACAAGCAATGGAACGAGATTAAAGAAATAGTTCAGTTGGGAATTAATTCCCTTCTGGCTACACGGATCGACTTACATCAGAAGATGACCAGAGAATACAACGGCCGAAACGTTGTCAAGCAAATGTTTGAGCAATGGTGTGCATATAAACAATCGGAATACTGATGTTCTGTATTCGATCAAAACCAACATTTCAGCAAACAACTTGGCAATTTGTTATATATATATATATATATATATATATATATATATAAACACGTAAACGTAAACACGCAAACCAGACTAGGCTAAGACATCTTCCGTTTCAAATTTAGACACCCACACCTTACCCTAACTTGACATCTATGAAAGTAACTCTATACTGATACTTATTATTAACACCCAACACACGCCTACCCAATTTAAACAATTCGCCCTAGCTATTACCATGGAAAATTTGATTTCAATTATTAAAACACGTAAATTTCAAATACGTTATTTCAAAAAAAAATTTTGCTTGAAGATGGAACAGAGCTTACTTTATCTCAATTTAATTCAAATAATTATATTGAAGTTTTCGGCTCTTGTTTTGAAACATGAGACATCTTATGTCGCGAGTTGGAATCATATTTTAAATAATATATATATATATATATATATATATATATATATATATATATATATATATATATCATAGTAATAATTATATTCGGATGGCACAATTTGCAAGTATATCAAAACAAATTGGTATCCGAGGAAATAACTGTAAAAAAGAAATAACTAGAAACATCCGAACAGGGCAAAAAAAAAAAAATCCTCCAGTGCCTTAAATTTCCAGTCCAAAGAAAAAAAAACCCAAGTGAGTAACTAAGAAAAAAATACGTAGAGTGCTCTATATGCTAAGTTGTGTAAAGGAATAAAATAACTTACCCTGAAGATCTACAGTGACCTAAGAAAAGATTTTAGCCAGGAGAAATAAACTACATTCATGAATTCAAGCGCCCTACGAGGCTAGCATCCCACTCTCACCCTTTCACTGTAGAAACTTTTAAATGTAGCCGTCTCTTCTACTCCAATAGCTTCATACCTCGCACCTCTCGCCTGTGGATCACCCTTCCCTATTACTGTTTCCCTGTGAGCTATAATCTCCAACTATTCAAATGTAATGTCAATCAACATCTCCAGTTACCTTGATCTATCCACTATCCCTCTCCTCATCCTTTCTTCTATCACTCCTCTCTTCTCTCGCTCCAAATCTTCTGCAACCCCCTGCATCCTAGTGGCTTCACGCTTTGCTCGGGCTTAATGCTAAAAAAAAAAAATTCAAATTTTTAATTACGTAAACCCAACTCAACATAAATATTTGGAAATAGTATGGAGTAGGTCTTCCATTTGCTAATTTCAGTGCTTGTATACGATTTTCCATGGACTTGATCAAGTTAGCAACAATCGTGTGACCCTTATTTTGCCACACCTTTAGCAATGTTTCTTTAAGGGTTGCCACTAATGAGAATTTGGTTGCACACTCTCGAAGTTTTTGATCTGTGTGCTCCCAAATGTCCTCTATTGGATTCATATCAGGACTTTGATCTACCCATGGCAGTGACTTCGTTCCTTGCGATTCCTTTCAAGCCTTTGTATGAAACGGCACTCCAAAAATGGAAGATATTTTTGTCAATCTGATTGACTCTAATTTTTGACAGTATTTTGGACCATTCAACCGAACGTCAACAAGAATCAGCTCAGATTTCCCTCCAAACCAGACAGCGCCCCACACCATTACTCTAATCCCTCCATGTTTCACGATCGCCTGCAGACATTCAGTATTCCAAATCTCCTTCTGATTTCTCCAAACATAAACTTGACTTGAATCCGAATGTTGGCAGAATCCACTTTTATCTTACCAAAAAACAGACTGCCAAAATTCATAATATTTGCTCTCGAATTCTCTCGCTCAGTCAATACGCCTGTTCCTGTTAACCTCTAAAATCAAGGGCTTCTTTCTTGCCACTCTTCTTTGATAGCCTAGCTCTTTTAGAATCTTTCTCACCACATATGTTGACATTTGCATGATGTTGGTGACATATTTGACGCTCTAACGAAGGTTTCTGATTACTTCTCTCTTCAATACCATTTTCGCTCGTTCAGACACGATACTTGGACTTCCTGAACGTTGTTCCACAAGACAATGGCCTTCTTTATTACATTTCTTGACAATATTCTTAATCGTTTGATGATTAACCTGGAAAAACCTAGCAATTGCTTCATTTGACTTGTCACATCCTATTATTTGCCCTTGTTGAAATTCACCAATTTCGTTACTTCTGCGAACTTTCATTGCAAAATATAAATTAACTATCGTTCCTAGGTGAGAGTAGCTTGTTACTAACACGCTATTGTCTGAAAAAAAAGAAGAGACGTAATTACACCAGCCAAAATTGTTGTAATCAAGGGTGGCTAAAAACTTATCATAGCTCACTGTATTTAGCTGAAACCATGATAGGTATTTCCTGGCTCTTTAGGATTATTTTGTATATACATACATACATACATACATACATACATACATACATATATATACATATATATATATATATATATATATATATATATATATATATATATATATATATATATATATATATATATATATATATATATATATATATATATATATATATACACAAACACACACACACACACACACACATATATATATATATATATATATATATATATATAGGCACTGGTTTAGACTCTACACCTTTTCACCAACAATATACAATTTATTTGATCTGTTAAGATAGAATTATGAATTTCTGAAGGTAACAAATTCATAGAAGACTTTTTTTTCGCTTTTTGTTTGAAGCTTTTGAAATGCTTGAATAAATGGCAGTTCATTTATTCAAGATCCGGTGAGTAGACTTGATATGCAGAGTTTTGTCTGTTAAATCGTTCTTTTTACGCAGCGTTTGTTGTGCGACGTCAGATAAAGAGTTATCAGGTAAGACAGTTTTATTGAAAAATACGCTGCAATCTTTCTCATTCATTTCATGGATTTCGTGTCAGTATTTCTCTGCTGTAATTGTTTTGACAGAGAACAGATATTTTTAAGAATTTTTACCCCAAATTTTGTTTTAATTTGTGTCGAAACTGTACAGCCTTAAAGTCTCGTCCATCTGTTGGGCTCACTTGCAAATAACGAGCACATTTGAAACACCAACGAGGGGATATTTATGAGACATCAGCTACCATACCTAGAACAGTAAACTTTTTGAATGATATATTGTTAAATAGAGAAACATGTAAATTTTGTAAATAAATATAAAAATTATACAGTTTTTCAACGATAGTACAACTTTTAGATCACCCTGTGTATAACATACGACCACTGCTTGCTACTGTTATTCTCTTTTCCACTTCTCAATTACAGAAGGTTTACGTTATCTATTCCGATTTCATTTGCATTTATATCATACTGTCCGTCGGCTCTTATACATATTTAAAATATTAAAGACGAGTTTCCTGACAAATATCAATATTTGTTTGTCATTTCCATATGTTGTATCGTTTAACGTTCTCACAAGTACACAGTGCAAACAAGGAAAGATAACTCCACTCGCGAGTGTAAAAATCTTCCCAGTGATCTAATCTAATTTGCATATCACCACATCTCCTGGAACGTTAGATGCTTTATGACCTTTGTAGATCTGCCTCTTCTACGAACCATTCCAGTAGGTGTATCGTTCGCCTCATGATGATTGCCTAGATTCCTCTTTATGGGGGATCTGGGTCATACCGGCCCTTCTATCATTTGAACCTTCCTCGCGTTCCACATTATCACTAGACACACTCATTCTCTCGTCCACTTCACTAATCGACTCTTGGTGATAATCTTGATCCCTCTCTTCTACACCAAGTTTTTCCTTCATTTCAATATCTTCCGACTCTCTTTGTAATCTAAACTAGTCTTCATGAGTTAATACGCCCTGTCCATTCTTTGGTAATATCGCTGTATTAAATCTTCTTTTCACTACATCGCTGCATTAAATGTTTTTGCATTGTCAGGATTCGAATACTTATTACATTCTCATTTATTGAGAAGGATGTGGTTATTGTGACTCTGATTTGCTTCCCCATCAATGAACAGGGGCATTGTTTTCTGTCCGCATATGAAATGATCCCTGTAACTTAAAAGAAATTTTGGTAGATAATTTTTAGGCTGCAATTCCTTGGAAAGAATGCTTTCAATCCAACTTTTAGCGTCTGGGTCATTCTCTCCACAATTCTGTTTGATTGAAGATGGTATGGGGTGTTTTGTATGTCCTACACCCAATTCGTGTTAATCTTGAAAATGAACTTTAAGAGCTTGTGGTCCAACATTAGTAGAAATTTCTTACCCATTAACGCATTGCGCAACCTTTCAGTACTCTAGACAATTGCCAGCGCTTCTTTTTTCAATGTTACAATAATTCGTCTCCGCTGCCCTCAACTTTCTGGAGAAATACATAATAAGATGTCCCTCTTATGATAAGACCGCTACTATGGCACGTTGGCCAGCATCATTAGTTAATGTGAGTTCTTTTGCCGGGTCAATTGCCTTAACTACTGACTTGGTTTTTATGTTCTTCCTTTGTATTAATTTCTTTTCTATAGATATCAGTCCTGTTCACAACTTTTCGAATGCAGAGTACTTTGGTGTTTTTTGGAAAGTGAATGTACTGTCTAATGGATTCAACTGGGTTTTGCATGATTTCAAGAAACTTCGTCCTCTCACCTATGACCATTTTATATTTTGGACGTACATTTGCTTGTACAATGTTGGCAGTTTCTTCAAATGTCAAGTCTTCTAGCATCTTCCGATATGCCATTACGGAGATCCTTTTTACGGCCTCGCAACCCGCTGATACAAGAAATAAATCCGTTACTGCATTTACTCTTCCTCTATATTTCCTGTCACTCAATTTCTTGACTCTCACCAAAGCCGGGAAACATTTCATCCAAGTCACAACAAGCTCGGGATAATCTAACGAAGTTACATAGTCTATCGTCGACGCCATGTTGTTGCGTCGTGTAAATTTCTCATAACAACGCAATGTAGTTAAAGTAATATGACACCATGATTTATTATTGTAAAATACAGTAATTATGACCCAAGGCCAAAAGGGGAAGTGGGGTGATGCTGGTCCAAAACCCATTCAACCATTACAATTAATTCATTCACCACAAGAATTCATTATTCACAATTCACTATTACATATACCATAATACCCTATATTCACCTACAAAAATAACCCATTGCGCAAAAATTTCTTTATGTTCATATATATATATATATATATATATATATATATATATATATACAATGATGATATTATGAGAGGGAGGGGATGAAACTTCAAGGCAAACTACAATATAGCAAAATAACAACACTGAAAACAAAAGATGTTAGTAGGACCCTCCCACCCAAGAAAAATAAAAGAAGCCACTGTATTCTGTCTTGAAAGAATCAAGATGCTCATTCACTAACAGAGATGGAAGCATAAAATAAATATGGGGCTGGCGAAATCAAAGATTGACTCAGTCGAGATTTAAACTCAGGCTAAAAACAAACTGAGTAGGTTGAGAATCTCGACTTGATTCATAACAAAAATGACCAAGAGGACTTAAAAATAGAAACTAAAGTTTAGCCCCATTCGCACGAAACAAACTCACTACTTTCATCCATCTTTCGTTAAAATCTGTCGATACCAAAGGCTTTCTATCAGTTCTGATCTCCACTTCTAGCTGATGCCGAAGATATTCGACCAGACCCTGATGAGAATAGCATTCGTATCGAAAGTTTCCATCCATTCGCGTCGTCCAAATTACCATTCTTGCCACGGCTAATAGGATTTCTTTTCACCCAGAATACGGGTGCGACATATTATCGCATCCGTATACGTGATGGATGAGCACGAGCCGTAAAATCGCCTAAATTTCGGTCACCGACAAGCCATGCTAGCCACTGAGTGTATCTTTCTCAACCCCCTCCACTAATTCCCTATACAAGACACTCCTAGGCCATGAAGGTTCACTGGACCGAAAAACGATCCTCAAGGCCGCTTGATATTCTTTGATTCTCGACTGATTTCTAGGCTTACAGCGGTGCTCAGCCCTAAAGGTAATATGGTAAGTCTAGGAAAGACGTCACTGACATTCCTCCTCCAAAATCGAGTCCTCTGTCAACCTGCGGATAGTGGACAGCTACCAATTTTCATTCTTATCAAATGCCTTGAACTGATCCAACTTGATCAGCGCGGTTTACTAATCGTCTTGTACGTCCTTTAGGATCGTGGCGATCAGATGCAGTTTCCTCTGAATTGTTCATCACTTCACAGCACAAATCCGCTCGAGTCTCAACAGAATATCGGCAACTGACTGCAAACGCTCCGTCAGGATCTTGGCCCAAATATTTAACGGTTTTTAGCAGAGTAATGTGCCTGTAATTCCCACCCAACATCCTTACCTTTGTCGACAGCCTAATCACAGACCTGGAGCTCCGGTTGGGGATGGACCGCTACCGGAACTAGTTGTTGAACATGACGGTCAAAATAGGCAGACAAATGTGCGAGAGCCTCAAGTAAAATTCATAGTGCAAACTATCAAGTCCCGGAGACTTGCCACTGTCGACCCTCTTCAATATCAAGTAGATTTGGCCCTAACTGGAACAGTCCTAACTGACGGAAAACGAGACACGACGCCTCAGCTTGTTGGGCGCATAAACGGCAACGACCCGAAACAAACTACTGTTTACGGCAATGCCTACTACGATCAACCGCCCCCCTGCTTCGACATAGACAAGGTCCACTCTCGCACGCTGGGTATGTTTAATCAGAAAGGAAAGACCTCTGCCTAGACTATCTGCTTATGCCGAATAGACAATAAAGTTGCAAACAAAGGGTATTTCCTGGATTGTAGCCACATTTACGACGAAGGACAGGAGATTACGAAGCAAGCGGGACGCGTAACTCTGATACCTCAAGCAACTCACATTCAAGCTAGCTATCTTGAGAAACATTTTTCCAGTTTGTTTTCCTAGTCAAACATTGGGTGGCAATCTGCGGGCGAAATGGCCCCAACGGATTTTCCTAGGCTCACTGTGCCTACCTCTGCTGTCATCCGAACATCTAAGAAAGTGCCGCCGATGTCCGAGGGATAGGTTTATTTGAGCCCTATATAATGACTGATGGAGTATAACCTTGAATACGCCAAATTTTTTACAATATTTTCAATTCAGTGTTTCCCACACCATCATACTGATCCCAGAAAAAGCGCCCATTGCCTTGGAAAGGTGATCCACGTTATTACCCTAGTGGTATTAGGGAAATTTCTTGGATCTTCCGCCGACATCCTGTAACGGAAGTTACTTTAGAAAGTGCTCTCAAAGGAGACTTTTTTTTTTTAAAAAAGGAAGGTCTCGCTCCAGGGCCTGCCTGTCAACATGACGTTTTTTTTTTCCTCTGTCGAGGTTTTATTCTTTATCTCATGACATGTGTTGGGAGTGAAGAAATGGACCCATAGAAGGGAAAGAAAGGAGGCCCTTATTTGTACTTTGGTTAGAAAGTTCCTTTTTTTTTTTGGCTGAGGATGTATGGACAGATTGGAACTTGGTTTGTCCATGGGCTTTTTCGCTCTACTTCGACCAGCTCATTTTCCTTTTTAAGAGTTTCTGTCGTGTTTTCCTCATCTTTTCCTCCATCTCCATTTTTAAAGACAAGGGTCGAAGTGTGTTTGTGGGGGGGCATCTCTTCCATTTCTACTTTTTAATTTTTTGGTGCTCTGTTTGGAGGTCCTCATGTTGCTGCTTCTTTAACTCCTCCTGCTGTTGCCTCTGTTGGAACTCCTGCTCCAGTTGGATCTTCTACTGCTGATCATTTTGCTGCTGCTGTTCACTTTTCTCCCCTTGGTGCTTCTTTGAATCTAGCTTCTTTGAGGCCGGCTTCTTTACCTCTTTTAGACATCCTGCTGATAAGGAATGGTTTCAGCCTTTTCTCTCCGCTTCACTACTACGGTCCATTCTCCGGGACCTTTATGTTTCCTTTGTAACTTGTTCGTTGGGCTTGTGGTTGCGGCCTCTTCCCAGGGAAAGCTTTAGACAGACGACCTGCGGCTCCGTAATGCCAGCAGACAGATCTGCGCCCTTCCACTACAACATAGATTCAACGGCATCCACATATTAGCACATTGGAGATGTCCATATTTTTCGGATCACTGTGACAATAGTTTCTACGTCTCCGGTTGCAAAACTTGCTTTTAACAGCGAGACATCAGTCTTCTACGGAAGGCACACCATGTAACGTTACTTTAGTCTTTCTTGTTCCTATATACTCGGGGTGCAACCTCACTGATTTAGTTGTGAGGATGCTGCAGCTTCCGTTTGTAGCAGGATGCCTCTCATAGCATTCCTTCTACGAGCCAATACCTTCTCCCCAATATTGAGGTTTTTTAAGACCTCCTCCATGATGTCACTGTTTTCTTGTTTTTATGTCCGTAGTCAACAGGGAGATGGTTCTGGTATTCATCGCCACCAAAATAGAGGGCAACTCTAGTAGTTCATTGCCAGAAACAAACTTTTCGTACTGTACTTTTACTCTAATATAATATTCCGATCCCTTTTTCTTGGGTCTATCTGCTGCCCACGCTGAAGGGCTGGCTGCAGTGGCTGTCGACCCGAGATATTGGGATTCTGCCATAATGTTGGCGTACCTTCGTCACCAGAAACAAAACGAATCAACAAAAAGAAATTCCCGTAACGAAAAAGAGATAAATAAGCACAATAACTGACGTAAACAAAATGTACAGTTACTTTTAACCAATATAACGTGAAATAAACTAACGTGAATTAGTAGGAAAGAATTCCATTCACGTGTGTAGAAACCTTCCCACTTATATAAAATCTAATAACACATACATACATATTTCTAATAAGTATATTTTGATTTTCGTTTCTTGGACCGTTTATGCAGTGACGCCGAAATTCATGGATAAAAATATGTACAGATAGGTGTCGAAATCGCAATTTGACATTATTCAAATATCTGCACAAGTATCAAATGTGTACTGCTATCTAATTAGTAAATGTGTGCACTAGCTAGATTATTCATTGTTGTAACCTAGAACAGGTTACTCAATGAGGAATAACCAAAACGGATGTTGGAAATGAAAGGGGAATCTTTATAACATCAACAGCGGCGTAAATTAGGTAAACCACTGTTAGTGATGGACTACTTAGACAGCATATTACCTCCACTTACAATGGTGTCTAACGTATGTATGAGGATTGGGACATATCCAGTAGTGTTCATAGTTAAGGTATATAATACCCATGGAAAGGTGATGTAAATTATCTGATTTAATCAGGTGTATGATGAGTTATTGAATCATTTAACATGCCTCGATCTACGGTATTACGATAGGCACAACGAGTCACTCTCATAGAGGATGGTATCAGGAAAAAGGAAGTAGAGATATAATAGAGAGGTTTCATTTGGAAGAAATTACAATTAACAAGGCATTCCTTGCCTCAGTTAACAATAGACTGTATTCACTGACATGCTAACTGTTTCTTTTAAAAAAAATTTGTATGGAAACGTCTATTTTCAGCATTATCACTGATACGGGTATGGTGCAAAATCTTAGCAGTGATCTTCCGACTCTATGTATAATGTATACAACTTTATATTGCTGCACTTCGCCATACTACAGTGGACCCTAAATGATACCAGGCACCTGTCTCAAAACACTTATCCCATCAGAGTAAATTCAAAATTTCCATGTAGGTTGCAAAAATATATATTGTGATCAATGATGAAAAAATTAAATCCAATAAAACAACTGAATTCATATTAAGCCGACAAAAGTTAAGGATGGCGTATGAAAATTTGGATTAAATGAAGGAAAAGCAAAACTAAAATGCCTTTATATATAGAGATTTCCTAAGTCGGGAAAAATCTATTCTGAAGAATCTTTTTTTTAACTAAAATAGAGTCTTCTATTTACAATATAAACACAAAGTGGGATGATTTTTCAGGATTGTTTATTTTTTCTTTCAGAAAATAATAATAATAATAATAATAATAATAATAATAATAATAATAATAATAATAATAATACAATTCTAAATTTGATCTCTGATATAATCGATTGTTAATTCATGTGTAGGTGAAAAAGCAAGAATTATGCCGAAGAAAGTTCTATGTTTCTCTATGTCTTTTATGAAATCCTTTAAAAGAATATAGAAACTCACATAATTTATTTATTGAATGTGTTGTAGTTATATTCATTTTAATTAATTGCTTATATATCACAAACACAAGGAGACGTACATAATAATTTACAAAATTATTTATGCAAGCTAAGCATCGAGCACGTGAAAAAGAAACAGGAATATAAATTATGATAATTCGGTATTTAATATCAGACGAAAGAAAATAAAAATCCGTAACCACAGTTTAGTAGCTAAAGAAGCTTTTCATAGAATAAGTAATAGGGAAATACATAGAGAAATTCATTAGATACAAAGAAATAAGAGCTAAACTGGCATTTTATATCTATGAGTCAGTGAATGCTAAGCAACCAATTTTAAGACTTCAAACAACAGACCTGTCGTTCTAATACTGGTTACTGAGAATACAATGCACGTAATATCTGAACTACGTAGCAGTTTTAAGGAAAATATTACACTAAATGACATACTGGAAGAAATTGTTCTACAGAATTTAAATCTAGTAAGCCATATAGTAGGGAAAAAATCAAGTGGAAACAGCGAGTAACCTAATTAACCATTTTGTGTGAATGACTGAGAGGACATGAAAGAACTGCGGAAAAAGGTTAAAAGTTATTTACAACTAGAAAAAAAAATTGTGGAGGTCATAAAAGGACGCAAACATAAAAAAAAAAGTATTGACCATGTTCATTTGACATTAGTTTATAACGATATCGCCAATAAAAAAAAATAAGAAACGGATTTGCTCGACTTACGCGTCTGATAAAGTTTTTATATATCAGATTGTCTGTAAGATGTCTTATATAATGTCATTAAAACCTCATATAACTTGAACATCTTATAGAAATTGAAACGATGGATCGATTTCTCATACTTAAACTGACGAAAATTAAATCAGTTTTAATTGTGTTTGATTTACACACATTTTCTTCTAATGGCAATATCTTTGTTACGCTTTAAAAATCAATAAATTGTTGCTTCTCTCTTTAACAACAGTCTTGTGCTTATTATGCAAATTTTAAATCCCAAATAACCTACACCATATTACACACTGCGTGTCATCTTTTTTCATTATTTTAACTTCCATTACTAAGGAGGGTACTAACATTGAACGTTATCGAACTAACGTTTTCCGTTGACATGAAGCAGAAAGATTGTATTGAATCAATTGTTAGGTCTGTAACTAGCAAAGTTGATTCACTGTTTCGTGCTAGACAATTTTTCTCGATAGAATTAATCTTACATATTTTTAAGTCTACTATTCGTCCAGGCTTTAAATATTGCTGCCACATCATGTAGAGTTATGCTGATTATTGATAAAATCCAAATTAAAATCTGTAATGTTACTGTCCTTTGAAGTCAAGCAGTTCGAGCTGCTAGGCTGACATGTCGAACTCTCTTCTTTCGGGCAGAGAAGAACCCAGAGGAATCTCGTCTAGGGAGGTAGACAAACCCGACCTCGTGTATGCGGGGTCTACGGAGTATTTTTGCCCGAGCCTACGAGCTCGAATTTGCCCCCACATAAAAATCGGCCATGTGCCACATTCTGACTTGTGAGGAGTTTGTTAAATACCTGTCCTGATTTGACATCTCGGTTTCAGTCACTTTTTCACTGCCGTAACATAACTTCCCTGTGACTTTTCTATAAGTATTTTCATGATAATTGTGCGGAGGATCTTTCCTCTATAGTACATAGACTTTATGAATGTAAACGCAACACTAGATTGGCGGTAAGTTCTCAACATTTTATAATTGAAGTGGTTAAATGTTAACCTAAGTTCTATTCTAACAGTTTCTTTAATCACATTTTTCGATTCCAGTTTCTTGCCTCCTAATAATCTTTTAACTTTTAAAGTTTAAAGGCAACGTCAATCGTTATTTTATGTCTTAATTCTTATTCTTTTATTGTTTTCTCTACTTAATATTTTTTTCTTATATTCTCTAAGATTCAGTATCCTCTTGCATCTTAGTGGCTTTATTGCATTGCGTGGGGTGAAATGATTAAAAATATTATGTAGATGCAGCGATTTTCTAATAGATATTACTTTCCTATTCAATATTGAAAAATTGTGTAGGCAAACCAAAGCCCATCAATATTAAGGCAACCCAACGGTCCCTTTAATCGGAAGTGAAAAAATTTACAGACAGGAGTACATTGGATGTTTTCGTCTACCCACATTTTAAAAATAAATTCTGCTTGCTGATGTTTGAGGAAAGAATGTCAGAGCTAATGTAGATATAGTGATTTTCCAAGCGTAGATTAGATGTGGCACAAGGCCGAAAGTTTGGGGCATTCAGTGAGGTAATGTAGATATATGCGGTAGCTATCGAACGCAAACATGATTAAACATCGTTTAATCGCGAAATTATTATTGGAATTCTTTCTTTTATTCGCGTAATTATTAAAAAAGGTACGGATCCATTTTTCCTCCCACTGCATCTATAGGGTAAATTAAAGGTCAGACTTGTCTCTCTAACCGTGGTATGAAATCAGGTGAGAAGAATGAAACATCTGAATTGAAAATCCAATTACTTGAATCTGTACGAATAAAAATATACATGGTCTTGAGATATTACGTATTTAAAACAAGAACTTGATAGCATTTTTAAACTTTGTACAATACCACTAATATCCACCATTCCGTTGGCAACAACAGGTATTGAAGAAAAGAATGTAGATGAATGGATTTTAAAGAGAAGTCGATTTTCAGTCATTGATATTCTCTAATATTCATTTGTCAGTCATATTTTATCATTTTCTTCCTACGTTTAATGAGCTAAGTTTAATCGATGTGTGTAACTAATGACAATATACGCATCGTAAAAACAACAACGTTTCCAATATAGGCGCTTTATGCAATCAAATATCAGGAGATAACATACAGCACAATATGCCGTCAGCGACTTTATTTGGTGATATCGCAAAATACGCAAACATTAAAAGGCCAACAGAGGTTTAATGAATCTAATACATTTATTTATGTCCACATCTTGCAAGTACTTCGCTTGTCAAGATTATATAAATAATATATTCCATTGTCAGGGAAATCAACTACAAAAGGAGGAAGAGTACATCGACAATTGCGTCATCAAAGCAATAGAAAGAATGCGATGAGCACATCAGAGTTTGTATGTAATGCGTCTCTTATGTCCTAAAAGGACTTATGTAACTCCGCGCAATTTTTCTTTTGTTTCGCTAAATAATTTTATTCTCTCCGCCTTTGTTCTGCCATCTAATAGCTCAAACACATTAAATAGATGAGACAATGTTTCCCGCTACTTTTCTTTTTATCGTATCTTGTTGGTGTTAGTTTTTTCATTCTTTCGTAACCGTGCGGTAGTCACAGGTGGTGTTTTGTAATCCCCAAATGTTTAACTTACTCGTAATACCTAGTTGGTAAAATGTTTCTTTTGCTCCTTCGCATTGCTGTTCTAAATCAGTGAAGGTGTGCGGCATTCGGTGTGGCGCAGTTGCAGCTCAATTGTCTTGGAAGAGAGACGCCAGAGGACTATCCATTTTCGGAAATCCAAAGTGACTAACGCAGGGTTAATTATGTCTCCCGGTGTCACCTTCTGTTTCTAAATGTAAGTTTCCTGAGAGTTTCTCTTCGCTTTAACACTTCCAAGTTGCTAACAGTTTCGGTCCATTGTAATCAATGGTATTAATTAATATTATAACAAACATCAAAATCGTTCAAGCCTCTTTCTCATTTGTGTGGAGATTGCCCAGTATTCACTCCTACATAGGTGAATAGATATTACATAGCAGTTCAGAAAAAATTAATTTGTTTCTAAGTATATTTTCCCATCACTTAATTCAATGCTTAGTTTCTGGGAATCATTGTTCGCAACGCCTATACAGACGATTGTTTCACATTCTCCGTCTCCATTACTTAATTATACATAGGTTATAAATGCTTGGTCTTTTCATTATTTTCATAATTATGTTTTAGTCTGGATACAGAAAAGTTACGAAAATTTCATAGTACGATATTTTTACACACTGAATGTCAAATATCCAGCGGCCATTAACGTAGACATTAGGGATTTAGCTTCACATGAAAATTGCCTAATCGCTCACTTACGATGGGAAGTAAAAGGCATTGCCTCTCACTAGAAATATGTTTGGCAAAATAGGAAATTGAATACGCCCTAATCTGGTATAAAGAGTTCAGATCAGACAATAATGGCCGTACGGAATCTTTATCAGTGAAGTTATTATAAGAAAGCCAAGAGTATTTTATATATTCATAGATTTGCAAAATATTTTCGGCAAATTTTTGGCAACGTAAACTGAAATTCTACCGACACAGAATTCAACAATGCTGGCAAAATAGAATGGCAGACAAGTATAAAAAAAAGCAAGCAAACAATGAATTGCTGCGTAATATTCAGTCTTTGAAACGGAAGTGAATACTGGATTATCTCCTTGCAGATAAAGAACAAAGATATACTGCGAATATCATGGATTGAACATGTGAGAAACGAGGATGTTCTTAAAAAAATATGAACTAAAAGAAATTTATACTTATCATCTCATATGTTATGAATGATCAAGAGTGGTCTCCTCTTGTTTTGTTACTCTCCTCTTTGAGAGAGCTATTTCTGTTTATTGGGACTATAAAAGGACACTATACGCGAACCTTGTATTCTCCATTGAACAAAGCTCTGACCGTTTTAGACCTTTTTTCTGTCACTCTGAGAGTCATTTGAAACCGCTAACTGCTGTTATTCTTTTTTTATTTATTTTTACCGTTTTTTCTTACGTTCGTTTTGATTCTTTTGTAAATTTTTGATTTTTTTTCCTTTTCAATACCTTACCCTCCCCATTTTTATTTTTACTTTATTTTACTATTAATCTTTTATTATTTAACTTTTGATTTTCTCTTACGTTTTCTTTTTCCTTTTCTGAATTTATTTTCTCCCCGTACCCACTTCCCAAAGTTTATATGTTTATTCTTTTATTTCTAAGTTTTACGTTAGACTTTATTTTTCTTTGCTTTGTTATTACGTGTTACATTATTTCTGTGTTTTTATTTTAAATATCCGTAAAGTTCTGTGTTTTATCTGTTAATTTCGTCTTTAATATATTTGTTTGTAAATTTTGTGTTTATTTTGCAAATTCTGTCCATTTTTTTTCTTTCCTTGTTTATCGTTTTGTTTTACGGTTGACTGTTTTTTATCGGCAGCCATATTGTAAATTGTTACATTTATAGTTTTGTATTTTAATTGTATAGCGTTTACTTACTTTTCCGTTTATAACTTTTCGTTTTATTGTGTAATTTGTTGATTTCTTGTCTGTCGTCTTTTTAATCTTTTTTACGTTCTTCGTTTTTTGTGACTGTTTTAAATTTGTTGTTTCGCCTTTTGGCGAACCTTGTTCACTTGTGCTCGTCTGTCATACGTCCTTTTGTTTTACTGTTAGGCGAACCTTGTTCATTTGTTCTCGTCTGTTGTCTATTTTTTTTTTTTTTTTTTTAAGTTGTCCTTTTCGGCTATCTAACCTTGTTTCGCATTTAGGCGATTTTTTTCATTGATTTTATCTAAGCTATTGTACGTCCTTTTATTTTCGTTAAAAATTTGTATCGACTTGAGGCGAACCATATTTTTTGTTTCTCGTCTCTTGTCTATTTAATCTTGTACGTCCTACTGTTTTGTGTTTTTCTTTCTTGACTGTTTAAATTCTGTAGTTTCGTATTTAAGCGAACCTTGTTTTGATTTTGTGTATTTTAGCGAGTCCTTGCATGTTTTTGTAATTGTTAACTGTATTATTTTGTGTATACCTAATTTTTTGTATTCTTTTCCCTATTTCCTTTTGTTTTATTTGTGACCACTTGGTCAAATCTGTGTTGATTGTTTGAAAAGTTTTCTGTCTTTTTTGTATATAAAAAGAACCCCCGTATATATTTTTCAATTAAAAAAAATGGTCCGTAAAAATCTTTTTAAAAAAGAAAAAAAAAAGAACCACCCGATAAAAAAAGAAAACAAAGAGGAGGAGGCTATGGAGCAATTAGTAAGCGACGAAAAGAACCAGATGCAAGAGGTTTTTGCCGAAATCAATAAGACTAAACCCGATGAAGCTATGAAGGCCAAAAGTGGCCAAAATACACTAAATAAGTCAGAAGAAGAAGAAAAAGCTGGCCTCCTGCTGCAAGTCCCCACTGGGACTTTTGTTAATCCCGAGGAATTAGTGTTGAAAAAAGAATTGTGTCAGTCTTTGTGGTGGACAAGCGTTCGCGCAAGATTTGTAACTCCACAAAAGACACCGTTATTAAGACTTTAATTTCTCTCGGTATCAAACCCCAGAGGGTTATCAAAGGAAAGGGATTTTTTCATGTATAGCGTACTCGTACCCACGTCTGCCGACTGTGAAGCCGTTTCCAGCCGTGATCTAATAACTAAGGACCTTATTCTGCGTGCAAAATATGAAGGCAGGCGGATGACAAAGTATCAGTATTTGCGATTCCTCCTCAGATCATCGGGGAACACTTGGATGTTTATCTGGCCCAATTTGGGCAGATACTCAGTGCTTCCTCTGATGGTTTGACCTGGGGATTGAGTTTTGAGATCATGATAGACCGGAAAGCCTTCATATCCATCCCCAACTGTCTGGATGTAGCGGGCCAGAAGATGCCATTCATTGTAATCGGGCGTAGACCGACATGCTGGAAGTGTGGGCAGACTGGTCACCTGTCCTCTTCCTGAGAATCTGGCCCCTGTCGACCCAAATCACATTGCGACCGCGTCTGTTGCATCCGTCTCGTCTGAAATGGGCATGCCAGCAACTGGGACCGGTGTGGTTAGAACACGCGTTGGGTCTGTCTCTCAGCCCCCATTCCTCGAAAAGCCTTTGCCCGCAGCTAATGCGGTTGCGGAGAAGGGAGAGGAGGAATGGCTGGTCGTTGGCAAGGTCAAAGGGAAGCTCCGGGCCCCTTAAAACCCCCACTCCTCCAAAACTCCACATCCATCACCTGTTAAAACACCCAGCAATTCACCTACAAAAAATGAAGCAGAAAAAAGGCAACGCAGCCCTTCATTAGATACACCTAAACCAGTTAATGAAAAAAAAGTAAAGCATACAGTTCTTTTTAATAACTGTGAAGATGTCTGCTGTATAGAAAAATACCAATCCGACAGAACTTTTTCCGATTCCTGTAAGGCGAAAGACTTAAAAATTCTTCTAAATTTGAAGAAAATTAATAATTTGGATACTGAAGATCCAAGAAACTTTCCACTAGCAAAACGAGTATTGACTGTGGTTAGAGCTGGACAGGACTCTGGGCCATGTTACGAGACGTCTACTCGCTTTTAGCGTATTTTGATAGGGAGAATGAGAAAAAAATGAATCAACTTTGTTCAGGAAGGCTTCCGCTTTTCGTTCACCCCTCCCTGTATAGAGCTCTTAAGCTAACTTTCCCCCTGGACATTGGTAGCCAGTCTCCTGATGGCACCATTAAGAATGAGATGGGTACTGGCTCCATGGGAGAGGCCATCGGTGTCCTATCTCCAGCCATGTTCAGTCCAGGAGAACAACCCTAATCAATTTTCACTATGACTCTCTGGTTAGCTAGCGGGAATGTCCGAGGCCTGAGGTCGGAGTCTCGAAAGTTGAGGCTCTATCATGATCTTCAGCCTCTCGGGGTGGATGTATGTTGTCTGCAAGAGACCCGTTTTTCTTCTCGCATTTATGAGAATATTCTGTCTAGGGTGGGGTTCCCTCTTTTCAGATGTTATGATGGACGCTCGAGGGGTGTTTCTTGGCTGGTGAGCAAGTCTTTGAAGGCTGCGTGTGCGCTTGTCTTCGGAGATCCGGCGGGCAGATTTTGCGGGCTGGATGTTACCATAAACGATAAGGCTCTACGTCTCATTGGAGTTTATGCAACCAATAAGCATTTTGAGCGTCCTGCTTTGTTTCGGCAGATCGAGCCGTTCTTGGCGTCTTCTCGTCAGGTAGTTTTAGCGAGGGATTGGAATGCCGTCCTTGACTCCGATATAGATCGCATAGGGTTAAATTCGGGTACTAACAACCGGGACGTGAAACTATTTCAGGACTTTATCGACAAGTTTGATCTTGTCGAAAAGTACCGAAATGAACACCCTCGGGGGGTATTCTGGACTTGGACTATTAGTGGCGGCTCGGCTACTGAGGTGCGTTCTAGCTACCTCGGCCGAGTCTTAGACAGGAGAGTCGATGTAGGGCTCTTAGGGTGTCCAAGTTTCCATTATATAGTTTATTCGGATCATAGGCTAGTCCGGGTCCGTGTAAACTTAGATAAGGCTAAGGTTAAGATGGCTGTTTACTGGAAATTGAACAGCTCATTATTTGGGGAGCAAGATTTCCGGGACCAGCTGCTACTAATGATACAGAGGGAACTGGCGGGGGATGTGGTGGGAAATGCCTGGTTGGATAAAGTTAAATTCAAAATTAAAACGTTTGCTGCTGATTATAGTCGTCGTCTCAATCTAGATAGATTAGTGGCGCAAACAGCTTGTGAGCAAAAAGTCGATCGAGCCATTAAATCCCGTAATAGTTAGGATGTAGCTTTAGCTAAGACAGAGTTGGCCTCCTTGCTTATCAAGAAGGATCAAGCTCTGGTAGTTAGAGCTAGGTTAAAAAGAATGTCTTCTGAGGCAACGAATAAGGCCGCTGCACTGCTTGCAGAGAAGGTTCGGAATGCATCTCGGCGACATATCGCATGCGTCACATTGCTGGATAAGCGGACCGTGACTACAAACGAGGGTATATGTGAGGCTTTTCGTGAGTACTTTCAGGAACTTTTCACCAGGGAGCACGGTCTGAGCCCTGCTCAGTTCGTCGCCTATTTAACCGACTTACCCTGCCTCGAGGCAGCTGAAGCGGCTAGGTGCGAGGATCCCATAACTGAGTTGGAAATCTGAGAAGCTCTGAATCTGTTTGGCCTGGAAAAATCTCCAGGATTAGATGGTCTTCCGCACGAAGTGTACTTGTGGCAGTCGCCCGTTTTTGTTCCATTGCTGGCACTGATTTTCGGCAAGTGGATGAAGCAGGGGTCTATACCCCAACGCTTCAACAGGGGCGTAATCAAGTTGTTACGTAAGGACAAAAACGGTGGGGATGTGTTAGGTAACTTTCGCCCTTTAACTATGTTGAACACAGAGTTAAAGATTTTGGCTAAGGTCATAGCTAACCGCTTGCAGGTTGTCCACTCTAGTCTGATTGTCTCCGAACATACTTGTGCTGTGAAGGGCAGGAATATTCAGGGCAACTTTCATATGGTACGCTTGATCATCGAGCAAGTCGACAGTGAATCCGCGCTGATCAATTTAGATCAGTCCAAGGCCTTCGATAGGGTTGACCATCGCTCTCTGGAGGTTTTCCTTTCGGCGGCCGGTTTTGGGCCGTACTTTCGTACCTGGATCCGACTTCTATATGCGATCCACGGTGCGCTGGTGGAGGTGAATGGAATACGATTGGAGTCTTTCGTATTGTCTCGCTCCATTCGTCAAGGTTGTCCGCTTTCGGCTTTGCTTTACGTTCTTCCGTTGGAACATTTCCTTCGCAAGTTAAAGACGAATCCAGTCCTACGCGCAATTTCCCTTCCTGGTTCTACCACCTCGCGTAGGTATTCCGCCTATACTGATGACGTTTCGGTTCTTATGTCGAGCAGGGCCGAGATTGACGAAGTCAGCAAAGAAATCAGTGGTTATGAGATGGTGACAGGGGTCAAGATCAACCGCGATTAGTCTGTTGGCTTGCGGTTGGGTGCGTGGAAGGGAGTTTCTCTTCCCGGACCTTTCATCTGGACGGATGGGTCGGTCAAGATTCTCAGCGTCTGGTTCGGTCGTGATCTCCAGTTGGAAATGAATTGGTCGGAGTTGGAAGGAAAGGCCGAGATCGCAATTAATCTGTGGTCTCGGGAGAATCTTTCCTTAAATAGGAGGGCGGAAGTATGTTTCACACATCTACCCGATTCTCCTTTTCCGACTTTCTGTGCTTCCACTTCCGTATGAAACTTTACTGATGTTAGTGATGTTCTTGTCCTCCTTCTTGTGGGTAGGCAAGGCCGCCAGTGTCTCTCGGGAGATCTGTTGCCTTCATACATCTGAAAGTGGTCTAGGTATTCCTAGCATTGAGATTTATCAATATATGTTTCTCATCGGGTTCCTGGATCGAATGTGTCGCGAACCGGATGAGGTGGGCGCCTTCTGGAAGGAAGACGCTCGTAAGAACTTCCTATCCTTGAGAAATGTGCATTTGTGCGCAGGGGAAGCCCATCGTTTACCCAAAGTCGAGTGCTCCTTCTACCGTGAATGTCGTCGTGCTCTGAAATGCCTCTTATGGGCGTCGGATGGCTCTTGTAAGGCATTATATCAGGTGTTAGTCGGAGTGGAGCCTTCGTGATGAACTGCTTTACGAAGCAGGAGGCTCGCTCAATATGGCCTTGGGCGCCCGGATTGACATGTCTCAATAACAATGAGGCATCACTCACCTGACTGGTGATGCGTGGGGACCCTCTGGGTTGCCAAGAGACTTTGCACAGCGGCTTGGAGAAATATCCAAATTGCCTCCGCTGTAGTGGGGAAGGCGAGACTATTGGTCACGCCTTCTTTCATTACAAAGTGGTATCGCCGTTGTGCAGGTATGTTGAAGGCCTCATGGTTCCCATGCTGCCTGGAAAGTTCTTTGTCCTTGAGGCCGCTTCTGTTTGTAGCAATGTGGCTCCGCCGCTGACGAGGGCTAAACATTATGTGTTCTTATGCTCGATAGGTGTTATGAGAGTCGTTATTCGGACACGTCAGAAGGGATTCTATGAAGGCGAGAAGTTCACTTCTTCCCAACTGATCTTATACTTTAAGCATCAGCTTAAGGTTAAGATTAGGACGGAAAGGCGGTGGCTCACTTCATCAGATATTCGGCAAAAGGTGGGTGAATCTTGCGCGTTTGTGTCGTGTGAAAGGGGCTGACCTAGAGTTACAGTTTGATGCCGGTTAGGTATCAGGATATTGTTTGCCTGGGTTGAACACGGGCAACCCATCCCAAAATTAGGTTAGCTTAGGTTTAGTTTTGATTATTTAGTTTCCTTTTTCATTAAACTTAGCTAGAGTATGTATGCTCATTGGCCCCTTTTATTTCGGTCCCTATTTTTCTTAACGTATAATTCTCCATCCTCTCCCTCGTTTGGTGGTCAGTAACGTCAGTTCTCTGGTGGGTACGGGGCGTCTTTCGTTTCGTGTGTGTATTTTCGTATTTGTTGTGTCAGAATGAGTGCGCGTCTGTATGAGTGCTTGGGATGAACGTTCGTTTTATATTATTATAGTCCCGCATTAATTTCGTCCAGTTAACTGTTGTTTCTACCATATGTAGTGATTGTGTGGGGGTATTACTAACATGATTTTGTTAAGTTTCTTGTAAATAGTTATTAGTGCATAATGTAAATACTCATTGGGGCTAGTTTAAAAAAAAATTAAATTGTAGTTTTATTGCCCTCCCCCCACAGACGATATATTGTACTAGTTAGTATTTTCATGGAGACATTGAGGTATTATGGTGGGTGTGGTGAGAAAGGTAAGTAAGAATGTGTTGTTTTGGTGCAAGGAATACTGTAAGTATGATTGGGTCAGCGTTTGTGGCTAGCTAAGTTTAAAGTTAAGACAGAAGACCGACTCCTTTCCTCTTCCCCATTTCGGCCTTGTGCAACATTTTCTGTTTTATTCAGGTATAAATATCCTCAGTTGAATAAAGCTTTCTTAAAGTCTACACCTGCGTATTTTTGTCATTACAATATATGATTAGATTATATATTTCATATCAGATACAGCACTAGTCATTGACACGAACGCAAAAATATGTGAGGAAAATGATGAAGGGACATTTTTCTACACGTGGGAGTTTCATTTGAACATCAATGGAAAAAAACATCATTTAAATTCAATCTGATGTTCGATTTTGAAGGCGTTACTAACTTTAATACTGATCAATATTCCAGTTTCAAAGACATGGATTAATATTTAGCAGTGGAATTAATTCATAAAGATATCAAAATAAGGAAAGAACAAATTATCTTATGCATTTTTCTCAAATGTACACGATTTTATTTTTATGAGAAACTTCGGATTTTACACAGTACTAGGGTTGCCGAATTTCTGCACAAAGAATTAATATTCACTTTGCTTAAACGGTTATTTAATCTCGTTATCCTTGAGTCTAATAAATAGAAAAAACATTGATATCTAATTAACCTAGTAGAACTAATAGAATAGTCGAATAAAGAATATAGTGGCAAGTCGTAATGATTTTGTTTAATAATTTTTACGTACGAAGCGGAATTCCTTAAGATTTCGTTAAATTTGAGTATAGTTGCTTGTAAGCGAATAACTTACAAAAAATGTGGTTACAACGTTGGCTGTAGGATTTTTTATAGTAAAAATAGTTTAAAAAACAAATGTTTGAGGGAAGAATAAGTTAGGGGCATGATTACACAATAAAAAGAATCGACAAAATCTGAATTTAAAATGGAAAAAAAGTTCTACTAAACACGCAAAAATTAACCCTCACAAATTAAATGGTTTGTATACCAACTGATGTTCAACAACAAGTATATAAAATAAATTATCAATGAAAATTAAATATGCCTTTTCACAATTAAAACTATAATGCTGCATAACATGATCCTCAGCAAGGAAAATTACATAAAGCGAAAAAAAAATGAGAAATATGTCTCTGAATAATTTTCAAAGAATGATTTTCAAACCAAAGTTCAAGCAAACGAGCCGAAGACTTTTCCTTGCACTAGGATTGGCATTATTCCTATCCATTCTCGTCTTGCGTTTGTCAAGTTTCTTCTCTGTGTTTTTTTTTCTCCTTTCAAGACCGGTGCAACATGGATTCTTGCGGCAAATGGTTGTCAAGTCTAAAAATCAAATCCAACAGCTCCCTTAAATAACCTGCCGTTGGGCTACAAATAAATTTCTAGGGGTTTGGGTTGGAGAGCCCTCTTATTGTTCTTTGGATTAAAAAACAAACGCAGTTTTTTTCCCCACAAATCAAAACGAACCAAAAAGAATTTCGAAATTTAAAATTAAGCAAGAGCCCAACGGAGCGTCAGCTTTTTCTCTGAAAGCCAGACGATGCATGTTACAGCAGCTTAAATTTCTTATAAGACTTATAGAAAATAATTGCTAATAAATCATATATAGCGCTGAAAAATCTCACTGCTACTTTCTTTCTATAATTTAGGGGAGAAGAGGCATCCTTGCACTTTTTTGCAGTCGAATTGCTTGATTACATTTCACATTCTCATAATCGTAGTTCTTGAATAATATTTTATCCAGAGACGTGATATTTTAAAGAGCCTATAATGATGATTTTCTAGATATATGACACTTAGTGAGGATCGATCTCACCATTCAATCGTAATTGTTCAAGCCAAACAAGCTTGCTAACCATTTCACCACGTCTAGCTTCCCAATGATTTTTCTAAGCGTAGCTTAGATGTGGCACAAGACCGAAAGTGTGGGGCACCCAATAAATATCGAACACACTATTCAGTTGCAATTGATCTAGCGAGACAAGCTTTCAAACCATTATACCATGTTGAAGTGGCCAAAGAACCTATAATGTTCTCAGTTCTAATATTGAAGACGTTCAATTCAGATATTACGAGAATTATATTAGCTTGACTTGAGATATTTTCAAGTAGCGATCTAATTTCAGAAACTCAATAATTATATTCGACATTGAATAATTATATAAAATACCGCTAACTTTTCTCTCCGACATTACATTATGAATATATAGAAATTTACAGGCTTGATTTTTTTTTCTCATTAAATTTTACGAATTTTAAAACATAACATTATCCAGGGCAAGCAACTCAACCATCACTATCATTCGATGACATTTAATTTTCGCTTTCGGCTAAATATATGGTGAGAAGCAGCGATTAGTAAACGATAGGTAAACAAAATATTTACATCTTTTCGCTTATTTTAGAACCATGACTTACCAGAGAAAAAAAGCCCAAGAAAAGGAAAAGTCAAAATCAAACAAGTACGAAAATCTAAATAACTGGTAAGAGATATAACATATTGACTACAAACTAGGAAATAACGCCAGCCACGGGTTATCTCGTTTTTGTTGTATTGACATCAAGGTGAAAATAACGAGTTTTTTTTTTTGCTGTTTTTAACTTAAATGTCTGGCACCTGGTGTCTAAGACAGGAATGAAAAATCTCACTGTCAAATAAACAGATTTTTATGGCGGAATGTTATTGAAAATATAACACAAATACGAAGCATCTGAAAATTGACAATTTTATTGATTATTAGAAAGTTGGCGTTTGAAGTCAGATTTTGTAATTGACTTGTCAGTCAACGTGTTAATGGACAATCTCTCACTGAACTCCCAACGGTAATTGAAATGACGAACATGCATTCCAAAATCTAAAAATATAAAGAAAGAAGAATAATTCGTTAGAAAGAAAAGAGTGTACTGGATTGTTATGTAATGTGAATCCTCCAATATGACAGTGAATGTTGGACAATTTCCCCACATATGAAAGGAAGTGCACTAACAATTTGTAACCCTCAGTATTTACATGGAGAGGAGAAATACAGCGGAAATACTTTTAATCTCCCCCAATACACTAATTATTTCATGTTCATCATGAAACTGAAGCCGCGTAAAATATTTCAAAATAAAAGACCATTTTAACAAAACCATCGAATGAAAATATATTATCCTACCCATTAACTCTAAGCTTAACATAAAAATTGTTACAACTACTTCTAAAAGAATAAAAAGACTTAATAGAAAACTAAATAATAAGAAGCTAAACCTTGAAGGAAGAATTTATTCTATCATTTGTAATAATTTCCACAAGAAAAACATTGAAGAATCCTCGAGGAATTTATATAAAAGTTTATATGAACACAAAAGGTAAAAGATCTCATTTTTATTAATATAAACCTTTATATAAATTGATCGCATTAGATGTTTACAGTAATGACTCTGGCCTTTTTTTTTAAAATGCTACTTTAACTAAAAGAGAAAACACTATACTAACGCTAAATCTTTCAAGGTAAATTTGCGTTCAAGTTCTTAAACTTCTTTCTTGATAGATGTTCTGTTAACTCAATGTGATATACTTGATGACAAAAACGATAAAACAAAAATGACTAGGAAAACTGAAAAAGATCGGCTAGGCTACATGTCCAGACATGTCTGATCAAATTCAAAAATTCACCTTCTCCAAATCTTCAACATTTCCCTCCGATCCCTAATATGAGCGACACTTCCTTTTATATACCCCCTCCCACACTACACACCTATAATTCCTTAAACAAAAACAAAACTTTAGTTCGATTTTTCTTCTAGAGGAGAAAACGCGTTACAATGAATGTCTTCCAATTTCTCATTAAATTGACAAAAGTTGAAAATGAATGCTCATGTCATAAAACCCAACACTCATTCGACTACGATGCTACTTAAAGCAAAAGAAGAGAAAGTCATGAAAAATAGGCTGACAATATCACCAAGAGGACTTGAAAATCATTCGCAGAGAAAAGCCATTGGCACGAAACAAATATATGGAAGGATTTCGCCAAGTGCTAATTTGCACAGCGACCCTATGGCCATGCCAGGTATGGGGAGTGATGATGAGAAATATTCATAAGCAGGTTAACAGTGAGGATAGATATTTGGTCGTAAACATGATTGAACGCAATTCGTTCTGCCACAGATTTCTGCGAGAAACTTTCAACAGACTCCACACGCTTATCTTACCAGTTTGCATTATTCATGTGCTTTTTCCGGCTCAGGCCATTTTTCGAATCCCTGTGAATTTACTGCTTTCAATCTATCAGTTCTCTGAGTCAGATAATAACAAATTTGTATTTACGTCAGCGGTTCTGCTACTTCTTAAAGCATTTTTTTACTTCTATACCTGAAGTTCTATACTGTAATATCCTGTGGCTATCACTGCAACTAGTACTCGTCATGCCACGTAAACACGCCTTATGTATTCTCTTGGTAAGGAAGAAGTTCCACTCACTATGATTCTTCCCCAAAACAGTTATTTCTGGAACAAACATCTGAGAGTATGCTTCCCCATATAACTAGGATCATAAATTATTCATGTCTTGGACCAACGGACATCTATCCTACATATTCTCCTAGCATTCACGTCTTGCTTCCTCTCTTGACACCCCTTACAGCAAGCTAATTGTATTTTTTTATTGAGTGAACGGTCGTCTAAAAACTTTAGACTTAAGAAATATCGTATGGTGTACAGATTTTCTCGGTCTAGTCTCTTTTTCTATATCTCTTTTTATATGCAAAACTTCGTCAGACGAAACAAATAAAGCTATTTACCCGTAATCGCACCCGATGAATTTGATGTCGTCATCGTGTTTCGTATCAACGTTATTTTTTTTAGTTTTAAACAGACGAGCTGGTACGATCATTCCTTTTTTTGGAAAATATCGACCCCGGATAATTTTTTACCAACCATTAATTATTAAATATTCAGCAATTTTTCCTTTTCTTTAATTTAAGCTGTAATCATTTTTTTTAATCATAAGTAATTTTCGTTTTGTGAATGCAGTTTTAATAACGTATTGATCATCCTAATTAAGGGATAAAATAAGACATGACAAGTGGTTAAATTGGATTTAGTAGTGGACTGACAAGAATAAAGATGAGTTCCATGTTACGTTTGAGTGTGGATGAATCATTATTTTGAGTTCATAAAACGCGATGAAATGCCCAATGCACATTTATACATCCAGCAGCTGTACCGTGTCCATAAAAGTTTGGTTGAAAAGTGTCCTACGCTCGTCAATAGAATAAATGTTGTTTCCATTGCAACGAAAAGGAGACTAAAGCACAAACACCGGAAGGAAATAGAAAATTTTTGTTATAGTCTAACCTCTCCTACCAAATTCACCTGAAGTTTTAGTTCAGTCGCCGTGTCTATTTGAATCTCATATAATGTTATGTTCTAAGGTCGTATGAATTCCTTCGAACCTGTTTAACTATATTTCATTAACGTTGAAAGTTACTGTAATATAATGAATGAAAAATGGACAGTTGTTTTTATAAAATATTTGTTAAGTAGAAAAGTGTTTAAGCATGAAAATGATTCGAAACAATCTTAAAAAAAACAAGAGTGTTTTCCTAGGACCAAAGAGATAAAGTATGGGCCTAGCGTATCACTGGATTGAAATCCACTTAAGAAATTGTGGAACAAACGTGGCGTACAAGAGATTCGGATTCATACAGTGAAAGAAAAAAAATCGCTCGCGTTATTTGGTGACGAAATTCGTTCTGATACGGAGATAAAAGGAAAAAAAAACTTGCTCGTCAAATTTTCAGCGCACAAAACCTTGGATTCACATTTAAAAAAAAAAAAAACTTGGAAAAGTTTTTCGAAAGACAACACGTCAACTTAGTGACGAAAAAAAATCAGTCGTATTCTCAACTGAAAAAAGAATTTTTTTTTCTCGATAAGACAGTTTGCTCAAAATATTTAAGCATTGTGTAAACTTTTTGCGAAGATGCAGGAATGCAAAAATATATTCCAGGAATTTTTAAAGTTCCGGACGGAACAACAAATGACAATATTAGAGCAACAGAAAACATTCCAGATGCAACTACAGGAGGAAACGTTTAATAAACAGATGCAGTTTCAACGAGAAATGGAACTGATGCATAAAGAGTTTCAAAACAAAATTCTGAAAATAACTGAGAAGAGGAAAGAGAAAAAATTACAAAATGATTCTTTCCCAGAGAATACAATATGGAATTCGATTGAAATATTCACGTACAGTCCAGACGAAGAGATAACTTTTGAAGAGTATTTTAAAAAATATAGGGACATGTATAACGAGGACAGCCACACGTGGTCTGAAGGAAAGAAGGTCAGACTTCTTTTAAGCAAGTTAGGAACTGCTGAGCATAACAAATTGGTAAACTACATTTTACCGAAAAAAACTAGCGAGTTGACTTTTACCGAGGCGGTAAATATATTAAGTGAATTATTTAGTAAAAAGACATCTTTGTTTCACAAGAGGTGGAAATGTTTGAATCTGAAGAAAGATGAAGAAGAAGACTATATAACGTACGCAGCCAATGTGAAAAAGCATTGTGAAGAATTCAAGCTAGCAGAGTTAAGCGCGGACAACTGTAAGTGCTTAGTGTTTGTTCAAGGTCTGGTATCAGAAAGAGACGCAGAATTGAGGAAATTGGTATTATCAAAATTGGAAAACCAATAAAGTCTTACGATACAGAGTTTGGCAGAAGACTGCACAAGATATGTTAGCGTAAAGAAAGACTCGAAAAAGATAGAACAGTCTGGCGTTTC
The DNA here is from genome assembly GCA_903632075.3 of Acanthosepion pharaonis. NCBI lineage: Eukaryota > Metazoa > Mollusca > Cephalopoda > Sepiida > Sepiidae > Acanthosepion > Acanthosepion pharaonis. The sequence continues at coordinate 1,076,847 of CAHIKZ030001813.1, forward strand.
GCATGTAAGGAAAATACGCTACAAAAAAGAAAGTCAGTCTACCAAAAAGAATTCTAAAATTGCTGATTATCAAACAAAAAGTGAAATACCAGAAAAAATAAACAAAAACTCCTGAAGCCATGTTTTGCTTGCGGTGAACTTCACTGGTACAGATATTGCAATTTTATGAATAAAAAATGTTTCAACTGTGAAAGAGTGGGCCATAAAATCTCGCACTGCAGGTCAAAAAATAAAGACAATAAAATAAGAAAATTAAAGTCCGACGAGGTGAACGACGGAATAACTAGAAAATGTGTTACCGTCGAAATAAGTAATAAAAAAAATAAAAATGCAACTCGACACTGGTTTCGACCTATCTATCATAAATTTGCATACGTGGAAGAATTTGGGAAAACCAACTTTAATGAAAATATATAAAATCGCGAGGTCAGTCACGGGAGAAAAATACAATTTATTGGAGAATTTGTTACAAACGTTACGTTAAATAAAAAAATGCAAAAAGCTAAACTATTTGTCATAAAAACTACCGCGAACTTACTTGGTACAAATTGGATAACATAATTTCAATTATGGGATCTACCGATAAATTCTTTCTGTTACAAGGTTGAAAATTTAAACTGCGAAGCCCAAATATTAGTAAGGAAACTTAAGAAAACTTTTCCTACTGTTTTTTCTCCAGGTTTGGGAATGGAGGCAAAATTACAGCCAAATGAAAACGCTCAGGCAGTATTCAAAAAGAAAAGGAATGTGCTGTTTGCTTCAATTGAACAGATAGATAAAGAATTGGACAGATTAGAGAAAACCGGTGTATTTAAAAAGTTGAGTGGGTAACACCGACGGTATACGTAAAAAAAACAAGCTCCAGAAAGTAAAAATGAAGCCAACACCGAAAAAAACTGGGGAACGAGTTACTAAATTTAAGAGTTATTAAATGATTTAAGTCAACAAGAAGAACCTACAGAAACTGTGAGTCCATATTTAAGAAGCGCAAAGCGGAAGGTTGTTTCTGGTAACACTATGGAGGTATAAAAAAATACAAAAGCGAATTCGCTATATGATGTACTTGGTGAAAGGGGAAAAACTCACGAGATAAGACGACGTTTTTCAGGCGTGGTTGACAGAGGTCCCGCGAAAAAAAAAACGCCGATGGAGGTGATTTTCAATACGTTTGATCTAACAACGCCTGCAAATAATTTTACCTGAGGTACGCCGACCCAGAAGAAAAAAAGGCAACTGATCATTTAAAAGTGTATAAAAAAAACGTAGGAAATACGCTACGAGGTTGCTAAAAAAAAATATTAAAGCTTTTTCTTCATATTTTCTGTAAAAAATGAAAAATAAATAAATAAAACATTTTACTCCTACGGAGTAAAGTTTTAGGAGGTGATGTTATACTAGAACATACCTATTCTATTGTAAATAGACTCTCCCAGATATAATAAGTTGTAGTAGTAGAAGTCGCCAGGGGGGGCTCAGAGTGCGTTGGTGAGTCAGTCGATGTCGGACATTAAAGTATCAGCCACCACAACAAGATTGCTGCGTCATTAACTATTATTTCAAGTTCCTAACGTTTTGTACGTCGGACACTTTTAAGACCGACTGAGTGAAATACAAGCCTCCACTGTGAAAACTACTCTACAAATAAATGTACCACTTAAGAATGTCGTGATTTAATACGTTATCAAACAGCATGCGTTTTATTAATATTTAAATTGAGTTCAAACGAGAAATAATTCTTATACCCATTCTGATCATTTGTCAGGTTTTGCGAAGTTGTTCTGCTGAGATATTTTTCTACTCCTCATAAAAAATTAATTAATAATTTTAAATAGATTCAATTATCGTAAAAAGCTCATACTTTCAGGAGAAGTATTTCAATTCACTTTTAAAATCAATATTAAAACTAAGCATTGTTATGATTGCAAATCTGAAAATTGTATTTTCTAGTTCTATTTATTCCTAAAAAAAAAAAAAAAGTCAAAATTGTTGTCTAAAAATGAAAATTGTTTGAAATTAGCAAAGCAGCAATATGAATGCTTAAAAAACTACCACGTGGAAATTAAAATCGACTCAGTAACCGCAATTTGATTATGCTGAACACTGATGAATCAATGTATTCGATCAATATGTCTGACACTACTTTTTTATCTGGACAAACGAATTTCTGAAAAAAAAGCCCACGCATATTTTTAACACTAAGTCGCTTTATAGCACGTTCAGAAAAGGCAATATGTTTGGTGCATTTGCGTTAATCTTATCAAATATTATTATTTCCCTTGATTTTAGAACTTATCAATCTCATGTAACCAGGACTCATGTGCAAATAAACATGCATGAAGACATAAATAACTAATTTTGTCTACACACTCACATGTATCATTTAACCTCTTTGTATAATAAGTTCGAGAGTTTCAGTAAAATAAAACTACCACATGATTTTGAAAGTTACCTTAAATTTGTTGTTAACTGGGGCAGGAAATGGCTTGTAAATTTTAACGCATCGAACGAAACTACTGCCTTTCAGTGATCTTAGAGAACCATTCTTGTCTTTCATCTGAAAGGCTGATGCTAACCTCCAAGAGAGCAGCTCATTGCGCTTTTTCGATCTTATGTTTTCCACTCACGAAATGAAGCGAATGTATTTAATCTATTATTAGATCTGTTGCAAAAAAGGTTTGTTTACTGTGTCGTCCGAGAAAATTGTTTTTCCGCCACAATCCATATGAAACATACGAAATTCTATCGTTCTCTCGGTCATGACTATTTTCAAAATACCTATTAATCTCAATGCTTCTCCACTTGAAATTACCTCAGTAAATACATCTGCTTGCATGCGCATTTTCATATATATATATATATATATATATATATATATATATATATATATATATATATATTAAAGCAAACCCAGTAATTCCCTGTTTATGTTTCATATAAAATAATAACCCCTTTTTTTTTTTTTTTTTTCATATTGTTTTAGGTTCGTCTATTTTAATATAATTTTTCTTAATACAATTAATCCCCATTAAATATAAAATTAAATGTTTATCCCCGTTTATTTTTTATATATATATATATATATATATATATATATATATATATATATATATATATAAAATAAAAATCCTGTATATTTTAAAAGCCAAATATATTTTTAAAATAATATCTGTAATCCACCTATGTATTGCGGCAGCATTGCTATAACGAGATAATTTTATTAAAATTTAAATTATGTAATGGTCAGTCGCTACTGAGCAGCCGGAGATTGCGTTGTGCACGAAACTCCGAGTCGTGCCACCGGTGAGGGATAATATATATATATATATATATATATATTAATAGATAATTAATACCTACTGTTACAAAAACTTCCAAAACCATTATGGATATACTAAGATTATCAAACACTAATAGCAAAAATATTTCTGAAGCAGGCATTTATAAAATAAATTGCCAAACCTGTTCCTCGCCATATATTGGAAAAACGAGTAGAAATAAAAAAAAAACGTATTTATGAGCACAAAAGAGACCCCCACACAAAACAACTAATGCACTAGACATACATAGAAATAAATTCAACCACAATTTTGATTTTAAAAAGGCTACACTCATAAAAAAAGAAAATAATTCATTCAGAAGGAAAATTCTGGAGAGTACCGCCATAGAATATTACCCAAATATTAATCTACGACCAGGCCTTTTCCCTATTTCACCTTTCTTAACAAAATTACTGCTCTCCCAAACAAATGTACACAATAATATCGTAAAATCAAAAGAAAATAGTTGAATCCGCCAACACAGTTATAATGAGAATATTCTCCACACGTGACAATAACTGACGTTATTTTCAGTTAACAATATGAAAATAGCGTTCTCTACATTCCTCCAGTTGCTAAGAACATTCTGTTTTTTGTTATCATTAGTTACGTTCTTTAATTAAATTAATTTCATTTTTTCCTTTGAGAAAGTCCACATGGGACGAAACGCGTCAGCAATAACTACAGTTTTCCTATTGTCATTTATATTTATATATATTGTCTTTTCTACAAGTTAACTCTAAGAAATTTTCATATATATATATATATATATATATATATATATATATATATACATTAGCGAGCATAACGATCAGAATGATGTTAAGAAAAAGTCTAAAGAAAAAGTTTAAAGCTTCAAAGAACATTTAGCAAGAAAAAAATAAGGATATAAAGGTAAATTATATAATTCCAAAATATGAAAATTAATAAACTTATTTTGACAAAGTTATATGAACAAATATACAACATTCGAAAAAATAGATGATCAAAAACATCAGAACGATTAAATAAATCCATAAGATTTAATAATTATTTTGTATTATTGAAATTTTTAAGGTTAGAATATAAAATCGGGTATTTTATTAAATTACACCGATTCTTTACTGGCTCGGGCATTGGAAACATGGCGAAAAAATATTGTGACGTCATAGGAACTTAGAAAACTGATAGTCAAGTTATGTAATAAACACAAACTCTCGATTGGGGATATTTCAAAGACTGTGAGGGAAATCTAAGTCTTATTCATAGTATTTTAAGAAAACTTGAGTAAACTGGGTCATGTGAAGCCAAGAAACTACCTGGCAGGTCAAGGAAAACTACTGCAAGGGAAGACAGACGGATTGGTAATAAATAAAAAAAAAGCATCAATTTGCGACAGCAACCGCTATCTCTAAAAGAGCTAATGTTAACCTTGGCATTAAAATATCAAGGCACACTATTTCCCGAAGAATGAATGAAATAAATTTGAACAGTCGAGTAGCCTCTACGAAGCCTTAAATTTCTAAAAAGAATGAAATGAGCCGATTAAAATTTGCCACTGAACACGTCATATGGACAGAAGAACAGTGGGATTGTGTTCATTTCAGCGATGAGTCATGTTCGGTTGTGAAGGAAGAAAGCTCGTTCGACGCAGTCCTAAGGAACGATATTCGTCTCAGCGCACTAAAAGCAGCGGTAAATTTGAAGGAGAAAGTGTGATGGTGTTTGTCATGATTTCACTTGCTGGTACGGGACCTCTTGTTAGGCTACACAGTAAAATTAACGCAATTGTATACAAAGAGACATTGAAGAAACATGTTGTACCTAATTTGACAACTGCAATTAATCAACCATCTGTATTTATGCAAGATAACGCGCCGTGTCAAACAGCGAAGCCTGTTAAGACATTTCTTTCTGAGTAGGATGTTACTGTTATGGAGTGGCCTGCTCAAAGCACAGACATGAATCATATTGAGAAAGCTTGGAAGTTATTAATTGAAAGAGCTAAGGAAAAAAATCCAACAAACGCCGAAGAACTATGGACTAATTTGAAAGGAGAATTGGAGAAAATATTCGTTAATGTATGCAAGACAATAATTCGCTCATGTAGCAACAGATGTCAAGCTGTTATTGCAAGTAAAGGTCTTCACATCAAGTACTAATGAATTATGAACGCTTTTTTTTCATTTGGATATGATTAATCCATTATATTAGTATGATTTTGTTAATCGTTCTGTTGTTTTTGATCATCTATTTTTTCGAATGTTATATAATTATTCTTATAACTTGATCAAAATAAGTTTATTCAGCTTTATATTTTGGAATTATATAATTTACATTTATATCCTTATTTTTCCTTGATAAAATGTTCTATGAAGCTTTAAAATAAGACTTTTTCTTAACATCTTTCTGATCTTTATGCTCGCTACTCTCTCTCTCTCTCTCTCTCTCTCTATATATATATATATATATATATATGTGTGTGTGTGTGTGTATGTGCGCGCGCGCGTGGTGTGTGCAATGACATGTTTGATCTTCCAAAGCATTTAAGTCTTATTAATTTGCTATACCTATATTCAAATAAAAATTAGAATTACAATCGCCTTTGTTTTTAATATACTTTGTAGATATCTTTCTCAAAAACCATATTTTCATAACAAATATATCTTCGTCTTTAAACATTTTCTTTTAACTCTCAAAGCAAAGATTTATACGAGTAGTAATATATTTGCAAACCCTTAATATTCAATAAAACGAGGAAGAGTTTGCTATATTCTTTCTACATTGTAACATGGAAACATTAGACTGATGCCAAGGAAAACGAGGTTTTTAATATAGCACAGCTTTTTGTTTCATATTTTGCAATGAATTTTCAAACCAATTTTCTAACGTTTTAAACGCGTCCTTCGAGACAGTTGGTGATATATGCTCTCCATAGCGTCCCATTCTTTGAAACTCTAAGAAATATTTGTCCACTTAGGATCTGTTGTGTCATCCATATACACAAGTTACATGTTTTCCTCTGCCCCATCTACCTTTCAATATTCCCTGTCAAATTCACCAACTTCTTATTCTTCATTATGTGTCCTAGAAAGCCCAACTTTCTGTTTCTATAAGTTTACTTTGTATTTTCATTTTCCTTAAAACTTCCCAGTTTCTTACATAAACCGAACAGGATATTATCAGTATTCTTTTACAGAAGCAGATCTCTGTTGCCTAAGGTTTTGTTTAGCTGTGAAAGAAAACTGTTCAGTATATAGGAAAGTTGACATTACGCAAGCGTTAAGCAATGTTTTATTTGCTTTTAAACAAATATATTAAGATTTAGAAAGAATCTCTTCAATATTCCGATTTGTCATTCTCATTCGCATTTCTGTGTCGCATTTCCATCGTCTATTAAAATATTTCCAGAATATATTTAAATTTCTGTATTTGATTATTTTTTTTCATCTTCAATTCGTACCTCGAATCTTGAGTTGTTCCTCTTGCTAACGACCATAATACTGGCATGAACGTATAAGTAATAAATCCTGAACGACATGAAATTCTCATTTGTATTCCTATTTAACCATATCGCTCTCTGAATAATTTCTCTTTTCCCCTGATTTCCATTTCCTTCACACTTGCAATACTTTCATGGTTACTTCAACTGATGCAGTAATAAAAGATAAAATTATCGTTTTTGTCATTCACTATTTTCTGAGCTGTCAATCAATATTCTCTATCCATTTATTTGTTATTTTCCAGGACAGTAAATACATCTCACGCTTGATATTTATCCACTTTTCAAAGAGGAAGCTATTCAGGGTTTTTTTTATAAAAGTTGTGGTAAAATATATTAGGTATTTATTGAAAGCGCTCAAGTTTTGAGTAAGGCAACAGTTTTTTTTAAAGTAAGTTTGATTAGAAAAACAAAATTTAACAAAAGGGATACACAATTTTAGACGCTCCTCTGTAAGCAAAAACTCTATCCACCATCATAAAAATGTCTTGAAATAAATATTTTACTAATCAGAAACCCCTATATGCACTACATCTCTAAATTATGTACATTTTCTTTTCATTAAAGGAACGTCATAAATTAATTCCCTGAATATTTCCACTTTATAGATATAGATATATGCATACTCACAGACACGGTGGGATAATGGTTAGCGGCTTGGGTTTAATATCGGAGAGCCCAGTTCAAATTCTAGTTGTGTTCATTGCATTCAATCACATACCTTGGGAAAAATATATGAATCAATCTCTCCTCTCGCCGCTATGGGTAAAATACCAGGACAGAATGGGTTCAATGTTTTGAACAAACACAAGATTGAGACACGGCACGACACCGTGGACTTCTCTGATTTCTGGATATTTCGTCCACAGGTCACTCCCTAACGGCACTTTAAACTTTACACACACACGCACACACACACACACACACACACACACACACACACACATATATATATATATATATATATATATATATTACATTAATGATTCATACAAAAAAAAATATAGAAGTTAATGATTTAAATAGCGAGAATACATTATTATGTATTCTCGCCATTTAAATCATTAACTTCTATATTTGTTTTTGTATGAATGATTCATGTAACGTAAATTGAACTGCACCGCATACTTGATATATATATATATATATATATATAGGAACAGACGAAAGCTTGTAAAAACTAAAAAAGACCTTATGAAACTGGAATTTATAAACAGGGAAATTGTTTGCGAAGATGTATTCTCGCCATTTAAATCATTAACCTCTATATTTGTTTTTTTGTATGAATGATTCATGTAATTATAAATTAAACTGCACCTATAATCGAAATTAAAATAACTGATCCAACTTGCAACTTTCGGATAATAAGTGTGACATTCCTGTAATTATTGAACAATATAGTTCATGCCACATTGACGGAAAACCTACCAGTAAAAAAAGAATTCTCTTATTACTATGTTTGTACAAAAACGCACAACGTTAAAATTTAAAATTCAAACTCAGCGTTGCGACCGCACGTTCCAAAACAATAACACATTTCTCATAGCATTTTTTCGGATTACATCTATATTTTCGTTGTCCTCTTATTACCGAGAAGTAAAAACAAGAACAAAATCTATTTCCATACCTGATGTTGTCTGTAGGAACAGACGAAAGCTTGTAAAAACTAATAAAGTCTTTATGAAACTGGAATTTATAAACAGGGATCATATCATTCATATACAGGTTCGGAGTTGATGTCTCTTATTGAAATTGTTTGCGAAGATGTATTATCGTCATTTAAATCATTAACCTCTATATTTGTTTTTTGTATGAATGATTCATCTAATTATATATATATATATATATATATATATATATATATATATATATATATATATATATATGAAAGAAAAAATACAGAAAAACAAAATTCTGAATATGCATTATTAATGTTAAAATAAAGTCGACGTCGGACGTTTCGGTCTATTTAAGACCATCTTCATGGACATTTTCATTTAAACATAATTAACATTATAACTTATAACAATTTAACACAAAAGACGATGGACATAATTTTGTTTTTTCTGTATTTTTCTTTCATACTGTCGGATTTATATCCATATATTTGCATATATATATATATATATATATATATATGTGTGTGTGTGTGTGTGTGTGTGTGTGTGTGTGTGTGTGTGTGTATACATATATATTCAAAAGAGCTGGATGTAACTTTAAGTTCTATGTTAACAGTTTCTTCTCTCGTATTCTTGCATGTGGAACTCTCTTCCAGTTTCTTGCTTAGAAGTCAATTTTAATTTTCAATGCCCATCGTTATCTTCTGTCTTCTTAATTCCTTATTTTTATTGTTATCTCTCCTTAATTGTGTTTTTCTCGTATTATTTCACACTTAGTAACCCATTACGTCTTAGTGGCTTTATCAGCTTGGAGCTAAAAGATTAAAAAATAGATAATCTTGTTTGCTTTTAAACGGCACATCATTTGGCTGAAAATATGTTCCATTCTACGACATCTACATAAGGGAGTTTCCTATAAGAATGAAATAAAACCCTACATTTCTGGAGAGGACATTTATTTATTGACATAAACATACCTTTTCCTCCGCTTTATGTCGCATCAGGAATTAATATGTCATCTTGATCGTAGCGCATTTTGATTTCGAAAAACAGCAATTAATTATTGATAAAGTATTATTTGCATTATATATATCACACTGGGTATCTGGGACTTATTGCGTATAATAAATGTGAAATATCTGACGTTACATACGGTTGTAGAAATAACTCATACGGGAATGCCTAATGCAATTTAATGCAAATACATTTCATACATTGGAAGCGTTCCCTGCAGAACAAACAGAAACTTTTCGACGATCAAAGGTGAGGCTGACATTATTTTTGAAGTTGGTCGACAGCAACCAAATATGGCCTTTATGGACACAATTGTTTTAAAGGACACTTAATAATAGAGTTAGTTTCAGTAAATAACACCCGTATCAATATTGATGTCGGATTATTTTGTATAAGAGATCAATTTTATACGAAGAAATATATTCATAATACATCTGGTAGACGTGTGCTTCTATACACTATAAAAGCCTCAGAAGTCCCAATATGCTACGAATAAGAAGCTCTGAACCATAATTATTATATAAAGCAATTTATCTTGTTATATCGGGAATAATGTTTTGACTTGGTAACTATAAGTTTCGACAGATTTAATAACAGAAATACATTCGACGGACATTGTCATAATAATATCACTGTTGAGGAATAGTTTGTATTTTGTTTGTTAATAAATATATAGTTACACCTACTTTATTACTTTATTTTGTCTTGATTGATATATGTAGAGGGATATGTGTGGATACAACAAAGAAATAAACAATCTTCAACACGACTCAACTAATTTAAAAAAATATTTACTATGGTCTATTAAATTTCATTCAAATTGAAAGAAATTAATTACAAAGATTCTTTGCGATACTACGTCACCCATACCATTTAGAACAAAAGAAACAGAATGCGACACATGAGAATGTATGTCACGTATTTACTTTGTTTTATGTATGCGTAAATGCGTAATTTTTTAACAGTCGACAGTTGGTAAGCAGCGAGCTGTCTTAATATTAATGCTTACGCTTGTAAAAAAAAAATCAGTCCGTATGTTTTTATGTGTCAATATCGCTAAGCCTTTTTTGTAATTCAGTATACTAGAATAAATATATGAAAATGTGAGTAAGTAATTAAGGTATGGGAATTTCGGTTTTTAAGCTATTAATTTATTAATTTAGACAAACATTGAAAAAAGGATTTTTGGTTGGTCATAAAGATAAGACCATGTGTGAAAAAAACAAACTACTGGCCAAAAAATTTAAAATTAGTCAGTGTGCTCATAGCTTCAGGCGTGTAGATATCTGCGTAACTCATGTCCGGTTTTAAATTTCTGATTTTAAAATGACTAAGGGTAGAATTTTAACAACGTTCAAACAGGGCTGGTTTGTTGAACTTCAAAGACGTGGTCTTTCGCAACGAGCCATTGCAAATGAAATTGGCCTTTGCAGAACTGTCATTGCTAACTTCATTAAACATTCGAATGCGTATACTTCTCAAAATACAAGCGGTCGCCTCAATAAAATCTCACCATCACTAGACTAACGCATTAGGCGAGAAGTTAATAGAGATTCAACCCTAACATTAAATCAGATTAAAGCAAATACAGATGCTGAATGTTGCTTCCAAACAATTCGACTGGATTTAAATAAGAAAGGGTTTAAGAACTTGAAACGACCGCAGAAGCCTCGCATTATTCTTCGCCATAACCCCCCCCCCCTTTACAATTTGCTTCCGATTATCAAATTTGGTATGTGGATAAATGGAAGAAAGTGTTGTTTTCAGACGAGAAAAAAATTCAATCTTGATGGCCCAGACGGTTTTCAGCGTTACTGGCATGCAAAAGATGTCTCAAAAGAACTTTTCTCAACAGGACACAATGAAGTTGGATCAATTTTGGCCTGAGGTTCATTTTCGTACAATGTAACTCTTGAGTTAGAGTAAGTAAAAGTTCGTCAAACAGCTGCTAGTTACATTAACATTAGGGAAGGCCCTCATCTATGTGGAGAAAACTGGATTTTCCAGCAAGACAATGTGGCAATCCACAACGCTCTTCAGATCAAAATGCAATCGAGAATGTTTGGGGGTGGATGGCAAAGGATGTTTATAAACATGGATCGCAACTGGATGCTCTTCTTGCAGCATTTTATGCATCCTGAGCGAGCATCCCAAGCCCCCTCATGCAGAAGTTAATAATGAGTATCCCAAAGCGAATTTTCGAAGTAATTTGCAAAAATGGAGGATATTTGCTATTTTTATTTACATGGTCTTATCTTTATGACCAACCAAAAAAATCCTTTTTTCAATGTTTGTTTAAATTAATGAATTAAAAGCTTAAAATGTGCACTTGTTTGTTGATAAAATACATTTTCTTATTCAATTTAAATGTTTTGCAAATATATTTCGATTAAAGTAACAGTATTTTATATTTTTTTATCCCTTTTCTATTTGGTGTTAAGATTTTGAATAGGTGTGTATTTTCCCAATTTTTAAATAACCATTTTAAATAGGAAAAATATTGTAGATCATTTTCTGACGTTATCTTACAATATTCCATAGCAGATAACATATATTAATTGTCTGGGACTTCAAAGACTGCCGCGTGTTTCATATGATGTCGCTGATGGGATAATATATATGAATATAGAAATTCATATTTTTGCAACCGTCTCGTGCACAAAAATGTGTCAATATCTGTGTGAGCTGGTTTTGTACGAAAATTAGTTTTCCCGTGACATACGTATCTATAGCATTTTTCTACATTTTGCTTTTTTAGGGAGTTCTACAAATATAATAAATCTATTCTCATAGTTCTCATCCACTACATTCGTTATAGATTTTCAAAAACTATCGAAATAATGAAGGCTTTTCCATTTAAAACATACGCGGCAGATTGCGAACTCATAAAATTCATTCATATTATTAGTGAATTATCCAGTCATTTGTTAATGACTATTAATTCCAACGATTAGCCAAATAGATGGTTAAAGGTTTCTATGGTTAAAAAATCTCGAGCTTGTTTGCTAAACAAAAGTAAAGAGTATCTATATTTCCATTAGTTGCGGCCTTGTACCAACATACTGATAGCTATGGAACACTTACAAACAATATCGTCTACTCAGTTTTAATTACTGAGATTGGGTCAAACCGTGATTTAGCATTTCGATTCTTGTCAATTTTAACCAATGCTTTGATTATCTCAAAGGCCGTTCTTATCAATATATATCACCTCCTTGACTAATCAACAATAGTGAGATTCGAATCTGAGTATCAATACTGAAACGTTAATGTTCTAACCATTCTTCATCCCAAACTCTTATACGTTCATTGCAAGCATCTCTGAAAGTATATCTATGCAGTTCTATGACAAAATATCAGAAAATGTCAGAGGCAGAAAAGAACATATCTCTGGTCGTATAGGCTGCAGAAATATTGTAAATACATTGTTCAAAATCCAGACATGCTTTTGTTCAATAATAAAACATATCCATTCAAATTAAAAGCCAAGGGATGATTAACTAATGATTCAACATATTATTGTCAATTTTCATCCCCCCTGACCAGTATAAAATATGTGTGTCTAAAGAAGAAATAGAAAGCTTTCTCCTTTGCAATATTCGAAATAGTTTTTATTTCTCTATTTGTATGTTTAGTTATTTGAGAATCCGGCAATATTATGTGTTTAGAATTATGTTTCAGCTTCTTCAATTAAACCAAACAAATGCTGTTAGGCAACAGATTTGGTGAAAGATGTTATAATATTTCTTGACTTACAGAGACTACTGATAGTGTGTCTGCAATCAGCTGACGGACCATCTTACCTTATCCACAATGCAACACCTATTTTACCGTCTCCTTTTCTGATCCGTATGCTTAGAATTGTTACAATTTGCTATCAGTTAAATATTCTGCGATGGTCTGGATATCCAACATTAACCGTAGTGAAAACATTGAATCTTTGACAGTAATGGCTCATGAAAAATAAATATTAAATAATTAAATTCGAATGTAGCAATGAAAATAGAGCAGGAATGATCTGATATAAGCTTACGAATGTAACTATTTAAAGAAATTATTTCCATTCCACATGAACCAAAAGCTGAATAAAAATGGGCTGTGTCAGTTATACACTGACCAGTCAAAACAATATAATAATCTGTTTCATATGAAATTAGAATAGTGAATGATGTCTTCCAAAAGCTAAAGAAAAACGTAGATTAAGAGATATTTCGGGGGCAACAAAATGTGTTGAACTGATAGATAATATCTGCCCTCCGATATGGCAATGAATGCTGGGCAATTTTCTCACAGACGAGAAAAATTCACGGATCGGAACTGTTGTATTATCCAAGGATACAAAGAATACCATTGACAGAACGTGTAAACAAGTAATTTTTAATTGAAAACAAAATGGAAATGACTCTTCGAATCAGAAAGAGAGTGGTGAACTTTCTGGAATAAACAATGACAAAAAATGCTTGGAGAATTAGACATTTCACAGGATAAATTGAAAGCAAGAGGAGGAAATAGAAGCAGCGATTTTGTTTAAATGAATGACAGAATAAAAAAGAAATATGGATCATAAGTGGAGAATTTTGCGAACACTCTTACAAAGAAAACCCCATCAATATTGGAAAGCGTGATAACAGCTATTAAACTTGAGAAACCTATTTTCCTGAAAAATTATTGTGAGAAAATATTCTATAAATTTCAACTGACAGCAGCATTGCTGTTTGGTCTATGAATGCTGAATTTATACTCATAAGGAAAAGACTAACATTGCCATGCTCATTATACAATTATTTGTTAATACAGCTATGTATGTGTGTGTGTGTGTGTGTGTGTGTGTGTGTGTGTGTGTGTGTGTGTGTGTGTGTGTGAATGTGTTAGCATGCCGATTGAATAATAAACATGATCTCAAAGTTTCAAGACACAAAGACCCGCATCTATTAACCAAGTCGTCGTTGTCGGCATCAGCTTTTATTCAATCATCGTGATCGTCTTCCTCTCTCATTATTCCCTTTCTTCTACCAATGGAGGCGCTAGTGGATATGGTTGTGAAGGAGCAGCCGGCTCTTGAATAGTTATAGAGTGGTATAAAGCGAAATCAAAGAGAGTTTGACGATGCATTGATTTTGGTGGATAACACTGCGCAACGGAAAACCCCGCACACTTGGTCAGAAGCGCCATCCTCACGGATCAAAGGGTACTGAGACAAGTGAGATCTATTAACCATGTACAGTAAAGGTAGAATGGCAATATATCTGAGGTGAGCATCCATTTTTTTTTAATTGATAAAATGATATTTTCAAAAATAGTTTCATAAGCAACTGGCATTATTATATTTCTTGCTATTGCGAGGGAAACATTGGAATCCGACATCACTGATCGTATATGAAGAAAAAAAGTGTGGTCATCAGGCCCGTGAAATTAAGTCAAGTTAATAGGGAATAACACTGTAAAGAAGGAATAGGAGCTTGTTCTTAATGTAATATTCTATGACTCATAATGTTGATTCTCTGGGAATATATAATGTTTCCCCGCTTTGCCTTTAATGCACTTATTTTTTCCTTTCGATTGAGTTCTGAACAGAGAGCAGCAATAATCCATTTATGATATTTGGGATTTAACACATTACGGTAAGTATGTTTTTATATTTTTGATAATACTCCCTTTGTTTTATATGACACTCAGTAATATTAACTACGAACATGGCTACAGTGTGCTAACCGTGTTCTGAAAATAAAACATCCATATAACTCTAGAAACATGCACACAACCCATACACTCAGTTAAAAATCAAGCATAAAATCATTCTTGATAATGGCTAACTGCATAGCCGAAAGTGCTCGGAATTACAGAATATTTAGACAGTTTCTATACACTTTGTATCCAGAAAAGTAAACACTTGTCGAACACATGTAAAATTAAATAAAAACCTTAATAGCAGTACCTTGTCTGCCGTCTTTAATGAAACATGTATAAATGAAGGATTGCTGCCTAAATACACAATATATATATATATATATATATATATATATATATATATTAAGAACTAGCAGTAGAGCCCGACGTTGCCCGGGGATGTAACAGTAAGAGATAGATCAAGTATCGACCATCATAAAGACTGAAAAATAAAATTGACAAAGATTATTGTTTAAGGTTGACGGACACGCATGTCTTAATTATTTTTATTTTTTACGAATTGTTCAAACCCAAACTCAAACAAAAACATTGTTTTCAGTCGTTATGAGTCTACCAATTGAATAGAATTTTATTATAAACAATTGTCTTGTAAATGGAATTTTTAAAGCATTCTGAATGTAACAATAAAGAAAAAAGTGTGCAAGACAATAAAAAACACTACCTGCCAAAAAAAAAAGAGAAATTTTGTTGAAATTGGTTGAAAAATGTTGGAAATCCGATCCCATATATAAACGAACACACACGCACACACAAACAACCAACCTGGGTTTTATAATAAGTATAACTCGATAACTCGATATTAATAAGTATAACTCGATATGAGTTGTCCCCCTTTCATTAATGCCTCTTAATCGTGTTTTCAAATTGATTTCGTGCAAAAACAATTGTGTTTTTCCAATTTTTGGCGCTGTCAGAACCACCGCAAGGTAATTTTACGTAGTCCTGTGAAGTTTTGTTGAAATTGGTTGAAAAATGTAGGAAATCCGATCCAATATATAAACCTACAGACACACATGCACACACACAACCTGGGTTTTATAATAAGTAAGATTAAGTAAGTTATTTTTACTTTGATATTATATTATATCAAGCATTATTATAATATATATCTAACTAAAACGATATTTTTATTAAAATCCAACAGCATATATTGTTTTAAGACAAGGTGTCCCTGCGAGTTATGCTGGTTCTCCTACATTATACACTATAATAACGTTTAATATGTATATCTTTATATAATGTGAATATATACTTTTTAAATGTCTTTTTTGAAGTCATCAAATTTTGTACAAACCAAAAATTGTTCGTTATTATTAAAAGAAGATTTTAGGAATATTTAAAAGTGATAAACTGGAAAATAATATTCGATCCATTTAGATATATAAGTCGTCTAGAAAATATGGATAACTTTTTTTGTGTTCTGGTATATTGAACAGTAGATGTAAACATTCCAAAATCCAGATATCTAACATGGACGATACAGCTTCAAGCTCTCAATCGATTATGATAATAATGTCGATAATAAAATTTGAGGAATTGTCAAACATGTTCTTCTTCATATATGTAACGAATAGTAAATGAGAAAAAGAAAGAAAAAGCAAAACATCAAATAAAAGGATCCACATAGACAATCCAGCATAACAAAATCAAATTTTACACTCGTAGAAACAACTCCCAAAGACGTATTCTCTTAAACGATATTCACTGTTTGATTTTATTATAGATTTTTTAAAGTAAACAACAGCAAATAAAGAAGCAAATAAATATATACTCACATTTTCTACGTTTTATTCCCAACAAAAATGCTTGGATAAAAAGAATGAATGTTTTGGTACAATAGGAACTTTATTTCATAGAATTCCTCCAAGAAAAACAATGGTTTTCAGAAGCTTAGCTTTCCTTGAGGTTTGGATATGTAACTTTGTTTGAATAACTCAATTGTTCCTGAATCTCATTTTGTAAAATTAATCGCTTAATCCTCAAAAATAAGATGACGGAATAGAAGAACTGATGATGATAAAGTGAATCATACAAAATTTAATGATCAAAACGAAATAAAGTTCAGTTAAATTTTTCATAATACAATTCACCCAATACAAGGCTCTTGAGATACTCGGGATATAGAGTTACAATGCCAATGAGGAATGAGATGAGGGATATGAATTAATGAGGTGGTAAAACGTTAAGATTATTAGTATTAAGATGATAACGATTGACTCTCGATTTGAAGCGGCTAGGATTTTAGATATGAGATAAGCTCTTCCGTTCTTGGTAAGAAGTGGATCAGGTACAACTTTTTTTCTTCCAGTTATATCATTTCAGTTTGAATTCGAATTCTGATACTTTCTTAGGAAACTCTGTCTACAATAGATTGCCCATCTTATGCATCCATAGAATATTAGTTATTACTGACAAGTAGGGAAGACCAAGCCCAGGATTGTAGGATACGTCAATTAGACTTAGCAATTCCATTCTTTTTATATAAGGTGCAATGGATAAATTGTCGTCTATATTATGCAGAAATGAAGACAACGCTGACATCTCATTTTAACAGATATATTTACAAAATTACGCAAAAATATCTTCAAATACTAAATATTTTGATGTTTTATTTTTTGGTCCTCTGTAATCAGCGTATCATCTACGAATTATGTTGTTAAAACTCATCTTAGATCATCAATTTCAATTAGGAAAGTTTCGATGCAATCAGTCAGGTGTAATCAGCGTGTCATCTGTGAATTATATTGTTAAAAATCCAACTAAATCATTTATTTCTATTAGGAAAGTCTCGATGCAAATGTAAATAAAACCGCTGAGAAAAGACTTCCTTGTCTTAATTCACTTTTTCTTTTGTGTATTTTATCAATTCTTTTCTAATCGGATACACGGGGTTTGTTTTGCAGCCAAGATTTGCCAATTATTCTAGTATCTTTCCTATAAAAAATCTGGCCTACCAAGCAATTCAAATATTCTTTGCCGGATCATAAGGAATGTATGTGTTATCCATGAAACATTTCACGTCGATGAAATTCTGATCATGAATATAACATTTCTTATTCTAGTGTCTTGAACAAAGCTACATTGTTCTTGACTTATTGATGTTCAGTTATTATTAGAAATCTAATTATAAGGTAAATTATATTGGGCAGTAAACTGGTTGTCCAATGGAACTCGCATTCATTCGCACTTGAATTCTTTGTAATTGCTATGAAGATAAAAGTACTGGCATCTTTTGGCATGTTGCCACTGTTTTATATTGCTTTTACTATCATCGTGATATTGTCAATCTAGATATCGTCTTAAGCTGAGAGAATCTCTGTTAAATCATATCCAGCACTGCTGCACTATGTTCATCTTGGCCAATACAGAATTTAACTTAGAGCTTAATATTTGTTGTGGAGTTATTTCGCAGTGCAGGCTTGTATTTGTATGAAATCGGTCCTAAATAGATCGACGTACAAAACGTTAGGAACTTGATATAATAGGTATTACGCAGAGTAATCCTGTTGTGGTCGCTGACTACTTTCGTATTCGACTAACTGTCGACTACTCTCGTCCGACATCGACTAGTATTTAGTCACCCCCCCCACGAGGGTATCATGTGGCACAAGGCCGGTTTAACATGGGATCTCCGAGCCCGTGGGCTCGGCCAAAAATATACCCTTTGAACCCGTATAAACGGGTTCAGGGTCGGTTTACCTCACCGAACGAGACTCCGCCCTTCGGCGTAGCCTCGTTCGGGTTCCTCCCCGCCCGAAGGCAGAGAGTTCAACCGTTCAGCCGGTCGTCCGACATCGACTGACCCTTGTTTCTCTTACTACTCCTACTTATATTAGGTGGGAGAGTCTATTAACTATAGAATAGGTGTGTTTCACCATAACAATATTGAAAATCTTTCCATATTTTATCCATTGAGGATTTCATAAATCTGTCTTCCTAGAAGTGTTCTTTTCCTATATGATATAAAAACCAACACTTTATTCAATGTGATTGATATTATTTTCTAGTTACAGACTTCAAAGATCATGAAACTATTATATCTTTGACAATGTGACCATTCCTCCTTGATGGTAATTTTTAATTGGGCTAATAGTTTTGATTGGTGACATCTTTTAAAAAGTCATAATCTTTCGGCTTCTGCTCCAGAAGAGTAGAGACTATAGGTCGGTTTCGGTTTCCAACAAAGTTCGCTTTGAAGAACTTCTCTTCTTTTACACAGTGTGGCCGCGAACACCACACTCGGTTCTAACATAGCCGTCTTCTGTGTTGTTAACCGTGTGATCAATGTTAACTTTTTCATACATTTTCCTCTTTATGTTCAACGATACGCTTGATATATATGTTCATATCATAAACCACTAACTAGCTTTTTTTTTAAACTTTCTGTAAAACGACATATTAACTTCTGTGTACGCCTTTAAAAGTGACCGACTTTTTCATGAAACATCAGGTTTCATTTTTTTTTTTCTATTTATTTAATTATACTTATCCTCTTTCAGTTCTGAAAATTTTCTTTCTCTGCTGGGAGCAGTGAAGTATCTTTTTCATATTTTTAAGTTGAGCAATTATCACATTGAACATCATCTGGTTTAAACAGTTCATTCGTTTTTAACGGAAAATTTAATCGAAAGGAAAGCTTATTTACATACTAATTCACACTGTTTTGTCTTATACTGCGTGACAAACATAATGGTTGATGAGGATGTTTTTTTAACGTTATCCTGTAGATAAGTTTTACAAACATTTACTACTTCCGATTTATAAAATATAAGTAGAACTGATATTATACTGCCACATTGTAATCATCGTCAGACTTTTTGGAATGTTATTCCAATATAAAACAAAAAAAATTAATGAGAAGATTATGGGCAGGAGAAAAGAAGTGCTCTTACTCTGTGTAAAATTTAACAAATATTTTATACAATTAAATTGGGAATGAATGAAGTGTATACTGGTTTGCTCAAAATATTCTTTTGAGTAAATAATGAAAATAATTTGTCTAAAGAAATAATGTTGATGGGATTTAATTTGTCTAAAGAAATAATGTTGATAAGAAATAATTTGATTTAGGATTTACGGTTGATAAAATCAAAAATGTCCTTAAATGGACACAGAGTAAATTTGGTCGAAGTTGTGCAATTTAGTCCTGTCGTCAGATTAAGTCTAAAGTAGCAATACTGAATAATCTTGTGAATGTGGAAGATAAAAAAAGAGTTGTTTATGAAGTAACGTCTGAGGAAATCTTGATATGTGTCTCTTTAAAAGCTTGTTTTTGAAGAAATCGGTAGTTTTCGGTTGTTCCCTGTTGTAAAGAATTATTTTAAAGACTGTCTTCAATCATTGTAATTATCAATGAACAGTTATCTGCACTAACTAACTTATTTTTATTTAGATCTCCAGGATCATTTAGCTACCATTTCAAATACTGTGCGTTTGTGTTTCATACTTCTTACTGATGTGAAAATCCAAAGGAAGAATTTTCCTTCACAAATCATTTTTTATAGAATATTCGAATTTTATAGCGACGCAAAAGCAGGTTCACATCAACGCATAATGAGTAAAAGCTATATGAACACACCATTCGCTATTAAATCCTTCACATTTAGGTCGCGCTTAGTGGCACAGAATTATAATTTGTCACATTTTTTTAAAGTGTGATATTATGTCAGAATAGTCCTGACCTCAATTTCACTCAGATCGAAAAAAAAAGGTTAAGTGCAGAGTTTACTCCAGTGGCCTGTGGACATCGTTGTGACTGATATGCGTACCTGTGAGAGAAACCGTGGTACACAAGTATATATATATATATATATATATATATATATATATATACTTGTACCACGGTTATATATATATATATATATATATATATATATATATATACAGCCGCCCCAGTTAAGAGGGCAGTCGCTCATGCATCATTGACGGATAATATAAGGTCCACATATCCAACCACACTGATCTAGTGTAACTGACAAAGGAAGAGGCTGAAGAAAATATTCTATTTTAAATCTGAATGTTTCAAATCACTTTATTATTTTGGCCGGTGCACCAACATTATTACAACACAAATCAATAGACAATAATCATGGAACTGTCTCGTTAATTGCTTATCAAATGACTTGTAGATTGTTGATCTAATAGAAATAAATAAATCTATTAAATTATTTCACTGTCTTTGATGCCGTGAATGCATGTATTTAGAAAGTTACACTTAAAGATGAGAAGTGAATTTTCTCCAATTACATGATGTAGAGTAAACACAAGAAAAAAATTAACGCAGAGATGACTTTTCGATTTTTGCTTAAAATTTATTTCTATAAATTTTAATACCAAAGCAACATTTTAATCTGCTCTGATTCAATTAGAGAGTTCATCATAGTTCAAGATGGATGTAAATGAATTATACATGATTATTTAATGAAGTCGAGCTCATATGATCGATATATTTAAAAATAAAATGCGTGCTGAATCGGGTTGTACAAATGTAAAAATCATAAAATAATTAACAAGAACAAAGTTAATTTGGAGATTACTGTCATCTTAATTCTAAGTTAATTGCTAGAAACAGGAAGATTGGAAACGAACAGAATACTGAATTGTAAGTTGTAAACTGTTTATTTAAATATATAAACGGCTGAACATTAATTGATTATCATAATTTTACATACTGTTTTCTACGTACATTTCCTGTTGTCGATCCTCTCAGCTGAAAGTGATTAAATCAAATAATGAGTTAGTATACTGTTTGATTATTTTATTAGCATGACGCTTATAAGCATAACAGGGCTAGAGAATAATAATAAAAAAAAACAAGCATATTTTTTTAGCATGAAGTGATGTTCAGATGTTTTAATTCAATTTAGTTCATGAAAAGCGTGATGTTTTGTTTAAGAAAAATCGTTTTATATTAAAATTTCACCTTACTGATTCAAACGCTGCACCTTGCGACACACTCTGCGATGATCGTTCCTATGAGCAACGTTCTACTCATAACGGAGAACGAATCCATGTGTAGAGAATGTCGGTCGTCTTTCTACACAACATTAATATTTTTTAACATTCATTCAAGTTAGATTTTAAACATGAAATAAAGTTTAAACATGATAATTTGATAATCATGACCAGCATCAGATAAAACTACCCGATACGAATATAAAGAAATAAATGTATACGTGGAAGTGTTGAAAAATGTCGGCCAAAACCACCTATTAGTATCCAACCGAATGAAGAAAGATAAAAATTTCATTGAAGAGAATCTTTTTCGTTGACATAACTTTCCAGCATCCACACTCGTGCATTATGTTTAAGTAAGAAATTAAAAACCACATTAAAATTTAGATTTTAGTTTTATGTTGAATTATTGCGCAATTAGATTTTCATTTGTTTTTGCTAATAGACCTGAACCTGTCTTGATGAGTGATGATATCCGCAAAGAGGCTCCATGCCTCGAACGCCGACTGGATCTAAAGCTCATACCCGATTTCAAATGGAACGCGTATATTCATGTCATCGCAAAAAGATGCCGAAAGAATTATCAGACCTTTGTATCACTTCAGAACATACCTAACATCTGCTACCATGCTCAAGATTCAGATATGACCTAGAATAGAGTATTGCTGATATATCTGGGCTTCTGTTGCCTAATCCTTATTGTCCATCCTCGACAGAGTCCAAAAATGTTTATTCAGCCTTGCGGATGATGTGATATACTCTACTCTGCGACAATTCTCACAGACGAAACGTTGCTAGACTCTCACTAAATTATCGTTATTACTATGGCACATGATTGGAAGAGTTACATTTCCTTGTTCTTTAACTACTTGGATTTTGTGATAACATTTGCACGGTCGCAGATCATGCGGATTCGCTTATTGTTCATTTGATAAGTAGCAAGTTACACTAAGACAGCTTCTTCCCTAGAACCGTTGCTCTGTGGAAGATTCTCCTGAGAGGATGCTTCCCTGAAAACTAAAAGCTTAGTTTCTATGTCCAGGTCAGTCGATATCTATTTTTCATGTGATCATAATATACATTTCTTAGTTCCTCTCACAATCATCTGACTCAGTAGCTCTATACCTTGAGTTGCCGTTCGCCCTTGAATTGTATGAATAACAAATAAAACGTAAGTAAGTCTACCTAAAGTTTGGTAGCAATATCGTACACTTTTTTTTTTCAGAAAGAATATAATTTTCGATTTAATTTCTTGAAATTAACATGTTTTAAATTATGATAGAGCTAATGTAAATTCTTGTTTCTTTAAATATGTTTCAGTTTATTTCTCCTGTGATTTTATTTTTTATTCTAAATATATAACTAATGCGTGCCCAGTAAAAAAAAAAGGCGGTAAATTCAGAAAGATGTGAAACAACCGTTGAAAATTAGTGACGACTGATGTGAGTGAAAAATTTAGGAAGAATTTCTGCACATTTCGTCAATCCCCTCGTCGGATGTTCTTTGAAATGTAAATTGACGTTGAAAATCATTGAGTTATTTATCCATATGTGAAGGGAAGAATGAAAAACGAATGTTGCCTGCAAATAACCTTTAAATGACGAATCACAAGATGGAGCAGGAATTAATCAATCATAAAAGAACCAATCAGAGTTCGATAATGCTGTGAGAGCCGAATGATAATTGATGATTATGAATATTCAAGAAATTTATTCAAGATTATTCAAGGTCAAATATTCCTGAAAGTGATATTAATTTTTACCGATTTCTAAAGGGTACCCTGTATTTTATGAAGACTAATGTAATAAGAATTGTAAAATCTCGTTTATTCTATCTCGACTACTCATAAGGAAAATCGTTCCTTTTTACTTTACTGGGTATTTTTCATTCAGTCTTATATTCCTTTTGTATATTATTTACTCTTATATCTGCTCTACATATCCGCTTACTTATCTTTATTTGCTGAATGTGATTATATGATAAAAAAACAGAACTACGTAAGTGACACAGAAAGATCATACAGGGCTTGATTTTATCTAATATAATCGGGAATTGACTTAAGACTTCCTACATCCAACACTTCATGCTACATCTCATATCAGCGTAAGATTAATGTTACTGGGAAAAAAATGGGATCAATATTGGAATATGTCAGTATTTTCTTTTTCATGTGTTGTGTGAACGGAACAGTTAAGGCTCCTCAGACCTGAAAGCATACGTTCTATATTATACTTCAGTCGTTTAATTCAAGTTTTAGATGTCGAAAGACTGGCGAAAAAATATTTTTTAAATAAAAAAAGCGTACTGAAGACGAGATGGAAATATCCATCTATATCAATATGTAATTTTCCTTGGCATTTGAAAATATCTTGTGTTAAAGTTCTACATAACAAAACTCACAGAGTGAGCTCACACAATTCTAGTTTCGTAAAACAGGCGTTATTTTTAATATACTACAATTAATGACCCTTTAAAACCACCATATCTGAAGGAAAAAGTGTATCGATAAGAATTGCTATTATAGCGATAATTAGGGCTACAAAATTTATATCAAAGTAAGTGAAACGTTTACTCAGGTTTTGATTGCTTCGTTTTCTATTGCTTATGTACCAATTCCAGATTATTTTAAGCCAAAAAATACTTCTATAGATTGTAAGAATTTTTGAGAAAATAACGGTTTAATGATGCAAGTCTTACTAAGTAACTCATAGCTGGGGATAAAGAGGTGGGTTTATATTCATCCGTAAGTGAATATAACTAACTCAACTGAAACTCGGCTCACCGATGAATAATACAAACATTACTCGTACATACAAACTTACGGCACCTGATGTTCCTAAGTGGTCATCCATCTAGGTACTGGCTAGGCTTAGTGTTACTTAATTTCAGTAATCGTAAGCGAACCGTTGTTTTAACCTGATGTGGCCGTAAGCCTTGTTTACAAAGGAAGGATGTGTTGCAGGCCCGGTAGGGTGCAGTGCTGGTTTATTACGAAGTTGCCTTGTGCCAGACACCACACTAAACTACCGAGTCTACAAGCAAAGTAAAAAAGATAAAATGCGTGAATGAACAACGAAGTGATGTGGTTGAATCCCACGTGCATAAATTAAATATATTAAGATAGCCGGCACAGAATGACAGAAAAAGACTGGATTCAAACAAGAGTAGTTTTTTTATTAAATGAAAGAAAACAAGTAACTTATCCCGTGGTAGGGATCAATGAAAATGTTCCGCGCCAAAAATAGAAAACAAGATGGCTAAAGCGAGAAAAGTTCTTGAAGAAGAAGGTTCCAGAAAAGTCAATCTACCAGAATAATATACATACAAAGAAAAATACTCACTGCGAGTTTTTGCTAATGTGAGTGAAATGTTATGTATATATATTTTTTAGGTACTGGTTCAGAGTCCAATGATTTGAGAGTGTATGTGATTTTGTGTTTTTTTCTTTTTGTGTTCAGGTTCAAAGTAGGGACTCAGAGTTCGGTCAGGTTTTGAATTAACTGTTGAGAATTTTAACGGAATGCTGTGGACGTCTAGCCAAAAGGACGAAGATCTAGTTGCGGTCAGTCGCATTGTCTATGAGAAGTTAATTAATTATTGGTGTTTGCATCGCCTCAAGGAAGGATTTGTGCGACGAGCCAAAAAGGGTCGAAGAATTAATATTTGTGGTCGCATCGTAAGATATCCTTCGTCTGTCAACCTTAAATAACGACAGGGATAAATGAGTCTCTGCTTAGGTCCGAGTCTGGATCACAACTAACTTTTTGAAACAACAGTTTGTCCCTGACGTCACAGAAATTTCGCGGGAAGATTTCAAAAATCTAATTTGCATAAGAAGGAATCGCAGGTTGCTTGACTGACGACAAAACAAGTTTACTACTGTATTTGACTGAAAGAGACAGGAAGGGGTGTCAAAACGCGCGCGCGCACACGCGAGTGTGGAGGAAAGGGAGGAAACTCGCGCGCGCGTAAAATGTTGTAGATGGAATAATACATTATTCCACAGATGACAAAGTTTGATTAACTTTGATACAATAGTTGCCGTCTAACGTTAATGGTCCTATTTCGGATGCATAGAAATATAAAGCTATGTGCAAAATAAAATGACGAAGACGAGATGTCAGTTACAGAAGACAGATACTCGGATTGTTAACAAGCTTGCACAATAAAAACATGCAAATAGACGAACAATATTTTCATTATCCCACCACATAAAGACAATTTAATCTTATATGTATAATGTATATGTATATGTATAATCTTATATGTATGATATGCTAGTTAACAGTGTTGCTTTTTAAAACAAAATAATAAGCATTATTAAACCTTAGTCGCAATGACTCTGATTGAACACACAAATTATTATCATGATTTTGTCATGTCGATTAATGAAAACAAGACTTAATCTCTCATATTATCATAACATTTTATTCAACCATGTATTGTCACAAATATAAATTTTATATTTCCATCTGCGTTGTCTAAGAGAAACTGATCCTCTTTTCCCTGGGGTGGATGATTATAAATCTGTGATACGTTTCTTTTTAACGCCTGTATTCCAGTTAAAACTCTACTGGTCACGTGGGTCTCCATTCGCCGCCAAATATATCATGTGTCAGTCAGTCCAACAATTGGCCTCTGTGAATGACACTGAGTGCAATATCTATACTTGCAAGATCTCTGCTGGGACGCATAAGTTTTATTGAAATGTAAATACTGAATACTGGTTAAAAATTCTAAAGAGATATGACATAAGTTAATTTATTTTAAATAACCAATTATTACACCGTATATAAATTATGTTGTTTAGATGAAAATAAAACGGTTGATAGCATAAATAATTGAAAAGAATGCATAATCAATATTAATATTTTATTATATTCAAAAGTTTTCTCAGAAGAATTCTTCTGAAAAGAATCATGAAATCGTACCGATCATTAGTGCTTTTCCCATTCTTCAATAATTGCCGATACTTTTAAGATAAAACTGTGATTCTTGTTAGATAGAAGCTTAACATTTAAGCGATAAAAATCTATTATTGATTTGCAAGTTCACTACGCTTTTTAACTATGCAACATCTCTAGAGTGTTGAAGCAACTTACCGACACTTATTCTCAGATAACTAAACTCTTCACACGTTAATTCATCACTGATTTGTAATTACTTCCAACTACTAATATTTTTTCAATTGATTTTTTTATTTTATTTAAGTGTTTTCTTCTATCTATCTATCTCTCTCTCTCTCTCTCTCTCTCTCTCTATATATATATATATATATATATATATATATATATATATATATATATAAAACTATGTGTGTGTGTGTGTTCACGCACTACTCGAGAACCATAAGGCATATTTCCACCAAATTTGGAACATAGATTGTACTCGATACTGGGTGTGTCTGGGCAAAAAATTAGTTATTTTTCAAAAATCAGTAAACGATAATCGATAAATATAATGCTTAAATGGGAATTTCCATTAGTTTAGTTGTTTTTAAATTTTCAGACTTCAAGTGTAAACCCTAAGGCCGATTTTAGTGAAACTTGATAAGTGTATGCAACTTACTGTCACGCTTATTATACGCTATATTGATTTTCGTTTCTCTCGACATTAGGACCCCCAGGGTGCCTCAAAGGGCCCTCAAAAATTCAAATTGCTTCGATTTTGATGAAATTTTGCATGTTTGTTACGCTCTTACAATGAGATAGAAATCAGTTGTCAGATTTTTAAAAATGCATGAGGGGGGGCTCAGGATGACCCTATAAACCCCTTGATGACTCTGTTGCTTTTCAAATGTGTTTTGCTGCAGTATTCCCCAAATTCATCGAAAATTTCAGTACATCTTCAGATTATATCGAAACTGAAGTAGTCACTTGGAATTCACAGAAAATCAACACTGGGACGTCCGAAATTTCCAATGAAGTCTACAGCATTGGCCATAAAGTCGATTAAATAGAAAACTTTAAAAAGATGTACTTTATTATTACAATTACTATTAGTTTTAAACCTGTCCTTTGGCTTGAAATTTGGGACCCCTAGTGTGAACCAATTGCTCCGATTTCGACGGAATTTTACATGTATGTTACAATCTTAAAATTAATCAAAAACGATTATCAGATTTTGAAAACTGCATAACACCCCACAAGATGACCCATGAACACCTTGCTGCCCCATTAGTCTTTCAGTTGATGTGGTTAGCAGCATTCCGATGAAAATTTACACATAATTTGTGTTTAGATCAATCAACTCAAAATCAAAAATGACACCCCATGTGTCATAAATGCATTATGAAAAATATCAGTTTTCCCATGGATTTCCCGTTTTGGTACAGAAATAGTTTAGTTTGCATTAACTTGACGGCAAAAATTATATACTTCCTTAAGAAAAAAAGCATATGTGCAAACGAAAGTGTGCACCGATGAGAGAAGCGCACGTAGGTAAAAAGCACGTGTGCGACATCGATCGAGATGTGTAGTGTGTACAATTGTTTTTGCTCTACGTGCAATAATCGATCGAGTTATGTCGTACGTACTATCAAATTTGCTTCACGTGTAGAGTTCATTAGTGCTATGGGATGAAATAAATGCAAAAAATCTCATTCGCATCAAAGTTGTCATCCACTAAAAAGGTAGGCTGCCTTCATGCATGTATATTTAAAATTTTTGATACTTTAAATTTAAATTGGTGAAAATAATAATATTAAAAGTGTTTAAGCGTAAATGCTAATTTTTAATTATGTATTTATCATCTTCTAACCAGCGTTTAAATAATGCTTCCTAACTCATATATTTGGAAACTTGAGCCCTAAAATTTTGACAGTTTTATTCTGAAAAATGCACTTATAATAATGTAAAGACCCTCTTTCGATTCATTTATAATTATGCTAAACTTAGCGTGTACGTTTGAATGTTCATAATAAGTAGATTTCTAGCTGCATGTTTTTATTTTTATCACTAGAACCTTTTTGGTAGTCTATTTTTAGATAAATCCTAACTTTATGAGCTTGCTTATAATTGTTTACCACATTCCCGTGGTCTCCCTTATAAACTTCATTTAATTTATTGTGGCTATATTTCCATTAATGTGTATAATATTCTTGCATTTTAATTGATTACTTCATTGTTATTCAAAAAGCTTAGTCAAACCCCTCCAACTACAGCCTGACAGTAATGCCAAGAAAGCAAAATTCTTCACTTGGATGTGCTACTACTACAGCCAAACGCATGAATGCACAGAGAAGAAATGCTTCGCAACAAGAAACTCAAATTAGACTGACACAAAATGCTATTCGTACAGCTAATGCAAGGTCGGCAGAAACATTTGAGCAGCAGTTAACTAACTAGATGAGGAAGGAATGCTACCAGAACTTCTGCTACTCAAGCTGTCGAAACTGAGGGGCAAAGAACAATTCTATACAGTCTTTGTGAACGTTGGTTTTCAGCCTTGGCACAGCTGCTAGGAGAAGTCTTTGTTGAATTTCTTCTCCTTCCAATGCATGTTGTTCATTTGATGTAGTTTGAGCAAAAGCTGTCAAAAAAGCATTTCTCCTCAACAATTTTCAAAGATCAATTGTGATTAATGTACTCTTCATTTGCTGACAATTTTTTTTGTATCTTCCGTGCTTCTGTAAAAAACGACTTTCTCCTGTTATAAATGTTTTCATACTTCATGTCATTATAATTTTTCGGCATATAGATAAGAGGCACTAAAAAAAATCTTTATTTTAACTTTACAGATTGGATGAGGTTCGTGATCTTTTCTTGAATAAACCCTGGCAACGCCGGGTAATGATGCTAGAATATATATATATATATATATATATATATATATATATATATATAGAGAGAGAGAGAGAGAGAGAGAGAGATAGATACTTGAAAAACTTGATTGTCCCTTCAGTGTCAGTGACCGCATCATGAAACTGCGAATTCTTCTTTCGTGTAGACGTTATATGACCTTACTTTCCATCTAAGCCCTGACTCGTGCAGATCGATGGTAGACCGGTATTCCATTACTGATATTTCCAAGGAGGATAAATTGATTATACTTGGTTGTTCGTAAATTGGGATACCCACCCACTTTCATCAATATATTTAAGGAGCTCCGTCGTAGCATGAATGCACATGCTTCATTCATTGGTAAACTATCGGACAATGGTGTAAAGCAGTGCGACATTCCAGCACCCACTCTGTTTTCCATTTATTTAGCCGTCATGCTTTCGTATATTTTCGTTAATGTAGCATCGAAATTGACATTCTCTTTAGAACTACTGGTAGGTTATTTAATTTAAAAAAAATTTATTTTACGTGAAAGACCTTCCAGACATTTGTTCGCAAATTAGTATATGCTGATGATGCTGACTTTGTTGCACTTTCTGTCAGGGGCATGCAGATTTTGGAATACAGATTCTCAACGGCATCCACTGTCTTCGGGCTTACATTAACCCCATAAAAAGACGAAAGTCCTCCACGTGCATTTCTCCTGTCACCCACTCACACTAACACTTTCGCTTTGAAATGAAATTCTATAACCCTCCTTTCCAGGAGCTTTTAACTCTTTTTTCTGATTGTAATTAAACGTTTCTATTTGATCCTAATTCCTTGAAACTTCTTTGCTGCTCACATTTTACTTCCATTGTTTCTAAGAATCCCCCGATCAAAACATATATGCCTTGCTTCAAGTCACGTCTTCATATGTGAGATTGTCTAGGATTCATTGCCCTATACCAGATTAAGTTATTATATCGCAGCACAGCACTTTTCTATTCCTCTAACGTAATTTTCTCTACTTAGTCTTTGTAAGACATCCAGCTATTTCTCTGCATCTCCGGTTTTCTCTAACAGGAATACCAGATTTGTTGAATTTCTTTAACTGTTTGTTTTTGTTTCTAAAGTAGCCAGTAATAGCTCAAATTTTGGACACTTTTTTCTTGCATTACAGTTAAATAATGCCTTTTCTATTTCGTTTTACTTCTTTTTTTTATCTCAGAACACTTTTCTTTTACTTTGCATATTATCAACAGGCTAACCACCGTATATCTCATCTCGCTAAGATTATTTCCACTATGTCTTCTCTTTTTTATCTTCTGCGTAAATGCTTTCTTCTTCTTTCTACATTACCTATTCACTAAAGTCGTGAACTTCGTGAGAAATATTTCTCTTTCTTTACATTAGAAATGCTTTTCATCATTTTGTATCTAAAAGGCCAACATAATCACCTTTTATAATGTAC
Organism: Acanthosepion pharaonis; assembly: GCA_903632075.3. NCBI lineage: Eukaryota > Metazoa > Mollusca > Cephalopoda > Sepiida > Sepiidae > Acanthosepion > Acanthosepion pharaonis. The sequence continues at coordinate 1,108,154 of CAHIKZ030001813.1, forward strand.
CGACTTTCAATTCCTTTAAAGAATAGGCTTTACCGTTGTTGACGTGGTTTCAGCAATGACATTTCACTTGAGAAAAGTGGAGACAATTACATCCAAGCAAATTGTGAAGTATTTTCAAATAGATCAACATAACTTCATCACTTTAGTCTTTGTTAGATGTACTAAAGTTTATTAAATCATGAAAATCGATATTGGAAAATAATGTTTCACAAGTTTATATTAAATAGAATCTAATTTCGGTCGTTTCTTGAATAGCAAGAATGGTAATTCAATAATGATCCCCTTACAAATTTTTATTTTGCATATTCAATGTTCGCTATCCAGCTTACTGCACAAATCGGCGAAACCTTAAGTAAATATCATTTAGAATAATGTTATTGTAAATTTATATATTTAACTAACGCCATCCTAATGAAAAAAGAAATTACCTTGAAAACTTAATAACATTATTACCAATTATGAAAACACACCCAAAATAATTCATTACATCGCCATCTTTCTTGAATCCATTTTTAAAGAATCTAACTTATATCTATCTAATACAAAACTACATCCTTACAGACACCAGATATGAATTAGAATGAAGTGGCAAATCTGGATGTTTAGTCTTCAGTATGTAAGTTGTATATTTATTAATTCAAAGAGGGAGTTTATAGAATTTAGACAAAACTGTACACCTGTTCCATTATTAGTTCTTCCAGAAAGTATAGTTAGTTCTACACAAGCGTTCTATGAACTGAATCCGCAGGACCTCATACATCCAAATAGACATATGGCATCATATATATATATATATATATATATATATATATATATATATATATATATATATATATATATATAGGGTGATCACTGAATACAAGGTAGAAAGAGAAATCGATTCTAGCCTTTGTGGAATAGCGAAAATAACACAGAGTATATGAATAGGAAACGCTACAACTATAATTAAGGAAGCAGCAGATTGAATTTGCAATGAGAAAGGGAAATACATAAAGTAACGAAGAACAGATGAAAAAGTCAATATGAGCCCAAAACCTAAGAGGAATAAAACTGAAAATAGAGAATTAAACCTATCAACAAAATGACATAGATTGATAAAAGATGAATATATAAAGAGTAGAGACGATCAGAAGATGGGAAGTTGTAATGTTCTATCCGAAACACGCTTAGATGAATAACAACTTGTATTGAAAGACGGAAACGTGTAAGTCAAAAAATGTACGAAGATACTTTTAAATATAAACGTGGAAGAATATACAAATCAGTATTTGTCGAAAATGATATTAACACCAGCCGTGATTAATTATGTTCCAGATATGAAATCAAAATATCTGTTTGGATTAAGAACATGAAACAATAGGCGAATGAGGAATAAGGAATAGTAAAGGATATTATGAAGATATTGTAGAAGAATTTCGCAAAGGATTAGCACATTTATTCATGCAATTCATACAGATGAGGAATTCATTTTAATACTAGCATAATCAAACTATTGTAGTAATATATGAGATAATTATGTCCGCATGAAATATCGACTAATCACTTATTGAGGAACATATATGAATCCTTCTTAAAAGTATGTAAAAATAGACTTAAAATAATAAATGAAAATTAACTACGCGAACACACAGTTTTGTATAGGGATTACTTTTTAACAGACGATCTGCAAACGATAGAAGGAAAGATAAAAAAAAAAACACCTAAATAGAAGATAGTTCAAAATAAACGTAAAAGATAAATTCTAAAAATAGATAAAATGATCTGTAACACTTTATTATAAATATTATTTTTCATTACTGCATTATTTTACAAGGTCGCTTAATGGCATTATGCTTATTGCTAATGTGACTTAAAGTATTTTTTTTCTGTTGCTATAGCAGGATATGACAACAAGTCTATGAAATTCAAATAGACTATCGTCCAGGGATCAGAATCATTTTCAGTGGCAGGATAAACTTTCTGTACAGCAAATGAAGTTACATACAGATTAATAACCGTCAAATAAACATAATAAAATACTGAAAAGTATTTTACCAATTTATTTATGACTCATTCTTTTTATTTGATTTTACGTCTTCTGAATATTTTTGCAGCTTATTTAAAACCAGATTTTTTTAGAATGTGAGAATGTTTTGAAAATGATAACTCTACTGATACAGGTTCTACTAATTAACCCATAGCTGGGAGGAGATAAATTTACACCTTTACCATGGATATTTGCACCTAAATGAATATAAAGAACACAACTGAAATTGAAACTCGGTTTCCCGATTAACAATTCAGAGCCATCATCCATTACATAACCTGTACATCCAAGCTTAGAGCATGATATTCCCAAATGATCACCCATCTCGCTACTGACTCGGATCGACTTTACTTAACTTCGGTGATCGTATGAAAACCGGTGTTTCAACATGATATGGCCGTAAGCCTACAATTTATTTAAAATGCACAAAGAATACTAAATAGTAGCTATCGTGTATGAGCGTTAAACACTGAAATTATTATGTCTAGAAATTTAGAAATACACAGAGATCAATGGAACGAGAAATGCTTGAAATAATTCCTTTCTAAAATATGCGTTAATATGGTGAAAATCAATCAGAGAAAAATAATTGCCTGGAAAGAAAAACGAAAAGATTGACGTGCATAGTAAGAAGTAAGGTCAAGAGATAGAGTAAAGTTTTGTAGATTAATACACAATATTTAACAGGCTAATCTCGAGAAGCCAAGAGAGAAAATGAAGAGAAAAGATGTCTGCTGGGAAGATATGACAGGAAATATCATGATCTTCACCAAAAGATTTGTATAAAGGTCATACGCCAACAGTGGAATTGCAATGGCTTTTGCCATTAAGGAAACGCTATAATGAAGAATTTATACAGCAAACATTTTTTTCTATTCTTTAAACAAAAATATTGCGAGCTTCAAAATTAGGATGATGATTCTTCCTAATATGACATTATGAATAACGGTACAGTCACAGTCGTGAGGGAAGATATATGTAATTAAAAAAATATCCTGTGTTCTTAAAATGGCCTATGATGTCTGAAAGTTCACGAACTTCAGGATAATTTTAAACACTTGTGTTTAGAGACAATTTAATGTACGAGATTAGATAAACTTGAAAGTACGTGGGCGTTATTCTGGTTGATATTTATTTGGATTGAGCCAAATATTAAGTCTTAAAACTGCAATCGTAAAAATATATGTACAAAGTAAAATAATAGAATTGAAAACAATTGTGAAATATCTTTAGATTTAATGAAATAAAAGACGTAAAATGTGCGTTATTAATTAAGTATATAGCGATCACGTTTAATGAAATGTTTCCTTAATCACTGATCTGAGAATATCATTGCAGTGCTTGAATAGTTAATAAAATATATCGTCAACGTCATTTGGGCTGATGATATCCACTGTATTCTATTATGCTTCAGAGAAGGACGGAATGAAAGTAAAAGAATAATACAAGACTAAGATTACACAAAGGCCTTGGGAAAATATGGCATCTTATAAAAAACACAATATGAATGTATACCGAAAAAAACTAATCAAGAAAATACGAAATAACTATTATCGACAAATTAGATGGCATCGAGGATAGAGGATTTTTCTTACAAATCAAAAGGACAGAAAAAAGTAGGAGAAAATCAAAATTGTTCACAAAAGCTATCGAGTGCACAAATCAGCATCAATCAATAATATGCAAAGCGAGAAAGTATTTGATAAAAGAGTAATACCTACATGACAATAGAAAATAATATATGTTCAGAAGTTTGGTAATAATATTATGAAAGACATCCAAAAACCAATATAGATTAAAAGTAAATAATGAAATAATAAAAATGTAATACAAAACCAAATAGAAACATCGTCACGTAAAAATCATTTGGAATATCGCTGTTGATGTACATTTTTGATTCGCTAATTGCTTAATATATTCATTAGAAATCTTCGACAGGTTCACATAGGTATATTTAAAATCTTCTCATGAAGCGAAGGAATATCTTCAAGATTGAAGTAACGAAAAGAATGCTTATAACAAGATTTTTAATATTGAAGATATTCAGTAGCATAAGATTCGAGGCATTAAATGTGAAATTTTTTTTTGCAATTCCTGCTTGTTCTTCTAGCAGAAAATGTAGATTTGCCACTTCCAAAGGCATCTTTATGAAAGTAAAATTCCATTAAAATGCATAAATTTAAGTACTCGAGCCGAACATAAAACATAAATGATAATTTAATTGACGGAGGTAAACAGTTGTTGGAAAAAATGGTCCCTATATTAAGTGATAAATGAATGACATTCAAAATGATTTTTTAGTCTTTCATCTCTTTTCAGCTGTTTATCAGCTCTTTGCAGGTTAAAGTCACACAATATATTTAGATTATAAAAACTGTTTTTGGAGATAATAATGCTCTAGTGATACTAGTCTTACTAATTAATCCATTGCTGAATATTTATTCGAATATCGAAACAATTTATTTTTATTTCGATACCCCATACTGTTTCGGTTTGTGTAGTTTTTTTTTTTATTTTCTACAGTTTTTTGTTGCACTGTTAATAAATCCGTTGAACCTGCGTTTGCCATAACCCTAAAAAAATCACAGGGTCAAACGCTTCGAATTGTTGAAATTTGGCTCCAGAATGAAATATTTTCGCATGAGCAATCTCAAGAGTAAGAATTTATTTTTCGCTGTTAAAAAGAAAAATAAATTTTCTTAAAAAATATTGTTTAGCATGAAGTCCTATAAAATTAAATTAAAGAAATTAAATCGTGATGTAGGGTTTTCCTAAAGTATTTTTTTCAAACAAATCAGCTTATTTAAAGTCCATCGATTATTTTTTGAAACTGAACAAAACGTAGAGTTTGTAAAACTCGACAAGAAGTTTTCTGCGATGACTTCAACAATACAAAATATTGTGACAATTTCAACATGCATCATATTCTCTACTATAGAAATATATATCTACATTTGGAAGAAATTATATGTATTTATCTGTTCTCACAATCACACTGCCAGAGATTCATATTTTTTATGTCTAGTTCTTGTTTTTGATTGATTCGTTATACTAAGGCTTATCGATCGTTTTGCAGCCATAAAAAAATTTTAGATTGTAAGAATTTTGTTGGGGGAGAAGATAATGAATCAGTGATCTAAGTTTTACTAATCAATTCATAGCTGAGGGAAGAAGCGACGGATTCATACGTTTCAACAAGGATATTTGCACGAATATAACAAGCCCAGCTGGAATTGGAACTCGAGCCTCCGATTAAAACTACTTGCCATTATCCATTACACTACCTGCACATCAACGCTGGTATTCCCATATGGTCACTCATCAGGGTACTGACCAATCACGATATTTCAAAAAATTCGGCGATATGGACATTAACTTAATTGTTTCATCGGTCAGTCATTTCAGATGGTTGGATTTAATTCTTTGTGTAGGTCTTTTTTTTTTATCCAGCTTTGACGAATATTATCATATTCTCTGGTCGGAGATTGTTATTCCGTATTGCTAAGTCAAATACATTTTCTATTGTGCGCAATATTTCGTCGTGGCACCATAAGTACCTACCATACCTAGTGCTATTGGACAATTATTGAGAATGAGTGTTTATATTACACAGATGACAAGTTCATAATTTATATTATTCGGACTATTGTCCTCATCTATCACAACGTTTCGGCCGTTGTACTAGTTCCACGTGCCATGTTTGATGGATGTGAGTTATCTCCTGTTAATTTTCCCTCTGAAAGTTCTCCACTGCCTTAACTCACACTCTTTGGGTCCTGTCACTGTATCTAACCAATGCCTTTATCCACTGTGCCATGTGTCCTTGAGGACATCTGGGTATGAATTTCTGGGTATTATAAACCTAATGTCTTCACCAACCATTTTTTACCAGAGCTCATATTGCAACTATGTTGTTATCATTGCTTTTCTCCGGCACTCCTTATTACTGGTTCCCATATTGTATTTATTTCTATGCTTGGTCGGCTCAGGAGATAACTCGTGGCAGTATTGTATGTTGATAGATTTAACTTTTGAAGCGGCCTAGTAACAATGATTGCTTGGTTTTTGTTACTATAAAGATGAAAAATGGCATTTATATATGAAAAATATATCAACATCATCTTCTTTGTCAGTGAAATTATCCCAACACTCATTGACATTTTCTTCGAAGATTTTCATGGAAAGCTATTCTAAATATAGTTTTAATAAAATAATATTACTGAACCGTGAGGAAACTATACAATGCTAAAAGTGATGTAGAAATTTTCTACTGTAACAGTATTGAAGAAGAGTTCTAAGTATAAGCTTTCTTGGCATTGCTATTTTCCTTGTTGTCCATATAGTCTGTCTAGAGATTTTGCGACATTCTTTAGTAGAAAAATATCACTGCCGCTTCATATCTCTTCACAGTTGTTTGTCCGTTATTCATGTGTTAAGCTTGCAAAATAGAATAAAATAAACGACATAGTCAATAACTTACCTCCCATACTATTATCAAATAAAATCTTTACATAAATGAATTGAAGTAAATTTATATGAAAAATAATCTAAAGTAAAAACCAAGGAAATATTATGTCAGAAAAAATGCCAAAAATATAATAATTGACAATACAGAAACGAATGAAAAAAAGTAATTGTCAAATTTGAATTAAAGACCAACACGAGGCGCAGAAACATCTGCATGCTCACAATAGCTTAATAATCACGAACATTTCTCATTTACGGTAAGCAAAATAGGAAATACCTGAAAACTGAGATAGACACCAGTCATCTAGTGAAACACACCGACATGAACAATGTAGAATTGAATTTGCTTATGTAGGCTTGTACCAAAATAAGAGAAGAAACTCAAAATAAAAACAAAATGACCAAACCAAACAAAACATTGTAACCAAACAAATCCAATAAAAAAGCTTGTAAAATCAAATTAAAAATGCACAATGTGAAGCCCCATAAAAGTGTAAACCTTAAAAAAATAATTGAGCCATAAATGTTATACACAAGACTGCTAATAAAACAGTGAAACAGAAAAGAAGAAAGGAACCAATGTCTTCCCACCCCTAGAATTCCCACACCTAAAATTATACATACATACATAATATTGCATACATGCTGAATTACCTGCGTATTGCAGCATGTAACACATTTTTTGTAAGAAATTAATGATTGATTTTAAATCATTGTTATAATTTGTAGAGAAAAATTATTTTAATATTACTCAATGATCTTTCCGATGTGACCTTCATCTTCTTGCTTTCTCCTTCTATATTTTAGATAGGAGTCATTCCCTTATTCAAATTTAAATTTAATTTAAATGAAAGTGAAAACAGTCTTCGGTGGGGTGTGTGCAAAAACAGCTGACTCCTTTGATATGTATTTGATACAATACTTGATTGAATGAATTAATGAACAGATTTCAACATCGATATGATTGTTGCAACAAATATGTATTGTAAGTCACTGTCCACTGATTGTTGATTCCTGCCTCAACTTGACGTACATATTGTCTCATTCAGCTATTGCCGATGGAATCTCCATATTTTGGCCCTCTTCTCCTATATTTTTGATAGGACTCATTTTCTTGTTCAAATTTTAATTTAATTAAAATCAAAGGGAAAAATTCAGAGGGGATATGATCCCCCCTGTTCGAACACCCTTTGATCAAAATGAACTTGCCGATGTGACCTACATCTTCTGGCTTTCTCTTTCTGTATTTTGGCTGAGGCATTACCTTGTTCAAATTTAAATTTAATTTAAATCAAGGGGAACATTTTCAATGGGGTTTTTGTTCGCTCCCAGGAGTCCGCCCTCTGATCAAAATAAAATATACTTATCCAAGTATACTGGGTAATGTAGTTTCATATTATATATATTTATGTGGATATATCTCCAAAACCATAGGAGGAGTTAGATAACATGCACACAGACAGACGCTGCAGCTTTATATATTGTTATACCTGACGTACCTATTCTATTATTAATAGACTCTCCCACATATAAAAAGTAGTAGTAGTAGTAGTAGCGGTCGACAGTTGTGCTTAGTGGAGTTGAGTTAGTCGATGTCGGACATTGAAGTATCAACCTTCACAACTAGATTGCTGCGTCATTAACTCTTATTTCAAGTTCCTAACGTTTTGTACGTAGAACCTAATTTAGGACGACTTAGTGAAATACAAGCCTCCACTGTGAAAACTACTCTACAACACACACACACATATATATATATATATATATATATATATATATATAGAGAGAGAGAGAGAGAGAGAGATTAGAAATAACTTCACATATTATTAAGCTTTACAAGAATATAAACGAAATAAAAAAAGACAGCTACAAAACATATGGTACACACATACACGAAATTAATGAAACGATAACGTGAAGAAGCAAAATAAACAGGCGATGCTTTTGGTGAAAATTGTATTTTGTTTTTCGTAAAGAATAATGAAAACGTATTTTTTTTAAAAAAGCAATTAGCCTTAGAAATTACAAAATATATATAAGATTGGTAAATAGCCAAAATCATAGAACCATTGCCGATTGGAATCTGTTTATTGTAGTTGGGAAAATTACCAACATTGCGCAAACTTTCTGAGATATCTTAAAACTAAACGAATATATACATTACAAGCATAGGGGTCATTTCCTCAAAGAATAACTCACAAATAATCCCAGTTGAGCGACTACGTCAGATGATTGAATTGACAACGTTGAATCTGGTCTTATTTAGATGGGTGACCGCTTGGGAATACCAAGTGCTGTAAGCTTGAATGTGCGATGTACATGTGGTGTAATGGATAACGATTCAGAATGAGAAATCGGAAGGCCGATTTCAAATTCCATTTCGAGATCCATTTTACCAAAGATACTGGTCTCTGTGTCGAAGAGTTTCGTAGCTGTTGGCTGAATAACTTCGGCTTTTGCCGACTGAAGTGGCAAGATGCCAAAGGCGAAATCTACTTGGCATTGAAAGGATCGGCAACGGCAAGTCTCCGGGGTTGATGGTGTGCATCATGAATTGTATTTGAGGCTGTCGCACATCTTTGTGCCGATTTTGGCTGTCGTGTCCAGCAACTGGTTCTGCCGAGGGTCCAACCTCAATCGGATCACCAGGGGTGTGATCACGCATTTGAAAAAGAGCATGGATGGTGGGTAGAAATTAGATCGTTACAGACCCATAACTCTGCTAAACACAGAGTAAAAGATTTTTGGCAGTCAATTGCTGAGATTCTGTTAGGACCCAATCAGACGTGCCGTGAAGGGAAGAACAAATCAGAGCAACCTGCACCTGATCCGCACGATACCAGAGGGTGTAGAACACAACTAGCAAGCCGTGACGCGGTTCCTGGCTGCTGTCCAGCAGGCGGTATTCGAACCCGACTTCTGTATCGCTCCCCCTGTACTGTAGTAAGGTGAACGAAAAGCGCTGTCTTGATATATTAGTCACGGTTGCCCACTGTCGCCCCTACTGCACGCTTTGGCGTTGGAGCCTCTCTTTCGTCGGCTGAAGGAGAGGGTGAGTAGTCTGGCCCTGGTGGTGTTCCAGCCAGGGTTTCCGCGTACGCCGATGATGTATCCGCAGCGACATTAAGGTGGCACAGAAGGCGCTTGAACGGTATGAATAGATCACGGGGTGCGAGATTAACTGCGACAAGTCTTCCGGTATGTGATTATGTGCCTGAAAGAGGGTCGATGTTCCGGTTGGACAGACAGGCCATTCCATATTCTCGGAGTGTGGTCCAGGCCCGGAATTCAGCTGGAGAAAAATTCGTCAGAATACCAGCAAATGTCGGCGTGGCGGTCGAGGAGGTTGTCCTTGAAGGCTGGTGCTGAGGCATGTGCCACTTACGTCTTTCATTCTTTACCGTTTGGCTATACTTCCTCTGTGTAAGGAAAGTAAGGCGATCGGGCGCTTTCTCTCTTCCCTATTGGGTGGACGCAAGCATTACGTCTGTGCCCAACGTCCGTTTCATGGTTTCCCACTCTGCGGGTTGACTGACTCGATTTTGGAGGACAGCCTAGAGGCCACATTCCCTAGCCTTACCATCACTTCCCACATTTCCTGAGCTAATTGTCGAAGTAGGGCCGGGAAGCTGTCGAGTTTCCTCGATGAATGTCTAGCGGCGTTGCGAGTCATTCCTCGGTCTTGTGACGTTTCTCAGCCTAGGAAGGTTTTGTATCTGGGACTAGTGGAGGGGTTGGTGACAGATACACTCTGTGGGCGACTGGAATTATCAGTGGTCGAGTTGCGCTCTTTCTGGTCTTGGGCGCCAATTTACTTGGCGATTGATTCGGAACGTGCTATCTCTCAATGACATGGACTTCAGATGGAGTTGGGCGTATTTACCCGACTGTCACCGGTGTGACCTTGGTTTAGAGGAAACGGCTTTGTATGCCTTCTAACATTATCATCAGGTGCGCTCTTTCTGGGTCTATATCCGCGAGATGACGGCTCGTATCGCACCCGATAATCTCGTGTCCATCGATCTCGCATACGTGTGCGATAATATGTCGCCCCTGCATTCTGGGATGAAATGAATAGTGTTACTAACGCTGCCAGCAGTGGCAAGAATGGTGATATGGACCACGCGAATAGAGTTCATCTTGCGATACGGATGCTATTCTCATCAGGCTCTGATCGGTTTCTTTCAAACAGATTTCAGTGAAAGGGCCTAAGCTTGAGTTCCTTTTTAACTGCCCCCACTAGCTACAACGCGGCGGTTTCCTGTGAAACCGTCCGCTTTTTAAGTTAGACTCTCTTTGTGTACCTAGTTTATGTGAGTGAGCGTGATTTTCGCCTGTCACCGGCTTCTTCCTTTTGGTCATGATCCCAGTCGAGATTCCCAACTTCCCCATTTTGTTTTGGCTTCACTTTTCATCTCGACTGTGTAAGCCTTGGTTTTCCCCACGCCCATATTTATTTTATCCTTCCCTCACAGTTAGTGAGTGAGCATCTTGTATCTCCCTGAAGATTGAATAAAGCGGCCATTTTATTTTGGGGCTTTGGCATGTCCTACAAATATCTGTTATATTCTGTTTGACATTTTGTAATATTTTATTTTGTATTTGAGAATTCATACCATCCTCCCATTTCACACAATATATATATATATATATATATATATATATATATATATATATATATATATATATATATATATATATATATATATATATATATATAGTAATTCATCAAGCCCAGCATAATCTGAGTGAGTAACGACGCTATATCGAATCTATTTTTTTTGTCTTCGTCACCAAGGCCCGTGGTATTGTTGGCATGACGTTTGCGTTGTATTGAAATGGTCCGGGTTCGATTCTCGGTAGTGGATACGCCCTGCTGATGAGTCCCAAATAGAACGAAACGGCATTCATTTGAATGTTGAAGATTGTGCTGGGCTCGATCAATCACTATATATGATTGCTTTAAATCTCCCAAAATTATTCACTATATATATATATATATATGTGTGTGTGTTTCTGAGAATTTTTTTTTAAATCACGAGATGTTTTTTGTGCTTTGTGCATGGGGTATTGTGGTACATGTAGGAGTAACTGGTGAAGGATGACGTCTTGTGGTATATGTGTTACGTGCAATGTATGAATAGGTCGTGAATCAGATTAGGTATAAGATAGTTAATGATAACTAGTTTCACCCAACTTCCCCTTTTGGCTTTCTGACACATTTATTGTATATTACAGTAATAAATATTCACTTCAATCAGCCACTTATAATAATTTTTAATTGGCATACTATTTAGTGAGTAATTTTGTCGTCGTGATTTAATAGTTGATTTGATTAAACTTAATTTATATTGTAGCTTACTCAATCGTGTTCTAGTTTAATTTCATGGCTTATCAGTACCTATTTCATAATAAATTCATATTTAAACAATTTTTGGTGTTTATATTTCAGATTTCCTTACATTTATATGGCTTAAAGTTTTTAAATAACTTTTCAAAGCAGCAGAACCTTCAAACACTAGAAACTTCAAATGCAAAAACAGCCTTGATTCCTTTTGTTTTAGGCTGGAATTTTATACTTCCACATCAACGAGCACATATAATTGACTTCGTAATAATATTTTTTGCTTCTTTGAAAGCATCATATGTGCTTGATTTTAAAAAAACATTAAACCATTTCCAGCGTTATGATGTATTTTTACTATAGTTTAAACTACTTGTATTCATAATACTTGAAAAATGATTTTAACACCTGACTTAAAATTTTAGTCCTAATATGAATGTATCCTTTTGAAAAGAATTAAGACGTGATAGAACCAGAACGAGTTGAAATTTGTATTCAGCGCACCCAAATCTTATATATAAAGTAAAGTGTATGTGTGTGTGTTTGTGCGTGTGTATGTCTAAGCAACTCCTCCGCTCCCACTTGTTCGATTTCAATGATTCGTAGCTCATTCAAAAAGCTCTAAAAATGTTAGGCGGAGAGAACGATTTTCGTTGAGCCCAGATTCAGGGTTGCCAGATTATGCGAGGTTAAATATATATGTTAATATATTATACTAACCATTATCGTTGCTTTCGTGGTTCAAGGAGAGTAATTCTTATTTTCCTTTTGTATAAAAAAATTGCAGCTAGCTTAAAATTTTAAGCTAGCTTAAAAGCCGCCCTATCGGGCGACATTTAACCTACTTCCATGTAAGTATTGAATTAATGTTTAAGCTTAACTACTAAAAGTTCTACGATGCTTCTTTTGCTGCCACCTAATATAAAGACGATTTGATGTACGTAAATCCTTCTTTTCCGTACAAACAATTATATTTATTCCATGAGTGGCAGGACAGGGGGCAATTTATAAGATAAAATTAATATAGTGTAAAGATGAAATAATAGAAATTAGAATTAGTTATATATTCAACATATGAAGAGTTAGAGAAACATAATAGCTAATTAAGTAAAACCTATATTATGAAATGCTATATGAATAAATGCGAAATAAAAGCTCGATTCTCCTACGAATTCTGATATTAAAAATTTCCACCTGTAAATTTACAGTAATATACATGATTTATATATATTAATACATTATAGTTGCCATTATCGTTACTTTCATGTTTTAAGGGGAGTAAGTCTTATTTTCCTCTTGTATCCAAAATTGCAGATCACGTTTTAATATAAACTAGCTTACAAGACTCCCTATCGAGCGGCATTTAAGCTAGTTCCTGTGAAGGACTCTTGGTTTGGCCATCATTACAATAGCTAGGGAGGAGTAGATGCAATAGGCATCAATAAACTACAGCAGAACTCAAAATTGACCACTGAATTTAAGTATTGAATTATACATTCAACATTTGGAGAGTTAAAGAATCATAATACCTAATTAAGTAAAACATATATTATGGAATCTATATGAATAAATACGAAATTGGAGCTCAATTTTTCCACGAATACTGAGATTAGGTGAAATAATTAGAAAAACAACGCTTCAGCGGTTTAAAAAGAAAGAATTTAAAACTTATGGTTTAACAAATCAGGTAGCTAATTGTGATTCACAATAATTTGTACCCCAGAGAATAGACTGCAACTAAATTAACTTTACCATTAACAAATCTCTTTTTTGTAATGCCTTTAAAAATACCTATGATTCGACAGCCGGCATCTCTCCGGAGGGCATGTAATCTTTCATATTTGCTAAAATATGGTAGCAAATATGAGGCTCAAGATGCTACCCATATTCAATCTGTTTTCGCCTCTTTTGACAGGCACATAACCTTCCAACAATTTTAATACCGTTTCCTAGAATAAACTTCTGAAATGTGTACGTAGCTGTATACGCACAAATTGTGGGAAGTTCGTTCTTTTAGAAACAAATGATTCATTTATACAAATAGAATAAACATGAGAATTCTTCAAATATACTGCCTCATTCTTACGGGACATAAGCATGATCTCTAGGTAAGTTAATTATTTAAAATGTTTCCAATAACACCAAAGACTGTATCAAGTCTGCTATTGTAACGTACGCAAAATCTTGCTATGTAAATGCCATCGACATATAGAAAAGAGGAAAGAAAATGATAAAAAAGAGAAACAGACGCTTAAAGTGTGAGGAATGACATAAGTGGAAAAAATCTCCACCATGAAATTAAATGGCATTTACAAACTATCGCAGTTAAACTGCCAAGAGCGGATTTAAGAATGGACACTGACACTGAAGAAAGTAATTTACTATCGTAGCAACTCATACCAAGCTGAAATACTCATCTTAAAGCTAAAATAAACAAAACAGAAAAACTGCAAACATCGTTTCTGTGGACATACTGCCGGGACTGTAAAGTACATCCAAAAAATTAATGTTGTACACTGGCTTCGTACCAATATAAAGAATAACACCAGATCAGAGGCAGTGACACACTGGAGGTTATGCAAATAACTTGGATTCCCCCATGCAAACATATGATAAGAGTAGAAGCTAGAAGATCATTTATTAAATAAATAGAGTGAAATACTTTGCGACTTCAACTTAAACGCTGATATCCTCATCCTAACAAAAAGACCCGGATTGAGATTTGTAAAAAAAATATTGGTGTTTTTTTTTTTTTTTTTTTTTTATTCTGTCAGATTAGAGATGTGAATTGATAAAGTGAACTTCCGAATGAAGACGAAGAAAGTGAAAAATTGGAAAAATAGTGGATTTTAACAGGATAATACTCAACATGATGATTAGGGTCGAGCCCATAAAAAGATCAATCTTGTCAAAAGCTTCAAAATGCTAGACTTGATATTGATCAACTGGAGATTAAATGAGGCAATGGTGTCTGCGAAGATAATGAGATGGTCGGTTGTTGTAAATTGAAGGAAAATTAAATACACGAAATCTTAAAGGATAATCACTAGCGGAATGGTAGGAATTATCTTATTTTTAACATATATTACGAACCCATTCAAAGCAGAGGATTCTTGCCAAAATTACAGCAAGAACACAGTAGTATAAGTAAAACAGTAAAATGACTTTCACTCTATTGACTAAATGAAAGTGAAGGATAAATAGATTAACTACACAATGGTATGTGAAGTGATGCCTGATTTCTAGATTATTGAAAGATTCAGATTATTAAGACTAATGTATTAGTTTTTAAATTCATAAATAACTCCATGAAAAACTTGGTAGTAATCCTGAACGCAGAATGCGAATACCTACCAAAAGTACATGTTGACAGTGGATTTTCCTGAGATTTAGTTTGGTGTAGACTAATATAAATGTCAGTCAACTCACACACACACACACACATATATATATATATATATATATATATATATATATATATAAGTGAACATAGAAGTCAACACTTAGAGGCGACAGTCTGTTTCATGCTATATGCAATCGTCAGGCCACGTGTGCTGTTATTTTTCTTTTTCAACCCAAATAAACACAAATTAAAAACTGTTTCTGCCAAAATAATAGTTAGAATAAACTACAACAACCAACCCCAAAACGGAACAAATAGCTTTAATTAAATTCTCAAACCAAAACAAAACTACAAATTTTTACTACGTTAATAAAAAACACCGATTAAAAAAAATAAGTAGATAAATAAATAAAATAGGAAACAAAAAATAAAATTAAATAAAATCAAACAAAATAATTTAACCCAAATAAATAAATAAACGACTTCCGGTAAAATAACCGCCATAATAGACTACCCACAATGCACCACTGACCCGTATATGTATAAATAGCCGAGAAAAATAACAGCACACTTGGCCTGACGATTGCATATAGCATGAAACAGACTGTCGCCTCTAAGTGTTGACTTCTATGTTCACTTTTATATTTACACACGCTCTATCTCTGATATCGAGCACTTTATCCCATAAATATAGCACACCTTAAGACTATATTTCTTCATATATATATATATATATATATGTGTGTGTGTGTGTGTGTGTGTGTGTGTGTGCAGGTATGTAGAAAAATAGGAAAGAACACGTTAGGTAAATAATCTAGGGTTCTTTAGTATTTTTGTTTTTATTTTTAAAAAACAGTGCTCCATAGAGAAGTAGAGCTTAGATTATAATTAATCATATTTCTAAAAAAATAAAAAGTAATTATTATATATATATATATATATATATATATTTTATTTTTCAAAGCCAAACAGCGATAGGGAATAGATGACGTTGGTAAGTTTTGGTGAAGCTGAAAGCTTCTAGTCCTGAAGCGGGGAATATAGTTAACATCATCAGTAAAGAAAAAATTAAATTCTTGGATGGAAGATAAAGCCGATGATATATACAGATGACATAAGAATCTATAACAAAAATAAGGAATTCAGAATATTGATGAAGTTTAGGCGGCGATTGGGACTTGGACTATAAAAATTTGCTCTGTTAGTAATGTACGAAGAACTGACAAGTAGAAAGGAAATTTCTAATAACAATAATTACATTGGAGATATAAAAGCCTCGGACTATACAAGTGTGGCACGAGACACATATAAACATAAGTAAAAATAAAGGATGACCTGAGAATCATTCTAAAATAAATAAAAAAAACTATGTAAGGATATGCTGCTGAGAAATCAACATAATATAAGCAAACAGTAAGATGTGCGCCGGCACTTCCATGGTGTTGTCTAAATGGCATCATTTTCCTCTTAACTGACTGAAAAGTAAATCGGTTTGTTAGGAGTTGATTTTCATAAAAAGGAAATAATCTATTTAGTAAAACTTGATTATTTTCAATATTTAAAATATTTATATTGTTCCGACTGTTCTAATCATCTTCATTGTCATATTTACGAAGTTTCGGCCGTGGCACGCTGCGGCGTTCTTCAGGTGTAATAAGTTGGAATTTCGAAACGAATCCTTTATTTAGTTCCCAGGGGACGACAGTTCTAGTTCCACATGCCATGCTTTTTCTGGATATCTCAGTTTCAGTTATTGCACTTTAGTAACTGAACTCTCTAAGTTTTTGTTCACCTCTTATGTGGCCAGGTAGTGAATTCGCAAATCTTAGGGTCAAGTCACTGGATTACTTCACCATACGCTTATATCCACTAGGCCATGCGTCATTATTTTCACCATAATAGGAGCAATCACGCTGTCACCGCACTTACCAGGGTCGTCAGAACTAGCTTCTTGTATACAAAGTGCATTTATACAAGATAGTCCCAAATGCCTTGTAACATGATTTTCATTCAGACTTCCCACATAAAACTGAGATATTCACTTTTGAATCCAGAAACACAATAATCTTCTACGTCTGTCGCATTTAACTAGCATGGCTTGAGTAGCTTTCATTATTTCTCCATTTCGTCGTCATTAGATTCATTGTTATTTATGCTTTTAGATAATCTTTGAAACGGAATAAACTTTGGGTATGAGCTCTTCCCACTGACATCTTCAGAATGCTATTGTCAGGATTGAAGTGTGATTGGAACTGTTTTTTGTTCTTTAGATTAAGAGCTTACATTTGTTTTGGCTTCTTTTGAATGAAATTATAATATGATTTCGCTTCTTTTCACATTTCAACGTATAATGCCAGTATATATTTGTTTCTCGGAGCTTTCTTATGTCGTTACGAACTGTTCTTTTGTCTCTTTCTGCTGTCATACTCCTCAGTTCAGGTATTTTCAACCAATGGAAAAAGGAAATGAAACAAAAAGAATGATGGATTAGTGATTTATGACCGTCTACCAAAGCTATGCACCCCCAAAACAACATACACTCTCTCAGTGAAGGTGGCATAGAATCATCAGCATATGAACAACAATTCAATATTATATAAAGATGCAATATTCTATAATATGCCCCTATAAAGAATGACTAACAGAAAAGTTTTAAAAAGTAACAAGGAATGAAGTGGATGCTACTGAAACAGTATAAAGGAATACTAGTAATGAGTAATGGAAGAATTATTAAAACAAACAAGAAGTGAAATAAAATTGACAGGAGTATAAATATCGCAACAGAAATCTCTAAAACGTGAATCAATACGAGAAAAAAGGTATCCATGATCATAGAATTAATTTTTACGGAACACGTAGCATGAAGTAAACTACAATGATGTCTCTAACTGACGAATACCAAAGAATAGCTTGTGTATGCATTTTTCATTTTAACTCTATTAGTGGTTGGTTAGGGCTGCCGCCAATTAGCATATGTGTGTTACGTAAGGTAGTGAGAAAAGTACTTAAAATGCAATGGTACATGTACTGTCGCCGTAAGTATGAGGAGTATTATTGGCTCAAACCCAGGAGGCCATTCTCATCAGACAGTATCTCTCTCTTCAAGAGAGAGCTGAGTTTGTTTTCCGGCGTCCACAGCATAGTGAAGTATTAAGGGGTTTTGAGTATTTCTTCTTCGGTACTGCCGATAAATTCACATTGAATTATCAGCTTTTGTTGGGCGTATACAAAGGTACTTGGACTGTAGAACCAATACTGACACCATACAACCCCAATCCGTACTTGAAACATGGATAACAATGTCGTTTTCGTTGGATATTAGTATAGAGAACTCATTTTTTTATAACTAGATAGGATTATACCCAGAAAAAGTTCGGTACGTATAATCTTCAATGACAAGCAGTAAGCAACACCAAAGTCAAACTAAGAAGCAATCAGATGTAGAATATAATGACCAAACCTAGACATATTTTAATTTCATAAAGATGATTATATTATAGCATTGAGACTTTATTAAATTGTTTTGCTATATCTTGTGTAGATTAATTAGGAATATTCACAACTACAGTTTGCAGATTATTGGTAGAAGCTAGTCTTCCAGACCGAAAGATATCTATATATACAGTGAACGAAATGATAGGGCAATATCCACAATGTGGACATTATTCGGAATGTAACTAACAAATTAATTTATATAATTTCAAAAGAAAAGGATGAATGTTGTATTTATTTATCCGACATCTCGTCGAATACTCTGGCCGGTAGAAGAATATAAATAAATATACAGTTCAAATAATAACGGGACATGTATATATATATATATATATATATATATATATATATATATATATATATATATATATAATATTATTATTATTACTTAAATGTTATTCTTAGTGGATCCTCATATTTCAGTACAGAGATAAATCACAAGAAACATAGACCGATTGAACAAGGAACTGACGATTTTTTTCAAAGATCACAAGCTAAATATTACCACATCTGCGAGTAACAAAGTTAGAATTTTTTAATATCCCAGCATCCATTGTTCGTGTGCATAACAAATTCAGTCCGACAAAGACCTAAAGGACGAAACGCGTCGCAAGAAAAACCTTTCAAATTTGTCGTTATGCCATTCATTACACACACACACACATAGAGACACGCTCACACACATACACACACATATATATGTGTGTGTGTGTGTGTATGTGTATGTATATATGGTGGACTCTTCTATCGTGAACGATAAATGAGGGTCAGCTTTGGATGGTGCCTTTCGTTTTACACTTATGCATGCTAGCAGAGGCTATTGTTGAGAAAATCGGGTGAGGGAAAAACTGATTTCATTTGTGCTTTCTTACATATGATACTCGCCCAACCTTGCTGCGGGCGACATATCCACACTGACAGATAAAATTTGTTAAAGCAGGATTTTGATGGTTTCTCTACTTCAGAACTTGACGAATCGGATCACGATGCTTAAGTCTACTGCCTTCAAAGACCTTTAACTTAATGACACATGTCTTACGC
Source organism: Acanthosepion pharaonis (assembly GCA_903632075.3). NCBI lineage: Eukaryota > Metazoa > Mollusca > Cephalopoda > Sepiida > Sepiidae > Acanthosepion > Acanthosepion pharaonis. The sequence goes on from CAHIKZ030001813.1 coordinate 1,127,867, forward strand.
TACTCCTTTCGGTTTGATGCTTGGCTTTCCCAGGGTTTTATATCAATGTTGAGACGTTTCAAGTTGTCTTTTATTTTATATATATATATATATATATATATATATATATATATATATATATATATAGCCAAAAGAGAGAGAGAGAGAGAGAGAAAGAACAACATTTTTTAATATATATTCTTGAGATTATCCATAACAGAATATTAGTTGTAAATATACTAAAATCTCTTTTTACAACAGTAACATTTGTGCATTATATTCTGGCATTTAATATTCAATACTATGAAATGTTTTGCAGCCAATAAAACTTTTTTCCCAAATAAATGGACATTCAGTAGATGTCATTATTAAGAGGATCACTGACAGCATAACCTGGGCCTCCCAGAGGCATTGCAGAAGATGAAAAAGCTTTTAAGTGGAACTGTCTAATAAAAATTGATGCAATTGCTTTTAACGCCAGACAGAACAGGAAGCTTAATTTCTTACATATGGATCACGTTAAACTGGACAGTGCCAACAATACAAAAAGGGGTCTATTAAAAACTGCCCTCCAAATTAGATATCATTATATCTGATCGCTTTACCCTAGCCCCTCAGTTTGATATCGTGTATGGATGTGTGTGTGTGTGTGTGTTTGTGAGTTTCTGTTGAAAAAGTGATATTTTTGCTATTAGAATGTTACTATCTCCAAGTTTGAAACAGTTCAGTATATATCTTAATTTATTTTAGTAACAGTATACAAAAGTATTTGCATTCTTCTCATACAGGGGTTAGGCAAAATAATGTAAACATGTGGCTTAAACATTTTTGTATGGAGTAATAAGCGGTTGGACCTCCATTAGCTTCTAAAACTGCTTTGTTTCTACGTGGAATGGAATCAAATAAGTTTTTAATTGTTTCCAGTGGAATTTTATCCCATTCTTCAATCAAAATCTCCGAAAGTTGCTTGAGCGACGACAGGGGAGGAAATCTGTTCGTCACTCTCTGCTCTAGAATTACCCATAATGATTCAGTTATGTTGAGATCAGGTGATTGTGCTGGCCATGGAAGATGTTTAATTACATTATGATGCTCATCAAACCATGATTTCACTTTGCAGTGTGCATGGGTGCAGCATTATCATCTTGGAATCTGGCACATTGTGGCAACAAAATTGTAGCCATTGTAAGGAAATTGTCATTGCGAATATCGAGATATTTATCTGCAGTAATTCTACCATTAAGAATAATGCAAGAAAAACAGAAATTCAAACGAGAGTGTTACAGCAAGAATATTCGGTCCGACTATCAGATCTGACTGCTGGAAACTACACTTCTCTACAAGGCAGTACCTTCTCTTATTTATAGCTGGGAGACTCCATGCGTCCATTGGTAAATTATCATAACACCTCCCTCCTAAGGGGTAACTCCGCATGAGTTTCTTTCATTACCCTCAGGGATCTGGGTATTACGATAAACTAAATCCAGCATCAAGGCCTCTTATTGGAATAATGTAGATTTTAGGTGCCTGGAAGCGCATCTTAATTGCTGATGTTCCCAAATCCACCCTTACTCAAGGTGGTAGCTCCTATTAGGACCCTAGCAATGAGCAAATAGTGACCCTCTTCAAATAAAAAGAAAACACTATGACAGTATAAAAATACATTTTTATAGTAAAAATAGCAGCAATACATTGTTATATGAAAAAATTTACCAGCAATACATATTTATAGTAAAATCTCCACCAGTACATATTTATGGTAAAATTAGCAACAATACATATTAATTTTAAAATTAGCAACAATAAATATTTATAGTAAAATTACCAACAATACATATTTATAGTAAAATTACCAACAATACATATAGTTTAATTACCAACAATACATGTTTATAGTAAAATCAACAACAATACATATTTATCGTAAAATTCCAAACAATACATAAAACTGCTACCAATATATATTTATAGAAAATTACCAACAACACATATTTATATTACCATCACCAACAATACATATCTACAGTAAAACCACCAATAATAGCTAACAGCTTATAGTTAAGCTACTAACAATAAATATTTATAGTAAAATTACCAACAATAAAATTTCAAAACAACATTAACAGTAATAAATTTTATGTTAAGATATACCAACCATACATTTTATATCAAAATGACCGACAAAATATTTCATCTCTAGTTGAAGGCATATAATTACGTTCAAAACATATTTAGTTGAAATCATAAAATTATGTTCCAAATATTTCGATTTCGCTATTAAATAACCCATAGAGGTTGATATGTCGCTAAAGAAAGTCAGCCAACCAAACAACCATCTCATTTAAACCATATTGCCACATGCTGAATGTATCACCAAATTTCTTACAAGCAAAGCACACTTGTTGAGTGCCTCAGAACGTTCCTGAAGAGACATATCCAAAGAGAATATGATTGTCAGCAAGAGGAGCAGCGGAAAAAGCTATTTAGAAATTGGCGATGTTAAAATTAAGCAAATACAAAAATGTAAATGAATAGTAAGAGAAATTTAATTTCCTACAGGAAGTATCAGTATAAGAGATGAATGAAAATATGACACAGAAGTCCAACTGCGCATGAGCATAGTAAGAGATGACTTCCAAAAACTAAAAGTATTTAGAAACAGGAAAATGTCGGTAAAAACAATAAAATGTACTGAACTCCTATGGAATATCAATACGGCAGTGAATGCTGTAAAATTTACTCCTAGATGAAGAGGAGAATTAAAGCAGCAGAGATGTTCCTTCTACAGAGGAATGCTGTGAATACGATGTATGGAGCATATAAACAACGCGAAAATTTTAACGAAATAGAAACAAACAGGACTTTCTCATTTACAAGCAGAATATTTTGGTTGATTTTTAGAGGTTTATCAATCCCTATGACTTAGTTAATGCCGGAGTCTAAATAATTTGTACGCAATAGTTTGCATTCAACTACATATATTTAACACTATTTATATTGTTCGGACTGCTGTCATCATCATTATTATCATATTCACAAAGTTTCGGTCGTTGTACGACCCGGCCTTCTTCAGGTGATATTTGTTAGAATTAAGAACGGAAACTTTTATTTATTGCCCCGGTGGTAGATAATTCTAATTCCACGTGCCATGCGTTTGAAAATATTTGAATGAGTACAACAATCTGAATAATGTAAACAGTTGCTATACCTAATCTCAGAAATATAGACAAACATATAAAATGCGAATATATATTTTTTTTTTTAATTTCAAGGTAGACGTATGTTTTATATTTATATTTGTAAACGGTCTATTGTAGGTGTTATATGTTTTGGTTAAAGGTATTTCTTTAAGGTAGGACATTATATTGACGGTTTCAGTATTTTAAAATTGTTTTCTCACGTTATTTTCCTTGTATTATTTTTGTCATATGGGAGCTAAGTGAGTACATTCAGTTAAAAATGTTTTTTTTCCCTGAGTGCAGCTTGGCATGTTGTACATGTTGCAAGTATGAATAGGTGAGGTATGTGTGGCGTATGTGCAGTCGAGCTAGAGTTACTTCATTTTACTTCCTTTTCAATTCATCTAGGATTGGGTTGGTTGCGAAAAGTCCATTATTTGTGTTGTCGGTCCAGCGCTTTTGCCATTTCTGTTGAATGTAAGTGTTTATTTTACTATATAGGTCCAGATAAGAGATTTTGATATTATTATAAGGGCTTTCGTTTTGAGCGGACTTTACATCAAGCAGAAAGAGACAGTTGAAATTTCTGAGATTCATAATAAGAAAAGAGAGCATGTGACACTCACTGGACATACTGGAGACAATTGGAAGAAAAAGTAACTCCGAGTAACCTAACTAGTTGGTGTAAATGGATGGAATAAGTGGAACAGGGAGAGATAGTGAGGGAATATACACTGCTATGATATTTTTGTACAATGACGCTCACTGTGTATAAAGGTCAAGAGACGCTCATGGTAGAGTATTGCAGTGTAAAAGGCACATTTTTGGCTTCAGCACTCAGTATTTTTGTCGAACTAATTTATGTTGCTATGTCTATCGATTCTTTCTCGGATTTCCTGTTCTTCACGTCTTTCTATGTGGCTGTTTTCCGGACTCTGCAAAGCACCTCATTAGTAATGGCTACGATTCTGACATTTCTATCTCCCCAGTTGCTTTCAGATTTATTTCAAGGTACAGTTAGATAGTTCTAAGATTTTCATATTCGCATATATTCTTGCATCTGTTTCTTATGATAGGATTAGTTTCGATGACCTATACAGGGCAGGTAATTTATATTTACAAGGACAATTAGAAAAATCAGAAAGCAGTCGAAATTTATCGAACACTTTATAAGGAAGGACGGCTTAGAGAGCTGATGACACACATGACGTATTGAGGGAAGTAGGGATAAGCAGTTGAGTTAACCATAAGTTACTGAGGATGCCAGTGGAGCTATGATTCTCCTCATTTCAGATGGGAGACGTTGCTCAGTCCAGGGGGATTCCAACTCAGCGGTAGCAATTTCCTCATCGAACTAAAGAGGTTGGGTTGGTGTAATATCGTTGCCAGTGTGACAGTGGTCGCCAGGGCTGGGAAAAAATCAATTTCTGTCCCTGGCCCGTACGCATAAGTATGTGTATAGTGCTCCCCATGTTAAAACGACCTTGTGCCAGCCTTGGGTGGGGAGGCCGGGTAACTATACCGTGGTAGAGTAAACAGGGAATAACTTACCAAATCAGTTTGTGGGAAAGGATGTCAGAGTAGAATAAGGGTGGAAGGTAAGGATTTAGATGTTGCTTGAGACAGGAAGATGTGGAGAGCCATGATCACCCACTTTCTGAAAGGACATGGATACATAAATGATGATGATCTGTCTCACAAAAAAATAGGTAGTTTTCTACAAAAGGTTTTATTCGTAAATCATTTTTCCTACCAAGTGAATATCTTTGTTTTTGTTTGTTTACTGACACTTTTTTTCAGCTGCGATTCACCGCCTGTAGTAACGTAGCAATCGTGTTGTAGCCGTCGAATCAATCAAGCGTGTCTTAATCCAACAGCAGAGTCACGCGCGACACACGAAGGTCACTTCGTGTGCAATGTCTTGTTCCTTTTGAGTTTTCTCTATTTGTTTGCTTTTTCTTTTGACTTAGTTTTGGCATATTCTGAAATGTAGTTTTCTCTTATTTTTCCTGCAGTTCCTTTATACTGCGATGGTTGACATGTTTTTAATCTTCCCTATCTACGTTGCCAGTTTGACAAATTTCCTAAACCATCTCTATATTGTCTTATAAAATCTATAGCAGTTACTTTTTAGGAAGACGTCTTTTTCGATTATTACTAATCTTCTATATATCTCAACATTATCAGTTCTCTTCGCTTAAGACGATCCTAGAATATATTACTATGAATATTACTCATACGTTTAGACACAGATCATTTGTTACCTAATATCGTCACTGAAATTACATTCTCCTCGGAGATTTATTACTTATATAGGCTTTCAGTTAATCCTCTTTAATTCAGTCTATTTGAACTGCTTAGAGAAAAAAAAAACTGATTCAAATGGGCAAGCTGAGGCAACGGACATGTGGTTCTTTATTAAAAAAATATTGAGAATACCATGGGCGTAATATGTTATCCACAAGGTAATTTATAAGAAAGAAATGAAGCAAAAAGGATAACATATATACTGATGTATAAGCCGACTTTTTGTATAATGCAATTCCTGAATTTATTTGAATGAATTTTAAATATATAGTGTATAGTAACCGAAAATGTATTATTTAAAAAACAAAATTAATAGTTTTAATTAAAAAAATTAAAATTTAAAATATTTTTTAAATATTGATTTTTTTTTTTAAATTTTAAAAAAGTTTCTAAGCAATTATTTGTGTATAGTGCGACACCACTATTTTTGTGTAAAAAAATGATCATAAAACTCACTCGATACTCGGGTATATACGCCACTAAGAATCAGAACGAGGTAACTGCAATATCCCGGATACACATTATGGAAAGCAGGCTTGTAAATCTTGATACGTATTGTGCAGAAAAGAGAAGGATAATTAAGAGAAAAACACTGCTAAAAGCAACAAATCCTTTGCATATGAACTCTCATTTTTCGATTCAAAACTACATTTCAATACCTTATACTAATCTTCTGAATACTGTGAACAATATTTTCATTTTTGTCTCATGAATCCAGAGCATCCATAAACAATAATGATGGGATTGAATCCTTTATTCGTTTTCTACGGCTTATTAACATTTTATAGATTATTTAAATCCAGAAAAGATATTTAAATTATAATATGTTTAGATGAAAAAATGATTCAGTGATACAAGACTTACTAATTACTACTAGAGGAATAAGAAATGGATTCATACCCCCCCAAGGTTATGTGCGCTAAAGTGAATATAAGAAACCCAACAGTAATTGAAACTCAGCTTTTCAATTAACAATTATGATCCATTATCCATTACACCATCCGCATATCCTAGATTAGAAGTTCTGGTATTCTAAAAAATAACTGGAACTTTGTAATACATTTCTTTATACATATCCGTATAAATTTAAAAATTCACTTTGCTAAACAAAAACTTGACTAGCGAATATGTTTGAAAAAATATTTATTATTACTTTGTTACCCCATATTGTTTCGGATTATGTAGATTTTTTTTAAATTTTCTACAGGGTTTATTTACACTGTAAAAATTCCGTTCATATTTTCTACTATAAAGAACATATTCAACCATTTTAGCATCTACTTGTGGAAAAATACAAATATGTGTTTATTTTTTCTATCGATGCTTCTGCCAGTGATTCATTGCTGTCTGTCTATTTTTTATTGGATGATTCGTCTTCTACAGTTTACCAACCATTTGCATATTATTTAAAGCCATATTTTATATTATAAGATTAGTTCAAAATAATGATTTAGTTATATAAGTCTTACTAGTTAGACCATAGCTGGGGGAGGAAAAGTGGAATAATATCTTTCCCAAACGTATTTTAGCTTAAGTAAATATAACGACGCCAACTGGATTTGGAACACAGACCTAAAATCAATACCGAGTCATTACCTATTACACCACTCGCACATCCAAGCCTGCAGGAATGGTATTCCCAAAGCTCACTCATTTAGGTACTGACTAAGATTGGCATTGATTAAGTTTTACGAATAAATGATAAAGAAGTTCCCCCCTACGCTTCTTTTTCTATATCCTTACTAGTCATGAACATCACCCGAAATTTCTGGGGGTAAATATTTCCGCAGTAGCAACAGTCCAAATATGCTTCCTGATATCTCTCTCTCACTCCCTTTTTTTGGGGGGGGGATGATTTTTTCCAGTGTGGGTTGCCTCGACTTATCTATTTTCTGATTCTTCTTTCTTTTATTGTTTTGTCATTTGTTGGCGTGTATTTTATGTACAGGTCAATATATTTTCAGAGAGAATGTGTAACGATATTGGCTGTCAGCTGATCTTGCTTAGGGCCCATCTGCAAAGCGTCATAGAAATCGCTTTGATAATTATCTGTCTCGGCAGTGAAGGTCAGCTTAATGAAGTTGACTTCACAAGAACCAGGTCAAACGATCCTGACAAAGGAGGTCACTAAGTGAAGCTAGATCCCGACTTCTTGATAAATAATTTTATTTAGATAAAGCTGACAAAACAAAGAACATTATACTCTATAAGACAGTAGCCCCTAAAGTAGATACGCTGAAAGACACAGAGAAGGACAGAAGACTGTTCGCTGCCACGCGAAAGAAGACACCCGTTAGATGGTTTGCCGTATCAAACTCTTACAACTCTACCTCGCTCATCTACAGCGGAAAGTTACGACCAGAAAAAGAAATTGCCGACTGCTACATCGTCTCATAGCTTTATTTCGTGTTTAACGATTTGGCCAACGACTTAATTTTTAAGCGAACAAAATTTGATGGAAAAAAACTGCAACCTGAGAACGAACCTGATGTCTGGTCTGAGCTGAAACGATGGGTGACTCATTGTACCTTTCCAGTAAGTGCATGATTTCTGCTTTTAAAATCAATTGAGTATTCCTGACATATCTGGACTGGATCTGCCGAAACCATAATTTTCAGTCTTTACATTTTCCTGTTCGCATTTTACTTTCAGTTATTTGTGAAGTAAATTAAATTTATTTATGTACATCTTTCTAATCAATACAGCGTATTATTTGTTTTATAATCAACCCATCTTTCTTTCCAGCTTTTTCCTGTCTCCTATAATCTGGTTTACGTATCTAAATAGAATATAAGAAAATGACAGCCGAAGCCAAGATATCACTTCAAGCTAAGTAAAGAAAATTTTAAGAAGAGAGTGAAAATCTTATGAAAGGCTTCACGAAAATACCAAATAGTAAGACTTTTTGCGCCTTTTATAAAGAGACAAAAGAACAGTTTGATTAGAAAACTAGAAAATTAATGACTACGTATAGTCTTAAACTAGGATAGACATTATAGAAAGAGAAAGGAATTGGAGATATCAGTATTAAGTCTTATAATGAAGTGATGAGTGAGAGGTTCCACTTTGAAAAATAAACGGAAAACTAATGAAAGAAATCGTAACAAATTGAAAAAAAAATCATTGAGTAAAATCAGAACAATTCTAAAATTTCACAGACTATTCAGGAAACGTGTAATAAAAAACTAAATGATACCGATACAAATGAAAGATTTTAGTTATTATTAGTAAAAGAAATGTATTAAAATTATGTAAAAACAAAATGAGAGAGAACAAAAGGGCAAATATCGCTCGCACGTTGACAAAGTAAAATGGCGAACTCTAATATATATAAATGTCGGAGATTACTGTAAATATAAAGTAAACACTACTGGTTAGGGGCTGTAAGTCACTTTAAATTGTATGAGAATCAATGCTCTTTGGATTTTGCAAACAAGCGATATTAGAAATCGTAGAAATAAGATTATATGGAATTTAAATATTTCCAAAGAAGAGTATATCGGAGCCCCGAGAAAACAAATCTAATCTTTACAGCACATGGATTTCTAGCAGATATTGATTGTTGCTTGTAATATATTCAGTTGAATGGATTAACAAATAGCTGTATCAGATGATTCGACGACACTTGGCTGTACAAATGGTACACGGGGATTAAACAAATCCAAGAGGGCATTGTAATCGGTAGAAGTAAGACATGCGAAGAGAAAAAAATAAATTGGTCACTGTGAAGAGAGTACAATCTCGAATTAAGTCTTGACGCTAAAGTGGCTTTTCTATGAAGAAATGATCAGGTGAACAATAGGGAAGTGACTTTTACTTCATCCATATCCTCTTTCTTCTTGTATATAATATTGTAAATATAGAAAAAAACTAAAAACAAAAGATGTTTAAGCTGTCTACTACAGAGCTGAAGATCATGGTGTATGCAAACTATTATGACATCTGAAGATTACAAAATGTAGAATGTCTTGTTTTCATAATCTATTATATTATACATAAGTAAACATTTGTATTTTTTATCATTTAAAGAAATGTTATAATAATAAGTATAATTATGACAGCGATATATTTACACGGACGTCAAGCATAAAAATCGTGCATATATATATATATATATATATATATAAATATATATATATATATGTGTGTGTGTGTGTGTGTGTGTGTGTGTGTGTGTGTGTGTGTGTGTGAAAATATATAGAAAATACTTGTTTTGTTTCTTGTTTTGAAACATGAGACCTCTTATGTAGCGATTTGGAATCATATTTTTAAATAAATAATTATATATATATATATATATATATATATATATGTGTGTGTGTGTGTGTGTTTGAACAAAGATTTTATATCACAGAATTTATACACTGCACACAATAATGGCAACACTGAGCTGCGCAATGTAAAAAAACTGGCGTCATATTTGTTATCAGCACAGTGATTTGTGTGAAAATTGTGTGTGAATTGATTGGACGGTTTTTCAAATATTATAAAAAAAGTTAAATCGATAATAATTTGGCACGCAGTGTATATTGTTTTTAAAAATGACGAAACGCATTTTCTTTCTTTTTCTTTCTCTTTTCCTTTTTTTCCTTTTAAAGCAAGCTTTTTCGTCCAACAGGTTCCTTTTAAAGAAAATGAATGGATTCTGGCATTTTTAAAACCATATATATTCTAAATTCATTAACCAAGACGGAGAAGAAACTTCACTTAAAATATATACTATTATTCCATGAAAAAGAATTCCAGGCATATAGTTTTCTGAAGTTCACTATTATTGCTCTTATCTTTTTTATAAAAATACAATATTAGATAAAACTAACCTTAGCGCATCCTATTCTATGTTCTTTTTCATTATCTTTTATACTAAATTTTTTTATAACTGATTCATACACTGAGGTATAGGAAGTGTTTCCAATTTACAAATTCCATATTTTTCATTCAAATTCCAGATCATAATTTCTGTTTTGGAAAGGTTGATATTGAGTCTTATTAATTCGATGGGTCTTAACTATGATAAAATCATCTATTTAATATTTCTCACAAAACTGTTACTCCCAAAATAAACAATTGAGAATTAAAATTCCGTCAACACTCTTTTACGTCAGCATGTATAAAACTGTCAATTATGTTTTATCGGAAGAAATTTACATAATCAGCAGCTTATTGACAGCATCCGCCTCCGAAGGCAATAATTTCGGTGAAAACCTCGTATTAAAACAAAATGAATGGGGAAAAACTTAGAAAGCTTTTAATTATATTTCTGTGCAGTACAGAACAATGGCTATTCTTTATACTGATTTTACGTATTTCCGTTAATTTCTACTTAAGTTCGAAGATTCAGATTACATTTTAAGAAATAGAATTCCTTAGAATCCATTCTGGTAATGAGTGTAATCATCACAAAACACACACATATATATATATATATATATATATATATATATATATATATATATATATATATATATATATGTGTGTGTGTGTGTGTGTGTGTGTGTGTGTGTGTGTGTGTGTGTGTGTGTATAAAATGAATCCATTACTTCACATTCCAGTCTAATCCATTACATTCACTTACGTGCTAATACCCTTGGGAAAGGTATGAATCCTCTCCCTCCAGCTATGGGTAAAATAGCAGGACAAACCGTGTTCTATAGCCTTGGATGGCAACTGGTCTAGGAGAAGGACAACTCTGAATTCAAAACCTGCAGAGGGTCGTTTGGGAACCTTGTGGCATTCAGTGCACCAGGTCTCTGTATTCGTTCCTTTCAAAAAGTATGGATGGTCCTGCACGAGGCCTTCAGCACTATAATCAAATCTCATGTGCCGATGTTGGGCTGTCGGTTTCCTTGAAACTAATCTGCTTGACCCTCATACGTCGAATCTCGACGGGAGAGTCGATTATATGTATATATATAACACCAAGAGATTACATGCACGATCAATAAGAAATTGTACGTTTTATCCTCTTATCATCCAGACTCAACTGAATGTCTAGATCTGATAGCAGAAGTAAATGTGACAACAAAGTCGTTTATATCTGGTGATGACATTGATAATGAAATAATTCAATTGATATAAAAATTTGATCAATATAAACATATTTTAATAATAAAAATTTAAAATAGACAAACAGCTGGTAAGTTAAACTAGACGGTTGGCAGGTTAAAGATTTAAGCTGCCCTTCTTTTTTTTAAACGCATTAACTATTTTTTGTGTTAAGAAAAAGGTTTTACATTTAAAAATAACGCAAGCATTTCTTTGAGTTTTCACACAAAAAGACAATAATTCAAATATTAGACCGATGGATAAATAACGTATCGCCAAATCAAATTGAAAAATTGAGAATAAAGTGTTTGAAGGAATTGCTAAAATCTCGTCAGAGAAAGAGAGAAATCTGAGAAAACGTTTTAGGCCTACGTTCTCAGCAACAATAAAAAAAAACATCTTACTAAACATGAAATTTTAAGGCTGGATAAGTATTTCAACATCAAAATCTCTATTTAAATTAATTTTTTTAAGGTGAAGTGAAATGTTAAACACAAAACTCATGAGTTGATCTGGAAATGGTATTTTGGTTTTTACACCGAAATTATTTATCTATTTAAAAATATGAGGAGAGATCAAGTTTTTAGATCAAAACAGATGTACTTAGTTTTAAATAACATCAATTTGACCTTCAGAATTCGTTTCAATCAATGAATCTTCCATATTTATTGTGGCAGCGTAAAAGAGCAATATGCTTAAAAATCAAACTCATCAGACAATAAAATTATTGAATTCAGCAAGAATAATAAACATAACTTGATACCAACGGAGATCCACCAGAAAATCCTAAATGTAATTATCATATAAATTTGGATTGTATCTTTTTTATGCGCCGTCACACTTCATGACAAAAGCGATCATGGCCCTTCGTATCTTCGTGTCCTTTCTAGCACTTAACAAATTTTGTCTATTTGTTAATTTCTCCCAAACCATTTTCTACGAGCTATTTACTCAAGCTCAACTATGTTTCGCACTGTTTTCCTCTTTCCCTCATTCTACCCTCTGAGTATTAGTTTTTCCAAGCCCCCCTTCCTCATTACGTGCCCAGTGAATTTCAACTGCCTCTTCCCGATTGTTAAGTAGAAATTTCTTTTTTTGTTTCCATTTTTCTTTTTTCTCTATACTGATTTGTTCAGTCCATGGTATCCTGAGTATCATTCTGTATAACCACGTTTCTGTTGCTTTAAGTCTCTTCATCTTTGAGCATATCTTCCAGTATTCGCTGGCATACAGGAGGACAGATATCACATAACAGTTCAATATCCTTTTCTCTTTCTGACAGAATTTTTCTGTCTCTTAATAGTCTGCTTATCTTTCGGAATGCATTTCGGCTATCCCAATAGACCTTCAGATGTCAGTGCCGTAATTTCCGACCTCAGAACACTTCATAGATATTTAAATTTGTGTATTTGTATTGATTCTAGTATCCACGATTTATAATTTGTATTTTTGCTGATAAACAGGCATTCTATCGTCTGGTATTTTGTACTTAGCCCTTCTCGCATTCCTTGGCTACCTTCTGTAGGATTTTCTGTAGGATATTTCCGTGTATACCATCAACACTGTGTCATCTACCTATCTTATGTTATTAAAATTGTGGCGACCATATTGAATCCTGGTAGAAGTTCTAATTCTCTATGTAAAAGTTGAATAAATCCAGTGAGAATACACATCCATGTCTTATGCCCCCTTCTATGTTTGTATATCTGCTGAACTCATTTTCTATTCTTATGCAGCCATTATAGGTTCTTGATTATTCTAATATACTTCCCGGATATACCAAATTTGCTGAGCAGCTATAACAGATCTTTGTAGCGTAATTTATCGAACGCATTAGTAAAATCTATAAAACACACGTAAGCGTCTTTCTGCATTTGAATTGCTCTTTCTGATAACATTCGCAAATATCGCGTTCCTTGTCCCGGTGTCATCGACGAACCTATTCTCGGTCTATGTATCAGAATTCGAATGATGAGTTTTGTTATGAGACAGTTCATATTCGTTTGCGTCTGGTTTCTTAGGCAGTGCTATGAAAATAGATTTCTTAACTTTTCCCGTATATCACCACTGTTGTAGATTTCGTTTATTTCTGATCTTGCTTATGCCGATATCATCTAAGGATTCCAACATCAATATTACAATTCCGTCTGGCCCTATCGCTTTGTTACTGTTAAATTTGGCCAATGCTACTTCCACTACGGTGTTTAATATTTCCAGTCCGTCAGTATTTTTGTGTATTGCTGGTTGTTTTCTTTCGTCGTGGAAGAGATTTCCAATATATTCGTTTAATGCAGGAAATATATTTCTTTTCTAATATCAGAGTTCCATCCTTGGATTTTACGCATTCTGTTGATGGACATATCTTTTGTATTGTTTTTTCTCTTATTTTTATGTATATCGCCTTTATCTGTGCCGCTCATTCTTTCAATTTGTGTATATTTTTCGTGAAACGATTCCTCTTTAGCCTGTCTTAATTCGCCCTTTATTTCTGTATAGTTTCTATATTCTATTTCATATATTGGTATTGTTTTCTGTCTCCTTTTAATCATGTTTAAGAATCTCATTTATCATCCATATGTTTTTTCTTCTTCATTTTTCTTTGGTATGATCTCGTTTGAGATGTCACTAAAGCTTCTCTTAGTTTGACCCATTTCGAACAGTAATTTCCATATTGTCCCACGTATCTTTTTTTTTTTTCAACCTGTCCATGTATTTCTCCTTCACGTTCGGGTCGTTCAAGAGTCTTTTGTATTTGGATGTTGTGTTAGGCATATTTAGTTTCTATAGTTTCGTTTTAGGTTAACCTATATCAATGAGGTGTTCATTTTCCGCAGGCGGCAATTTGATAGAGGAAGTAATGCTACCTTGGGTCTGGCAACAGGACGTTGCACCATGCCACACAAACAGGAGAACCCACTCATGGCTGTCAGAAAATGAAAATTTCTCGGACATTCAGGCCGGTAAATGTTATTTAATACTGTTTATTATAAACAGAGCATTTACTTAAATACTTGTATCTATAAAAAGAATGTTAAACATAAAAATGTCTTTAATATATATATATATATATATATATATATATATATATATATATATGTGTGTGTGTGTGTGTGTGTGTGTGTGTGTGTGTGTGTGATATGCCTGTGTGTTAGTGTAATGTTATTGACGTGACAACGCGGTGCTGACAACATTTACTTGAATTCATCAAAGCTATTATACAAGCCATGATCAGACATCACTCATCTTCTAATTTTAAAGGAACTCACATTATTAGTCAACAAAATGTCTCCACCGCCTTTTAATTTTGCCCATTTTATCGTTAAGACATTCAGGTACTAATTTCTTCCAAATTAAACAAGCTGTAAAATAAAGATAAACGATTCCCGTGATATTGACTATTAATTTGTGCCGACAATTAATTCTCAAATACATTTCAAGCAATGTCTTAAAATATAGAGTCAGTTAATCCAGTAACAAATTTCTGATTCCTGTTGGTAATAAATAAAATCTCCAATCATATAATGAACTCGCTTGAGTCTGCTATGACAAGCATTGGTTTATTTCCGCAATTTTGCGATTTATGACACTATATGCAATATTTCTCATTTCAAAAATTGATATATATATATGTCATCTCAGGATTTGAAAAGCTTTTCCTAATTAAATGCTTTAATATTCTTTGCTATTTAACGAGGTTTATTTTTAAATAACGAATACCTTCAGGGATTACGTGATCCTTAGATTCAATAGATTCTTAATTATCTAAAAACTGTCATGCTGTCTTGGGAAATATACGTGATTGCTTTTCACTTTTAGTCACCGTTTAGAATTTATTGCTTTCATTCTATAAATCTCGTTGACAACCAAGGTCAAAGATCCTTGTCTGTCTTGATATGTAATATTTTATGTAAATCTGAAGCGAGAAATATGTATCTATGCTTTACCTAAGTGTATTGTGGCGATAGTCAATTCATCGGTCGAGGCGGAATTTGATCTAGGCACGCCAATTGCAGTTTCTGTGCCGATAAAAGATACGCAGCACAAAAATCCTTATGAACTGAAATTTGACTTCCTTGTCAAGAACCATGTTTCTATTGCTAAAATAAGTACAGTATTTTAATGTACTTGGCCCGAAATGTTGCTAAGTTGATCGCTGACTTTTAACGGAAATGTATCCTCATTTTGAAAATGATAGTTTTCTATCGGAAGACATCTTTATATATTTGTTTGGAACTAACGTTCAACTATCAAACGTTGACATATGATTCATAACAAAATATCATTTTCGTCCAATCACTCATCATCTGTATCCTAACATAATGGTTTTCTTTTTTTTCTTCCGAGTATTGGTTGCGTTTTGCTTTTGGTTCCGTTTTGCTTTTCTCTACGTGAATCCAGTTTCACTTCTACAATTTCTAACAGGTCTCTCACAAATATTTCGGCCTTTTTCCACCAGCTTATTTTCCATTTCCTTTTTAAATTTGTTTTTTTTTTTTTTGTTAAACATTTTCCATTTTCAAATTTTATTTGAGTTCTCTAGCTAGACACGCCTGAATGTCGTTCCCATTTTGTTTATACATGCAAGAAGTTTTTGATCCTGTTGACCGAAACCCAATAGATTTTGCCACCTTCTGTATTATATTTTCGACGTCGAAGATGTTTTCTCATTCATTTCATTCTTTCAATTAAGCTCTATCTTTTTGGGGCCATGTTTCTCTTCAATTAACCCAGTCCAGCAGCTCGTTAATATAAGAACACACTCTTTTTCATCATCAAACTAATTTGCATAATTATACTTGTCCTAATATCAGCTTCAGAAATACAAATTAAAATGTGACTGCATAAATGTTTTCAACATTGAATAATACTATAATTTTTCTTATACTTGAATTCAAAAAATATGCCGTTCACTTAAAAATTTCATCTATTTTTTAAAACAATGAAAATAAAATACACAATATTCAGTATGTTTCATATTATACATTGGGGGAAGCCATATTTGTACACATAATTTTTTAATTTATTGTATTTCCAACTAATGAATAAACACATTTCTCATATTATTAGCTGTATACAGATGAACAATAACTAAATATGCATAGAAAACAGAAAAATGATTTAATAGAAATAAACTCCATTTATTCATTTTAATGTGTAGCAAAAGTATTTGTACAATACAAAAAGAATACATAATTTTCATTTAATTCTTTGGAGAATAGTAATATTCACTTCTACAGCAACCAATCTCTTCTTGTAGTCAACAATTAATGATTTTCAAATTTTAGTTGGTATGTTCTTCCATTCTTCTTTGCATATGGACTTCAGATCCGGAATATTGAATCTCTCAATGGATTTGAATTTTCAAATAACGCGACATATTCTGGATTGGGTTTAAATCTGGGGATGTAAATATCCAATTCCTGATATTTAAATTATTTTTAGCAAGACATTTTTTCTTAGAATTTGCAATGTGCTGAGAATCATTACCTTGTTGGAAAAGCCAATTAGGATGAAATTCAAGATTTTCAGCCGAAATCATTAAATTTGCTCGCAAGATATTTTGTTATGCTGCGACATTCATTTTACCATTTATTACTGATTAGTTGCCAGTACATTCTGCAGAAAAACATCCCCACACCATAATGCTGGCACCACCAAATTTCACTGTTGAAACTGTGTTCTTTTGTTTGAAGGCATCGCCATCATTCCTCCATATAAGAATTCTAGAATTACATCCAAAGAACTCAAATTTGGTTTCATCTGTTCATAATACTCTTTCCTAATTCAATGTCTCTTTATCCTTATGTTCACGAACGAATTTAAACTTGGCACCTCTGTGTCTTTTCAACAGAAATTGAGTTTTCTGAGAAGAGCGTGGCTTTAGATTGTTCTTTTGAATTACATTGCTTATTGACCGTTTCGTGACACAGATTCCTGATGAAAGCAAATTACCCTGCAACACTTGAGTAACCGTCGAATTTGGCGCATGAAGTTGATTTGATGAATGCATTTTTTTAACTTCAACGAATTAGCTTGAAATGGTTTTAGCTGAGTACGGATGCTTTTCATAGCTTATAACTGTACATATTCTTAACAGATGATTAGAAGTCATTATATGAGTAGTCATGGAAGAACTAAGTGAAGGATAAGGAGTTGCTTCTCTCCTTCACTCGTCTTCACTAAAATATACAAACGTGAGTTAAGATATGAAAAAAAAGGTCACCCGAAACATGGAGAGAGCACTGTTTGATCCTGCGGGCTTTAAATGGTGGTTTGTCTTTCAAACGGAGGTGCAGGAGAGCACATTTTTACTAATTTTTTCGGGTGCGTCGACGTAATAAACACTTTAAAATAATAAAAATGTGACAGCTATTTCAAGCAGTAGTATCCACGAAAAAATAGCATTTGAATAAATATATATATATATATATATATATATATATATATATATATATATATATATATATATATATATATAAAAGAAAGAGGTTGTAGTAGTTCCAACGAGATGTGTATGTGCGTATGTGTGTGTATGCGTGTATATGTACAAATGAGTTTACTAATTCCTCGTAGTAAGATAGTATATGTATGGAGGGGAAATATACGTACGCATATATACACGCATGCTGAAAGAAACACACCAAAATGGAAACAGATCCAAGAACACATAGGGGTCAGTAAAACATTAAAAGATAAAATGCTGATAACTAATTCATCATTTCGCTTGGACCAACATTAATTGTTTTATGACCCTTCGCGCAGAACTCTTCATTGCCAATTCAAGAAAGAAATTCGGATTACCAACACAAAAACAGAGAATGTCTCATATCGAGAATATTTAACATTGAACATAAGGAAAAAATTAATTATTTTTAATAATATGTGGAAATCTCCACTTTTACCTGAAGACGGTCGCGAGACCAGAAACACGTGTCGTAAAATTATGTAAAACAAAGCATAATATTTTTTCTAAATAAATCCACATTACAACCAAAAACTTTTGCGGCACCTCTCTTCTCTTCTTTTTAATATATATATATATATATATATATATATATATATATATATATATATATATATATACACACACACACACACACACACACACACACATATATATAGATAGATAGATAGATAGATAGATAGATAGATAGATAGATAGATGCGGATTTTCAGTAAGGTCTGGAATTGATTTCTTGGAAATTTGAATGGACGCCTAGTCTCTCCTTGAATTCGGAACACCAGAAATTATAGTAACATTTTTTAACAATACTCATTGGGAACATGATTAAACAATAGAAAATCAAACAACAAATAAGTATAAATGCCCGAATTTTAATTTATTCTTTTTTCCATACCTGATTTTCCAATGAAGCTTTAATAAAAACAGGATCATGTTAGATTAATATACGTTTCTTATTTGTTCTTTCTTACATTATAAATATATATATATATATATATATATATATATATATATATATATATATATATATATATATCATAGCTCGGTTCTCTTTTACATTGACTTTTTTCACTCCATACATACATACATACATACATATATATATATATATATATATATACATATATATATATATACACATGAATATATATACACATATATATACACACATAGATATACCTATATATATATACACACACACATATATATACACATATATATGCCCATATATATTCACATACACGTTTATATACACGCATATATATACATATATATACACACACACACTCATATATATATACACACCCATATATATACACACATATATATATATGCAGGCACATATATATACACATATATATACACATATATACACACACACATATATATATATACACACACGCATATATATACACACATATATATACACAAAAATATATATATACGCACACATATATACAGACATACATATATACACACACACACATACACACACACAAATATATATATATACCCGCGTATAAGATTGGCGTATACGCAATAAATTCCATTAGCCAACAAATACTATTCTTATATATATATATATATATATATATATATATATATATATTCTTGAAATACATTTATAAAATGCAACGGTAGATATCATCAGTGATGTTACCCTGTCTTCATTACGAATTTCGGTTATTGCAACATCAGTTCCGTTCTGCCGGGTACCCTGACCTGTTGACATGCCTCTTCTCCGTATAATTCGCACAACGATGTGAATTTAACAACAAAAATATATATGAGGATGTCGGTCTTACTTTTATAATGGCATCGAGATTTGCAGTAGCCAATCAAGTTTTGTTTTTTCTGCTGTCTACAAGTATAAGATTAATGGCGCGATTTGCACGCGCTTTCCATTTTTGATATTCCTGCACTTGCGCCAACATTATGGTAGATTTTTTATATATATATATATATATATATATATATATATATATATATATATATAGAAAAAAATATATGGAAAAACAAAAACCGAATATGCAAATATGCTGTTTTAATGTTGTTTCAATGTCGACGTCAGACGTTTCGGTCTAGTAGACCTTCTTCAGGACATAGTTATTAAAACATAATTAACATTAGACGATATTAGAGTCAACATGAAAAGACGATAGACATAAGAGTAAGACTAATCAAAACAGAATAACGGAAATGTTTAAGATCACCGTTTTGTTTCACAATATGATCACGTCGGCGTCACGTCGGCGATGTTGTGAAAACTTATTCCTAAAATAGAGTATATTTTAAATCTAAAATTTATAAGTACATTTGTCGAGCATTAATCTTGCTAGAAAAGGGGAAATATTAAAGAAGCCGAGTCTAGTATTCACCGAGCGTGAGATAGATATTATGCCTGCCTCAAAAATCCGTCTAAGATTTTTATTATGAATATATTTTAAAATCTTCACAGAATCAAAATCGAAATTATGATCCGATTTAGTTATGTGTACAAATAAAGCATTGTTTAAATTACCGAGGCGAATATCTCGTTTATGTTCGAAAACACGATATTTTACGGACCTACATACCTGATCATAATTTACAATCTAAATATATTTTCTCGCTTTAAGTAACCTGCAAATGTTTGGTAAGCCTCAAAGAAAATGATGAATCAATCACGAAATTATGACAGTACTAGAGCTCACCTACACCGGTATTGTTTTCTCAAGTCATATCGACTATCACTATTCTTATTCAGATTTAATATAAATTTCCCTTGCATTTTAGGGAGAAAATAAGCTCCGTTCAATGAATATATTCATTTATTTCATCTGGCGGATAGGGACGGTATCTTTCAGACTACTTTCGAATGTCTTGCCTAAGTTCTTCATTCGTTTCTCTGAGAGTGTTGGTATATTTGTTCCAGCAACTGTAAATCTATATTTGTCGGTGACCTGGTCATTTTTAATCACTAGAGATATTGATTTAACTGGTTTGAATTTCATCCTAGCCCAGTTCATGTTTATTTCAAGACCTCAAGTGTCACAGAGTTCATTGTGACGTTAAGGTCATGCATATAAGCTCTTATTGGTGGCTGCGGGACCCCTGACACCGACTAACGTCCACGGCGCACCATCTCTGCAGCTTTAACAATCATATTCATAGTTAAGGCGAAGAGTAGTGCCGATATTTTATAGCCGATGATGATAACTCTTTCAAGTCTGTGCCACCCAAGGCGGACAGGTCTGACACACACGCCGGCTAACAAGGGCTCTGGTGAAAATCCAAGGAGCGTCTGCATCGGTAACCGCCGGATTCTGGTCGTTCCTGTCTGTGCGTCTGTGGGAACCCCGCGGCAAGCAAGAACGTTATCCGAGTAGGCCTGGGTACCCTACTTCTGTAATTTATCCCAAGAATCTTCTTCTCATAACATCAAGAAGCCGGCTCAATCCGCCCAGGGTGAATGCCGCATCAGTACAGTACAGTAGTACACGCAGACGAAGTGGTACTTAATGTTACTCTCACCTGGCAGTTATTTAAGGATTCTCCCTTAGGAATCCTTATACCGTTGGCTCTCCTCTTAATTTTCTTTGCTATACTCGGACGCTGTATCTACATATCGTTAATTGTCAGTCTTTCTAATCGGCAACCTTTTTTGCAATTTTGGACCGAATAGTTTATACAATCTGTGTGTTGAAATTATTTTCATTCTGTTGTCCAGATATTAGTCAATACTCACTAGTATGAATCTATAGTTATGAAGCTATGCGTTATATGCTGTTATGATCTACGTGGATTAAGCCGGTAGTATAATTCGAAGTAATATCTGTAATTATTTTATATAATTTCCGTGACCAAATATTCACACTGTATTCAGCTTTCTCATATACACGTATATTTTGAATATATGTGTTGTTACTATAACTGGGAATAAGTATTGCTTCGGAAGATTTTAAGATGGAAAATTAGTAAACATTAAGAAATCTAACACAGAACTTTATATCTGATGAACATTTCCTCATTCAAGCTTTCTAGTATTTGTGTGGACACTTACAAGAAATTGCGTCTAATATAAGCTCGACAGCTTCTCTGACACTTCAAAATTTAAAAGAGAATACTTACAAAAGGGTATTTACTTCATTTGCATTCAGACTAATAACCACATCTTTGCTTGTTTTATCACACATTTTCGTCTCCCGCGGGGTCTCTCTCTCTCTCTATATATATATACACACACACACACAAGTATAAGATTAATGGCATGATTTGCGCGCGCTTTCCAGTTTTGACTTTCCTGCATATGCGCCAAAATTATGGTAGATTTTTTAACTGAAACCTTTTTCTCGCTCACTGGTTCTACGTGCCATGTTTTATGGATATCAGTTATCTCCTCTCAATTTCTCTCAGAAAATTCTCCTTGACCGGGTATTAAACTCACACTCTTTGGGTTCTGTCATTTGATCTAACCAACGCCTTTATCCACTGTACCAAGGACATCGGTGTATGAACGTCGGGGTATTATAAACCTAATGTCTCAGCAATCATTTTTACCAGTGCTCATATTGCAAATTTTTCTGTTATCAATATATGTTTTACCAGAGCTCATATTGCAACTTTTGTTGTTATTATCGCTTTTCTCTGACACTCCTTATTACTGGGTCCCATATTGTATTCATTTCTATGCTTAAGGGGATTTTAAACTAAACCGTTTATATAGTCTACGCTGTAGATTATTCTCGGTTAGCTGACAATATTTCCGATATTTTTCTCGTCGTCGTCTTCACACTAGACAGTTTCTCAGTCGATACTACCATGGCGGCGGTTTGAACTCGTAATTACAAAGTCACCAATTCACGAACCAACGTTTCAATCTACGTGACTGAATGTTACCTGGATCGAGAGTCACATTAATAAAGCCGGAAAGTACAATGACCAAAACTCTGTAGTAATAACAACAAAGATGGTGACATTAGTCTAGAGAAAAATAATGTTAACGCCAGATTTTCAGAAAAAAGTACAAAATTATCAACGTATCGTAAAATATAACAAATAAACATTGAAATCATTAGAGAGAATCATATGAAAAGTGATAAATTATATCGAAAATTGTTCAGAAAATCTGAACTATTTACTAAGACACTGTATTCAAATTTGCCGGCGGTTGTTTCTCTAAATGGCTTTTTTGTCATGTAAAAAATATTTTACATTGGACTGCACCAACGAAGGAATTCATCAAGTTTTAATTGAATGCGTAATGGTGGATGACAAAAACAATCGTAAGACACGGGTTGGAATTTAGAAACAACGTACACTTTTTGTGACTCTGCTACAAAAAAAAAGCAAAAAGATTTTGTAGAGAATGTCATCATGAGTGAAACACAGTTTCCTATTGTCAGAGAAGTAAATCGATAACCCGATCGATAGTTTGTTTATATTTTCTGTGACTATTTCCTTGTCACATCTACGAGCATACCAGAAAAGACGCCTTCACATGCCAAATGGAATTGTATTCATTTTATTTATACCTTTTTTATTTTAATATTCCGAATATTTAATATTATATTAATTAATTAATATTTCTTAGACAAGTTTAAATATTTCAGAGTTACAGAGTTTTTAAGACATTTCTGTTGAAATTGCAGTGAAAATTTGAAAACTAAACTTGGCGCACTGACGACTGGCCAGGATATCAAATATTTTATACAAGTTTTAGTTCGACTTGTCTTCTAAAAATGATTTGATATCCGTTTCCAGCTGACCTTCAACTTTTTGTTGAAGTAATAAGACTGCATACTCAGCGCAAAATTTGGGTCACTGGTTATTTATTTTATATAATTTCCGTGACCAAATATACATTTTCCTAATTTCTGAGGGTAAATACAGATAATCATTTTCCTATATTTCCTCCTCCTTAAAGACGTTAGATTTCCTCCTTGTGTATAGGTCTACAGCATAGCATTTTACAGAATGCTGTTGCTAACTGCCGAAGTGATTTTAAATTCAGAATAGTTGGTCTACTAGATTGCCAATCAAGGTGGGGGGGAGAAGAAAATCCGTTCTGTTATTTAACACACAGCTATGAAAAGAACATAAGGATCCATACATGTACACACGGTATTTGTGGGAAACTAAACGCAATACATTCGGTCGAAATTTGAACTCGGCACGTCGACTCCATTTTCTGTGCTGATAACCAATATACTACGAACATATCGAACAAGAATTTCTGTAAAATATTTTTATTCATGATTACGCTTTAAAATCGAAATGTAGGTAGCAGCTTTCAAATTATCTAGTAGTATCTATCGCATTTAATTTTATGAGAAATGATGGAGTATGACACAGATTTAGATTTTATTAGGTACTTCCATGAGATCGCTAATAAAGAGCATAGCATGATGAAAAAGACGCCAAACTTGACGAAAACAAAATTTTATTTACATTATTCGGAGTATTGTCCTCATCTTTGTCGCCATATTTATTACAAAGTTTCCGCCGTTGTACGCCCTGGCCTTCTTCAGGTGGTTGAAATGTCGAACTGAACCCTTTATCTCGCTCACTGGGGTAGACTCTTCTAGTTCCACGTGTCAGTTATGACCTGTTAATTTCTCTCTGAAAATTCTCCTTGACCGGGTATTGAACTCACACTCTTTGGGTCCTGTCACTAGATATAACAAACGCCTTTATCCACTGTGCGTCCTCGAGTACATCTGTGTATGAATTTCTGGGTATTATAAACCTAATGTCTTAGCAATCATTTTTACCAGTGCTCATATTTTTCTGTTATCATTATATGTTTTTACCAGAGCTCATATTGCAAGTTTTGTCGTTATTATCGCTTTTCTCTGTCACTCTTTATTACTCGGTCCCATATTGTATTCATTTCTAATGCTTTGTCGGCTCAGGTGATTTTTGTGGCCTAGCATATGTGCTGATTCCTTAAGTTTACGAATTTTCAATTGGTTTTCCTTGTCTATGATCACAACCTGATCCCATAGAGGTCGGTGATCTTCCTTCTCTCTCCATATGTGGTCAGCCACGCCTGATTTTTCCACTTCGCCTCGTGTTACAGATTCCTGGTGTTCTTGAAGCCTTACCTTAAGGGGGTGGCCTGTCTCCCCTTTATATTTCTTTCCGCAGCTGCACAGGATAGCGTACACGCAGTTTTTATTCATGTTCTTCTCTGTCGGGGGTCTTACTCGGGAGAGATATCTGCGAAGTGTCGTCAAGCTTTTGGACGTTGTCCTGATGTTATATGCACCGCAGATCCTTCGTATTTTCTCTGATAACTCCTTCACATAAGGCAGGCAGACTGTTTTCTGAGTGTTGTTGTCCTCCTATTGTGCCCGCCTATCCCAGTTTTCCATATACCCAGGGTAGTTGTTACGTTGTAGGGTACTACTTATACTGACCAATTCTTTATCTAATGTCTCTGGGTTGCCACTTATTAAATTTTGCTTGGTGTTGTAAGCAGCAGATGATCCCTTTCTTTACGCTGTATGAATGGTGGGCAGTTGAAATTGAGGTACCGTCCGGTGAATGTCAGTTTACGGTATACGGATGTCTTGAACCCATGCTCTGTTCGAGATATTAGAACATCCAGGAATGGGAGTGTGTTGTTACTCTATTTCTCCATTGAGGAGATGGCATTACAATGTATATCTCTAAAGCCAACTATATGGTTAAGGTACGTAGATAACACCTTCATACTCTGGCCACACCAGGAAGATGTTCAGGTTCTACTGGACCACGTGAACTCAATAAGACGTATTGTGTGAGGATAATGTTCTACGAAAGGGAGTAAGTTAAATTATTTGGATTTAAGTGAACAAATTATTTACCTCGTTATTTTTAAAGAAAACTTTCAGCGCCTTTTTTTGTACTTAGCTTTCACCTTTACGTTTACGATGCTTTATGGAAAATATATTATAAAGAAATTAAAATAAGACTGTTAAGAGTGAGATTAAATTTCATAAGGAATATATCTAATTAATTTATAGGTACCTTTCTTAAGAAATTTTATCATAAGTTTACATAAAATACTATAATTTTATGTACATTTATTACATTTTACTGTGTTATTTGTATTTCCATCAATTTTATTATTAATTTTAATATTTCATTCATGGAAAAATGTCATAACTGAGATTAATATAAAAATAAGATCATATAAATTTCATAAGATGATACTGATACTTGTAGGTACCCTTTTCATTTAAAATTGAAAAATCAAATTAAATTCTCCACACGTGTTTCGCAAAAGTAACGGCCTTAACAGCGGAGAACAATGCTTACTTCAAATAACGCAACTTAACTGTATTCTGGTTGGACTTCGGTACTTTATAATTACAGCCCGATTATAAACACAAACTTACATTTCTTAATCACTTCGGGTCTTCTGATTAGTCAAAGCGATACAATTTACAATGTGGCAAAAAAGATTTATCTCATAAGGACCTTTACGAAAGTGTATGCGGCTTTTAACTAATTTTATAATATTTTAACAACTTAAATGTAAAAATCTATTATAATTAAAGAAAAAACAAATAATTGTATTAACAATTCATTTTTCATCGAAATTTCTTTTGCTTTCAGAAAATATTGTCCATATGCATAAAAACAACTAAAAGCATATAAAAGCATTTGAAATTAAATAATATCTTTGTTTTAGTGAGTTTTGTATGTTACAATTCAGTGCTCATTTTCAGTTAGAGGGGTCCAATAAAAAAATGATTTGCATTCCTCAAGGCCTTGTGCTTTTAACTATTGTAATCACTAAACTGTATTCGATCGAATTTCTCGAGTTTTCATAAGTTTCATTAGTTATGGGGGGGGGTTAATAAATTAAAAAAAAATTTCTGCCATGACTTTAATAAAAACATATTTATAATAATTTCCCTCATCTATGAATAGTTTCTGAAAGTTTCATTAACATCCGACAATTATTCTTATTTTTGAAAGATTTTCCAAATTAATGTATGTCATGCAGAAAGAAACGTGCTAAAAACTGCATATCTTATTTTAGTAGTTCCAGTGATACAAAGAGAAACAATGTTTTTAATCAAAATTTAGAATCTTCTAAAACGAAGGAAAAATTTTAAAAAGAATTAAAAAAAACTTTTGTCTTTCCTCTTAATAATAATATAAACATTTAGTCGATAAAACTTTGTTTTCATCAAGTTTGGCGTCTTTTTCATCGTGCTACGCTCTTTTTTAGCGATCTCATGGAGGTACCTAGATTTTATCACTGTCAAAATTTCCGTGTTTGTAAAAAGGCATAACAACGTACAGTGAACAGAGAAACATTAGCTTGAGTTATGATTTTATTTTTGACTTCCAACTGTAAAGATGAATGTACAATCCTAATTAACCGTAAATATATCATAACAGACAGCTGCAACTTATTTGGTCGAAAAGCGCATGACAGCTCAAGGCCGCATAGACCAAGAATGAGAGAAACATATTTTGGGACACTTTCGGTATGTTTTAGCCCCACTGCCATATTCACCAGGTGAGAAACCAACTGATTTTTGATTAGTGCAAAACCCTTTTATCAGGAAAATAAGGAGTGGACCAAAGATTGTGTTATATAAAAAGCTGTAGAGTTTTACTCAGCTGGCTGATAAGAGTTAGCAAGTCATTGTAAATCATAGCGAATAAAATGTAATTGTACTTTATTCTTTTTTTAAGAATTAGAGTCGTAATTATTAATGATTCCATCTAATAGCTCATATGAATCAGGCGTGCGACAAATCTAAAATTGGTAAAAATATTTAAAAAAATTAATTCAGTTTCCATCTGGTGTAAACAATATTAAATGTTCTTTTCCAAACTACACATTCTCTGTTTATGAAGCAATTTTTCTTTGATAAAAATGTCTCGTCAAATTTTTCTGAGTATTATTTAAGATATATATCATACGAGTCGTGTGTAACTATCAGCTTATACAAGTATCCAACTAATAAACGATCACTAAAAAATATTCTCACAGACCATGGATTAAAAAAAAACAGAATTCTGAAGGCGCATCAGAATAGGTAAAGATTTCTGCAGAAAGAAAAAGAAAAATCCCGTTAGAAACATGGAAAAGTGACCTGAACTACTATGTCTTATCATTCATACAACACGGAAATAAATTCTAAGTAATTTCCTCATAGAGGAAAAGAAGACTTGCGGCAAATGAATGCTGAGAACAACATTCTTGAAACATGGAAGCAAGCTGCCAGGAAATGGAAAAAAGGACAATTTAGAATCGGTAAAATGCAGTACGAATCTTTGAGACACGTAATGAGAAAATTGCATTGGAGAATTTAACAAACAGGGCGGAGGAAAACTGTGAATAGTCTACCCAACAAGCTGTCTTAAGTGGATGGAAGAGCAGGGACTGAGAGTGAAAAGAGGAGAAATATTGATTGTAGACACAAAGGATATGAAGTTGTGGAGGACTATGATCGCCTACGCTCTGAAGGAATATGGCACAAAGAAAAGATAAACCTTTTAAATTAAAAAAAAAAGAGTTTAGTGGATATTTTTGTATACTCCGCTTAATTTGTTTGATTCAAGAAGTCATCCTAGAGTATTAGGTTATTGCTAAATAGACAGGAAAATTTTGCGTTTAGTTTGTTTCTCATGAGGATGCGAGTTTAAAACAATGTCGTTTATGCATTTAGAAGGCTCTCAATTCTAAGAATTTAAATTGATATACTTATTCTGGACAAGCATAAATTTAAGAAAATTCGAATAAATATAACGTCGCCTATCTTGATGACCTCAATGGAAATTAGAATGAACAATCACGTAATATATTGTTTTTGTGTGCTAAATAGGACATTAGAAAAACGTAAACAAACAATTTATATTTATAGGCTTTGCTGTTCAGAACAACACCTCATGTTAATCTTCCTTGTTATACTCACAAGGTTTCGGACACTGTATCTACTGATAGTTAATTATCTGTCTTTCTAATCGGCAACCTTTTTTGCAATTTGGGACCGAATATTTTATACCATCTGTGTGTTGAATCTTTTTTATTCTGAGGTCTAGTTATTAGTCAATACTCACTAGTATGATTCCATATCTTTGAAGTTATTATTGTGAGACCGGAAACTACCTACATAATAGACTCTTCCAGGCCTATATTAAGTAGGCGACATAACACTCTAGAGAATGACACAGAGAGACAGTGAGAGTCTCGTACGACTATTAGTATTGGACACTAACATATAGTAAGCTCCGCTTACACTATCTCTGTAACCTGTTGTTAATTTATCTTTCTTACATCTAATCCGTGTTCCATGTTTTCCTTCTGTGGTCCTGACTTTGGTCCCACATCAGTGGCGACGAGGATTCGAGAAACGCACTCACGGCGAAACCTCAATACCTTACCAGTTCCACATCTGTGTCGACGAAGAATTCGAGAAACGCATTCACGTCGAAAAACCGCAATACTTTGTCACTCCCACAACAGTGGCGACAGAAAGATTCGAGAATTTCGTTCTCACCATATCAATAGCGACAGTACTCGGAAAATACACAAACTACACGCATTCCCACAGCAGTGTTGAACGAGAAATTAAGCTGGTATTACTACATTAGCGATTTAAAAGCTAAACACCCAGCGTCTACATATATTCCAGTACTAAACATCAGTGACGAGCAGTGTTTCGACATCGACGGAATATTAAAGTCTGTCCAAATAACATTACGAGAACGATTTCTTACACACTCACACACAGAGAAAAAAAACCAGTTTGTCATAAAATAAACTGACAATACAAGAGCGGAAGTACTACCATTGTAGTCAAGTTTTCGAAAAAAACTATCTAATTTTTTTTATATATAACTGAGTTGAACTCGTGCATAAATTTATTCTCCCCTCAAATTCACTGAGGTGAGTTTTCTCTTTTTGTACCTCTATAAAAAAAAACATAATAAGTGTGGTGAAAATTTATACAATTACGTTAAAATTAACGGAACCACGGAAAAAAAGCTAAACGCATAATAAGTTTAGTTTAACTAATTGTCTGTCCAAATTTTTTTTCGTAAAAGAAAAACAAAGAAAGAAACCTATCAAGATTTTTTGTGTCCCTCCCCTTGGTACACGGGTTTCAAAGCAACAAAAAAGCGCTGTCATTTTTAAATATGGAAGATTTTCAAAAAGCAGTTGACCAAATGTTAAAGCTAAATTTGGATCAGCAACAAAAATCAGAAAAAAGACAACAACTATTTTTGGAATTACATAAACAACAAATGGAATTCCAACAAATTACGCTTCAGAATGCTGAACCACAACAGAAACAACTGAAAGAATTACTCGTAAATGCATTAAAAGGCTCAAACTCTGAAAAAAGATACAATATTCTCCCAGAGTACAATCTACAATTCAATGGAAACCTTTGAATACGTACCAGAGAACGACAAAACGTTCGACGCTTTTTACAGGCGCTACGAAGATATTTTCAACGTAGACTGTGAACAATGGTCCAGTAAAAAAAAGGTACGTCTACTATTCAGAAAACTGGGAACTACAGAACATAGTAGGTTCGTAGACTTCATACTACCCAAGAAAACCACTGACTTGGATTTTTCAGAGACTATTAAGCTCCTTTCGGAACTATTCGGGCCTGACACAACCTTGTTCCACAAACGTTGGATATGCCTGAACACAGTCAAAGACAACTACCAAGATTTTCTAACGTTTGCAGCATCGGTAAACAAGCTACGTAATGATTTTAAACTAGCCGAACTGACTGCCGATGATTTCAAGTGCTTGATTTTCGCACAAGGTCTAGTATCAGCAGAAGACGACGAAGTCAGACGTCGAGTACTGACCAAGCTTGAGAACGAACAAGGATCGACTCTCCAAAAACTGGCAGAAGACTGTCACAGAGTAATATCTGTAAAGTGTGACTCAAACACTATCGAGGAATCAGGTGTGGCTCTGATTAATAAAATCAGAAGTAAGTCTACCGCCTATTCCCCTCAAAAAGACAAAAGGCAAATCTCATGTCCTAAATTACGCAGTAACCAAAACTCAAATAGGTTAAAGGAAACGCCCGGACCATGTTACCATTGTGGTAAATGGCATTGGATGAAATTCTGTCCAGTTAAGAACAAAAAATATTGCAAAAATTGCAATAAAAGAGGTCATACTTTAACTTCGTGCTGGTACGCCAACGGAACGAGAAAACCCCAAAATAAAATTAGGCAAGCTCAATCTGACAATATTGTTGATAGGAATTTAAGGAAATATGTAACAGTGGATATTTTCAATGTCCATTAAATTTCAGCTTGACTCGGGTTCCGATCTTTCAACCATTAACTGGCGTACTTGGCGAAAATTGCACAAGCCGACCTTATTAAAAACGGATAAAACAGCAAAATCCGTAACTGGAGAAAAGATTAACATTTTAGGCGAGGTAATACTTACAGTAACACTAAATGGAGTTACCAAAAAGCTCAAAGCCTATGTATTGAAAACTTCAGTTAAATTATTTGGAACAGATTGGATAGAAAAATTCAATCTTTGGGATTGCCCAATGAGTACATTTTGTCGCAAGATACAAAGTACAACGTCCAATTTGGTCAATCTAAAAAAGGAATTCAAACAACAATTTCCCCAGTTTTTTTTTCTGGCGGCCTTGGGAAATGTACTAAAATGAAAGCTAAGTTCAAGGTGAAGGACGGTGCACAACCGGTATTCAAAAAGAAACGGAATGTCCCTTTCGCTGCTCTAGAGCAAATCAACAAAGAGTTAGATAGACTCGAACAAGCAGGTATTCTGTCAAAAGCAGATTTCAGCGAGTGGGCAGCCCCTACAGTCTACGTAAAAAAGAAGTCCAATCAAATACGAGTATGCGCATATTTTTCCACAGGGTTAAACGATGCCTTGCAAGATCACCACTATCTTCTCCCAAGCCCTGAAGAAATTTTCAATAAACTCAATGATGGAAAATTTTTTTCTAAAATTGACCTCTCGGACGAATACCTTCAGATAGAGGTGGAAGAAGAAAGTTCCAAATTGCTCTGCATAAACACCCATAGATGGTTGTACAAATACAATAGACTGGCTTTTGGAGTAAAGGTTGCGCCGGCAATTTTCCAGCAGGTCATGGACGCCATGCTGGGCGACCTTGACTACGCAACAGCCTATACTGGATGATATACTGGTTACTAGTAAAACTACGGCAGAGCACCGGAACCATATAATAAACGTATTTGAAAAGATACAAGAATACGAATTTAAGGTTAAGGAGGCAAAGTGCAACTTTTTCTTACCAGAGATTAAATACTTAGGGCACATCATAAATAAGGACGGTCGTCGGCCGGATCCAGAAAGAGCCAACGCGATCAGAAACATGCCGGCCCCAAGCGTTACAAAGCTTCCTCGGCCTAGCTTAACTTTTACCAAGGGTTCATTAAGAACATGCAAAATTTGAGAGGGCCTCTCAACCAACTTTTAAAAAAGGACAAGCCATAGTCATGGACCCCGGAATGCCAAGACGCATTCGAGAAGATCAAGAAAACTCTTACTTCAGACCTCTCCCTCACCCATTACGACACTAGCCTCGACATCATAGTCGCAAGTGATGCAAGCTAGTACGGCATTGGTGCTTGCAGTTTACATAAACTGCCAGATGGTTCGCGAAAAGCTGTGGCTCACGCATCAAGATCTCTAGTTCGATCTTGACATGCCACAAGTCTCTCCTGAAGTGCGATGCTCAGGAAGGAAAAGGAAATTTACTCAACCGCTCGACGTAAATCCCAAGAGGAAAAAGTATTAAGTTTTATTTTTTTTTCTCTCCTTTTCAAAAAGAAAACTCTTTGGAAGTGGGTATTGTGAGACCGGAAACTACCTACATAATAGACTCTTCCAGGCCTATATAAAGTAGGCGACATAACACTCTACACTGAGAGACAGAGAGAGACACTGAGAGTCTCGTACGACTACCAGTATTGGACACTAACTTATAGTAAGCTCTGCTTACACTATCTCTGTAACCTGTTGTTAATATATCTTTCTTACATCTAATCCGTGTTCCGTGTTTTCCTTCTGTGGTCCCGAATTTGGCCCCACATCAGTTATGTCTAAATCGTAGGCCAGAGAGAGTCCAATAGACTTGGGTGGCAACCTGTTCAAGAGAAGGCTCACTCTGAATTCAAAACCTGAGTGGTCATGTGGTCGAGGACTACCCCGTCCCTGATCTGTGGGGTGGGTTATTGGAACCACAGCTGCACAAAAAGAAAAACTGCTAAAGGGCGGATGAACTCTTTCGAGTCAACAGTCATCGACCCTAACTATGAGTTAAATAGCCTCTACTATCCGCATTTGGCCAAGCGTAGTGAGTATTGCTACATCCCTGACATGATCAGTTACAGAGGGCTTCCTCCGATCAGTAGGACTGAATTTGGATTAACAAGTCTTATTTACTTTATATCCCTATCGGATTTTCCCGCACTACCAAACGGAGATTAAATACACAACAGTCAAGCAACAAGACTGTTCAAAAACAACACTTTAACTAAATATCTTATGTGCCTCTTGTACAACTGTTGTCATGTGGTGAGTATTACTACCAAAATGGACACATTGTCCCGAATAGCATCCTCATTTCCAAACTTCCGAAAAGATTCAACATGGCAGGTATATTCAAGAAGTAAATGTTTAATAGTTTGAAATTGATATTATGAAAATTTTCAATATAAATCATTTTACTGAGATTTTTCTTCATTTAATCCAACATTTACTTTTATTCAATGAAAAGATATAAATGTTAACAAGAAACTGATTTTCTCAAAGACTGTACTGTGGTTTTACTGATATAGAGACTTATTTTAAAATAGAATTAATATTTTCGCTTAATCATTCCAAAGTTCAAATCACTTGACGTTTCATGTTACTTTATATATATATATATATATATATATATATATATATATATATATATATATATATATATATATATATATATATATATATATATATATTAAACGAAGAAAAGAAAATCACAATATTGATACATATATTTTTAATCCTATCGCACCGCAGCTCATGACGTCATACATGACGACGCGAATACTTCTCGTTTTCGCTCTCGCGTGGTCATGTGTGACGTCATGAGCTGCGGTGCGATTTTCACTTCCAGCGTCTTCTATGCACGCGTTTGTGGTTGCTTGGAAATTTTCCATGTAAACAGAAACAGACTATCATGACCGTTTTGTCCGTGTATTGCTTAATATATTGTAATATAATTGTCATCTTTGATGATGTCGTATGTAAGCCGAAAGCTTAGATAAGATTAAAAAATATGTTTCACTATTTTGATTTTCTTTCTTCGTTTAATGTTAATGTTATTAAGCTTATTAGACGATATATATATATATATATATATATATATATATATATATATATTAAAGAGAATTAGTACACAACAAATGTCAAATATTTAAACGAGCTGGTTCCATGCACACAGTCAATTTGTTCAAGATCCGTGTTTATAATCACAAGCTTTGCCATGTGTGTTTGTGATGAGTGTCGTCTTGCACGCCGATTTCTTCAGTTTTGCTTTAATATTTATTCCTCAATTTTTTTTCAACATGAGACAACCACAAAATAAAACAATGTAAAAGCTAACAATATTTATGTCAATTTTTTTTTTTTTTTGATTTCCATTAGATATTTTACGGAAAAATGTTGAAATTCCTATACTGGATGAATATTTATTTATTTATTTATTTTTTTGCAACTCTGACAAAAATGTTAATATCAATGTTTAAGTACAGAATACAATTTTATCCATTAGTCTCTTGAAGATTATGCCATCTCTAACTTCTGCTACAACGTGCTGTCCCAATTCAAGACTTAGATCATAGCTCTTCACAACTTCCTGTCGTTTGCAAATCTTAGTAACGTTTGTCATTTTGCTATTTCTCAAACCCTGTTAAGGTATGTCATGCACTGTCCCGCTTGCCTTCGATATGTCACGTGAGTGTCAAATTCACAAAGCCTCTTTCCTCATTATGTGTCCTAAAAATATTACGTTTTTATCTTTCTAAGTATATATCCGTTTTCTTCCCATTTTATTTAAAATTTCGAAGTAACTCACATGTTTAGTCCATGGTATTCTCATCATCCTTCTGCAGAATCACATTTCTGTTGGCACAAATCTCTTCTTCCGGGACGAGCTTGTCGAACACTGACTGACAATATTAAGTAAGACTGCAGCACAATTTTCTTTTAATGAAATTTTCCTTTTTTTTAATACATTGTTTAGCTTCTGGAAGGCATTTGTTGCCTTTGCAATGCTCCTTCAGGTTTCTTGTCACTTTTTCCATTCTCTAGCTAGTTTTCAATACGATCAAGTTTTTTTTATCCATAGTTTCAATACAGTGCCCCAGAATTTAGTAAAATAATGTCAGACGAAATCTATTATAAAAGCAATTAAAATGCTCGAACTGACAGAAAGAAATATTCATGCCTGCTTCTAATAATCCCATGAAAAAAAGCAAATAACCATATGTATGTGTAATTTCTTATTTTCATGTATCGACATAAGTAGGCACAAACACATACTGACAAAAAATAAAGACGAGCTGACAGTGATATAGAATCGAAATAGTTTATTTTCACATTCCGTCTGCCCAAAGTACTCATTTAGAACGGATTTAACCTTTATTAACGCGTTGTGCATTAGATTTACTATGCCTTCCAGCAATAACCATATCGTTTACTTTTTCAGAATTATATTTACTAAATATAGAAAGGGTGTTTGAGAAAGTCGGTGCATAAACGAAGCTAAATTTCTGTTTAACAATCATTAAGAAACGTTATGAATTCTGATCAATAAATATAAAATCTGCTTATTTAATTGGCTTTCTTTTCATAGAACGATTTTTGCTTGCAAGTGTAACGCGAACGATGAAAAAGAACTTTATACATATAAATAGTCTCTTAATATTGGTCGAGTATTTAGAACGTGACTTTCTGATCATGAGACCGGGGTTTCGAATCTCGCTATGTTCAATCTTCCCTTTTTAATAATAGCATCGCGAAGAGATGATTCCTGTGTGCGAAAATGTTGGGAAAGACCAGAAGACCGACCATACCAGGTGTTAACACAAAGCTTAAAAGGTAAACTGGGTAGACAAAACGGTCGGCAAGCCGTCGATTGTTTTGTTAATCGCCAAAGAGAAGTTGTTAAGCCCTGATCGGAAATCTATCTAGAGAAGATGACTCGATAAAACATCCATGTATAAAACAGTCTGGTCACTCACTGAGATGTTCTGCCTTGCAAATAAATAAATAAAATAAATAACAGGAAAATCTTATGTCACAGGAGAATTTCAATCTATCGAAGGCGGTGATATCGTCTTCTCTTTCGCCTACTTAATAAATATGTCAATGTAAAATGTTGTCAAATATCAGACACAAGATACGAGAGAATGAACACAATAGAAATTATTTGAACGTTAGATATTGCAGTTTTTGCATTATTTAAACGATAATAATAATAATAATAATAATAATGCAACTTCCTAAATTCTGCATTATCTTTATTAAATGTTAGCTAGTGACTGGTTTCCTATAAAAAATTGAGATCCAAAATATATCTATTACGATTACGTATTAAAATTTACCGGAGTATTCTTATAAAGGAACGGTTTGGTAAAAAGAATGAGAAGGCCCCCAATAAAATCAACAAAAAATTACAAACCATCAATTGAAGCCTCACATTAATGAACCTGCATAAATAAAAGCATACTAACCGTTCTTTTATTTTGTATCTGGTTTGTTAGTATTTTATTAACGGCATCTCGAAGACAATATATAAAAAAAATAATGCGTATACTTTCTTCGAAATTCCAACGTATATCACCTGAAGAAGGCTGGAGCGTACAGCGGGCGAAACGTCGTGAATAGTACAATAAAG
Organism: Acanthosepion pharaonis; assembly: GCA_903632075.3. Classification (NCBI taxonomy): domain Eukaryota; kingdom Metazoa; phylum Mollusca; class Cephalopoda; order Sepiida; family Sepiidae; genus Acanthosepion; species Acanthosepion pharaonis. Next base: position 1,164,757 of record CAHIKZ030001813.1, read on the forward strand.
ATGAGGACAATAGAAGTTAATACCAGCTTGATCGTTATGTCAGCTTTTACATATTAAACACACAGAGACGTGTATCTATTAGTATGTATCATTTTTAGTTAAGTTTCTACAGCTATTTATATTACAAAATTATATTTTGAAATGCACTATATTTTAAAGTATAAAAGATTTATTTTTCAAAAGTTATTTAATAGTAATAATGCAGTATGCTATAATTACTGACGTTGACATTAGGCAGTGCTTTTATGTGTCATTTTGCTTTGATTCTGAGACCATGCAGTCCAACTATTCGTTGCTATTTAAAAATACTTTTACAACTTTTCATTTAGATGAGTTCTGCGATGTGTCATCTACCATACTTTAAAATTCATACTGCCAAAAGTCTCAATATTGCGAATATGATAAAAGTGATAACATTTCGGATGCGGTGAAAAAATGTCAGTTCAATTCTTCCTGACACTCATCACAAAATTTTTTATTAAAACATAGATAGGATATTACTCATATAAGAAGCATCGAGGTTTAATAATTGTTAGTCGGGATAAAAATCGAAATATTGCTGCAATTGTTCTTGATACTTATAACCCATGATAAGACAGCGACTTTGATAGAAATATTCAATTATATAATTTACCTATTGCATCTTCAGAGGGAAATTTCGAAAGGTTCGTGTAAAAAAAACAATGCAAGAGGAAAACTAAGCAAATATCTTTCATATTTGTTTGAGGTAAAGCAAATTTAGACTTCTGTGTTATAAACTGTATGAATCGAAAATCGGGGTAATAGATTGAACTTTTTCGAGAATATAAACCATTTAAGCATCGTGTATCCTGATATTATTGCAGAAATAAGTAAAATCAAATTTAATGTAAAACCTGGTTGGAAGACTGAGGACATGATTGTTGCTTTGGGAGTATGTTTACGGGTATATTTCGCGAAAATAAATTATTTGTGAGGTACAAATCAATGTTGTTCGAGATTTAATTGCAAGCGACCGGAAACTATCACCACAAATAATCGATAACATCCGAGATATCAGAGATGGTTCAGCCTACACAATTATATCGAAAGAATTAAGTTCATCCTCGATAGGGAACAGAAAAAAAGCAATTATATCGTAAACATTAAGTTCATCCCAGGGAAGAGAAAAAGGCAGAACTTTCAATATATATTTTAGACAAATGGTTCAAGATTTTAAAGGTTTCTGAAGTTTAATTCTAAGTGATGCCAATTTTACCAGTCTGATCTTGAAGACAAATCAGTCAAATAGTTAAGGTGGAAAGCATGCAGTCAATTAAAAGTCAAACTGGTCAAAAGTTATCATTTGGCGACAGTTTTCAAGATTGCTGAATGCATTTTGTTTGTAGATGATTTAGAGGTAAGAAAAGAGAAACATCTGCTTATTACGTAATGTTGTTGATAAGTTTAGTTGAACAGTTATAATACAATGCGGTTTAATTCTTCATAATACATTTATTACTACCAAGTAAATATATCATCCTTTCATCAAATCAAAGCTGGGTAGCATGGCGAGAATTTTGATGAGAAATCATTAGCAGGAACTTCAGATTTTTATATATTTCACAACCTAGAAGAGTTTGGCAACTTGGAGACCTTTAATGGCGTAAAAGAGATGATTCGACATGATTAAATTTTCAGTACCCACTCTTTTGCTGGGATTGCGTAAATAGCTGACATCAAAACTTACGTACGTACATTGATGCTGATGGACCTTATTTAGAGAAATGTTGCATAAACGTTTAAATTATTACCTTAATTTCTATTTGCAACACAAATTCCCCTCGTATTTTTAATATAGTAATAAAAATACCGAAATATATATACATAAATCAGTCGCCAAGTGTAAGATATTTAAAGAGTTTAATCTCAAAAAGTGTTAATAATTCATTTTGTTTGAATGATAGCTTGATATTTTTACCTCTTTCCCAACACCTAAATTATACACAAAATATAATCAGTGAATCTGAATGAAGATTTCAGTACAGAGCTGTAAAACTCCTGTCTAAGAACTTTTGAAAACGAAACATATGTTGAAATAATAAACATTTTGTATATGATGATTATTTAATTTATTCTATACCATCAAACAAAGAAGTCTTTGTAAGTGTAGACAGATGTTCCGAATTCTAAGATCCTTTGTTGTAAATAATATGTATAGACTGAAGAGGTATGTATTGCGGCCATAACGAATCTGAAGATTTTCGATGATTGAAAGATGTCTCCGGTCAAAAGTTATTAGTATTACGTATTGAAATGTTAAATACTTCATGAGACAAATTCTTTACAGGTGACAAGTATTATCGGTTTGGGCATATGACTGGGTGAAAAAAAAACAAAAAAAAAAAAACACTCCAATATTGTTTCATATACATAAACTAAAACTGAAAACTATGGTGTAAACATTTAAGAAATCAGCATTATTGCTAATAAAAGTGTGATCATATTGTACCAGCAGTATTTTCATACTTTTTTCATGTAATCGGCTTCGCGTTTGATGGATTTTATCATCGTTGTTCACCCGTAACAAAATCATCATCATCATCATCATCATATCTCTCTCTCTCTCTCTCTCTCTCTCTCTCTCTCTGAAACTGCTTCACATAATAATGACGATTGAGAGGTCCCAAAAGCGACAGCGGTCATGCAGCTCATACCGCTAAACATCACCAATAAACTGCAGCTACTATTTTCTCAGGCGTAGCGTTGTCAAGAAGCAAGATCACGCACTTTCGAAAACATCCTGGTCTCTTTAGACCAGAATCTTTCCTAAGTCTATTGCACAGTATCTTATTCTGGACATGCGCTATGAAATCTACGAGCTGTACACATCCCCCCCCCTGAACAGCTTTCCTCGCTGATTGTTGAACATGGAATTTCGGGGGGGGGGTCAGGGATGATGGATGACTCCAGGTCATAAAATTAACCTTTGTCTCCTAGTTAACGTAATCATGGGCTACAGTAATCCCCCACTAAATTACCCTTTACCCTTTTACAAATGCGTGAAAAATCCCCATCAGCTGTATTACGTTCTTCATTTAATTGCTTTGAAACTCATAGCTGGATTTTGCCCAGTTTATGCATAAATCGTTGTATACCTTTCACTTCGATATAAGTCCAGGCTTATAATGACTGTTGTTACATCACTTATACATACACTCATTATAAAGAATAAATTAGCTGTTGCAAGAAGTCACTTTATTGTTTACGACCAACGGTTTTAATTCCAGTTAATTTAGCTTTCTTTGTCGGTGATGAGCGTGACTGCTTTTCATTTTGCCTCTTGTCGATAAGCAAGTCTTTCGTCGTTTAAAACAAAGTCGATTCTTTATTTTCTGTATGCTTAACGTATCTATGATTGTCTCTACTTCGGCACAGTTTTCGTTTAGCTATTCGTATTTTTTACATGCGGTTGTTTCTTTTTAATTTTCTTTATTCCCTACAATTATTTGGCATCTTTTGCTCTATTCTTCATTATCACCAGAATTTTCACCTGTCATACACTTTTATTTCATGTTTCTTTTTCTGGAATGTTCGCGTACTCGAGTTTTTCTTAATGTGTTCCACTTTGAATTGTCAGTTGCATTCAATTTATATTTGATTTTAACTCTAGTCAGCATGTATTTCTTTGTGGATTGATTTATTCAAGAGTTTTCTGTGTTGTATTTTTAGTCATCGGTGTTTTTTATTTAAGCTAAGCAATTTTATTCGGAGATTGTATGTTATTGGAAAGGTGCCACTCTCAAAGGTAGCAATTGGATAGGTTTTACAGTGTAAAATTATATTCTGAATTATAGTGGTCGTTATACAATCATGCAGGTTCTTCTTGTATCCTTCCGGGTTTTTTCATATCCATAAGTAACTTGAGTTTTCTAAAATCTAAAGGGTGAACCCCGTTTTGAAACCTGTGTCTATAAATGTTCATTATTAATGTATTTTGTCAAACTAAGTTTATTTCTATATTAACATCTCTCAACTGGAAGGGATTTCCACGCTGTACATTAAAACAATTAAAGCAACAGTAACATAGCACATACGTACTTATAGCGTAATCTATAATTACTTGATTGCAAACGAAAAATTTTTAAGGGCTGTAATAAGGACATAATCTTTGTTAGAATTATGTTTGGTTTTGTTGCACTTTACTGAAACCGCCAATCTTTAGTCATATATAGTAATTTCTACGTAATACTTAAACTCCCATCCTTTTTATATCAGCATGCCTACATATATATTACAAGTGCTATACTGATTTATCGAGTACGACTTTTACGGTTAGCTCGATTTCAAGGGTCATCCATAAACATTGTTTTAGTTTACACCAATAGATATTTGATTTTATTTACCTACAAAACAACAGCGTCTACATAATTTGCCGAAATTAGATGGTAAGTGTACGCTGCGATGATAATAATCTCTAAAATTAAGATATAAATATTATTAAACGCTTATTGATTGTTTGCACAAAATAATCTAATATAAATATCAAATACAATAACTAACAACTCTATCTATATTTCTGAAATGAGGTATTGTAACTACATCATTCGGACTGTTGTCCACGTCTTTATTGCTGTATCCACGACGTTTCGATCGTTGTACGTTCAGAACTTCTTTAAAAGAAGTGGAATTAGAACACTATACCACCTTGGACTGAATAAAGTGTTCGGTTCGAAATTTAAGCGTATATCACCTGAAGAAGTTGATATACAAATCTAGTTCAAATGAATGCAATAAACCAATATGCCACCAACCAAAGAGAGCAATATATTAAATGTCTTCAAGGTTTAAATTCGAACTTTTGCTAGTTTTAAAACCTTTGGTGGAACAAGAGTTATGACAATTGTCGTATGTTATCAGTTTGCCATGATTTTGAAGACATTTGCTAACATTCATTCCCTATCAGCGCTATTTATATAGGTATCTCCACGAAATCGCTAAAAAAAGAGCATAGCTTGATAAAAAAAAAAGACGTCAACTTTGCCGAAAACAAAAAAAGACGATAAAATTTTGTTTTCGTCAAGTTTGGCGTCTTTTTCATCATCCTATGCTCTTTTTTTTAGCGATATCGTGGAGGTACCTATGTTTATACGTCCTCTATAGACAGACAGTCTGAATCACGATAACAACCAAGTACACGTCGGATGGAAAAGACACTACCCGAAATTTAATGGTTCAATCTAATTATAGTCAAATTCACAATTATTTTACTAATTCTTTCGTGAAATGTATTATTTTATTATTGCTTTAAAAAAAGACATTTCAAAAAATGATATACACACAAAATACATTTTTTTAATCGATTTCACTCCAAGCAAGGCAGAAAAGCCACTAAGATACAAGGGCTTACTGGATGTGAAAGAATTAGGAAACAGAAACGTTACTAAAGATTGAGAACAAAAGAAGAGTAATCAAGAGGACAGTAGATAGCGATTGATATTCTATTTAAATTAAGAAGATTAAAGTTGGTTTGAAAGCAAGTAACCGGTAGAGATATACAAAAGTGCAGGAAACGAAATTTTAACATAAAACTTACGGTTAAATCTACCAAATCAACTGTAAATTGATGTGACCTAGTTGTTACACTAGTATGGCGCTTAAATTCAAAATGTCTAGGCACCATAGCGACGAGCTTATAACAATTACATGTAAGTATTTATAGAAAAGTGACTGAAGTCGAGACGCCAGATCAGGACTAATATTAATGTTGATTCCTTTTTTTGGGATTTTATCAAGGAGCTCAAGGTAAATAGCAAGGACACTGGACCATATGCGGAGCAATTTTCTAAGGATGGACGAATGGTAGACTTATAGATATGCAAGATAGATTCTGGAAAGAAAAATTGTCTTGCACGATACAGTGAACCAAATTTCTTAGCAGCTGACCTAGCAATACATTCAATATAGACACGGCATAAAAGACCATGATTAATTATTCAATACTAGAGTTTTTATTGTGCCACATTTTCAAATTGTTCTTTAAACTTTTCTTGCTCAAATGAAAAGTCTGAAATTGGAGTTAGTCTTATCTAAACAAACATCTCTCCTGCTTGGATATAGCCCATAGTTTTCTCTTTAATAAATCAAGAAACTCCGTTCTATCAGCGTGAAGCGTGAATTTCTCTCCTCCAGATTTATTGCAACGTAAACACGATTGCTATTTAAAATGCTTGTCTAATAAATCAGTCTGGATAATTAAAGTGATGAAGTTGGATTATTGGCTGAGAAGTTTGAAATGCCAGCATGGATCAGCTGGCCATTAATTATGATACAGCATTGCATATCATTTGGGTGTGACTCGATGCATGACTTCAACCAAGGCCATAAATTCTTTTCTTAGTTCCATAAAAGAAGATCAGTGAGGCATCAGATCCTTAACCACACACCATACTGAACGAAACAAGTAAATAAAACGGCGGAAATAGAGCGACATAAATCTGATGTGAAATTGTAAACTGACAAGAAGAACAGGGGAAAGAATCATTATGGGCCGAGCGTGAATCGATAGAGAAAGATTAATACAAGTAGACGATTAGGGTAGACCTGTAATAGTTAAACTTCCCTTTAATTATATTTCCTTCTCTACGTATTTTCAACATCCACTTGTAAACATTTATTTCGTCATTTAATATATTTATACTGAATATTTGATTGGGTTTTTTATTGACTTGCATGCAAATTATAACGATGTTATAATTGATTATGCAAGGCAATGTTTTCTCAAAATGTTGCATTTAGCATTCACAGTTTTTACATTGATCAGGATATATTCAATTTATTTTTTTATGCGCTAGATATTGTAATCTATACTTATTGAAATGTATTTATGACTCGAGGTATCAAAAATTCCCATGCGAGGAAATGTCAACATAATGTTTTATGTATTAATATTTTGTTTGTTTACCGGCATATCAATTAATTTTGGATCGTTGAACGTTGAAATTTAATTTTCTTGGAAGCTTGAGTAATTTCTCTTTTTACAAAAATCTATTGCTGATAATTTATTTATATATTCGTTTTTGAACCGACACTTTCATATTTTACACTACTTGGTGGGGGGGGCACATTTTGCCCATAGCTGGGACAAGGACAGGTGCTACCACCTCGTGTCATAATTTACGTGGGAATAACAGCAATTAAGATTTCCTTGCACTTTCCTCAAAACCTTCCCATTAGAGGTTTTGCTGCTGGATGTAGTTTTTTGTCATACACAGGACAAATTTATTAAAATATAACATTGATATATATATATATATATATATATATATATATAGAGAGAGAGAGAGAGAGAGAGAGAGAGAAAGAGAGAGAGAGAGAGTTGTCCTTCTCCTAGACACGTTGCCATCCAAGGCTATAGAACCCAGTGTGTCCTGCTATTTACCCATATATATATATATATATATATATATATATATATATATATATATATATATATATATATATAATTATATTAATACAATATCTTATAGAATTTAATAAATTGTTCAATGACTATACAAGTTAATATAAATTATTTAGCATTTTATAGGCTGGATCTATTTTAGGTTTGTTATATTTGAAATTCTCTAAATTCTGCCTGGGTTTCTGAGATGATTTACAGTGTTTATATTCAGACTATTGTCCTCAACTCTGTTGTTTTTCATTAATACGTTTCGGTCGTTATGCTCTCCCGTATTTTTCAAATGTATATCGTTTTGTGTGACAAACATGATATCTGAACTGAACTCGTTATTTAATTTTCAGGTGAGGGTAACCTGTACTCGTTCCAGAGATGCTGTATAGGTCTTACTTTTATTTTGTACTACCTGATATAGGGATTGAACACACAACCATTATGTAACAAAATTCACAAATCAACGCTTTTACCCACAGGATCCCAGGGGATAATTGCCTAGTGTTTAAAAGCATTGCTTTTTTTTTTTTAATTATGTTGTAGGTCCAATCCATGTGCGGGGCATGTGTACATGAATTGAGTGGAAACAGGGCGAGCAATACCGGTCAGTAAATAACAAGACATATCTCTAGACATTGGCAGTGGAACAAGAACAGTCTACTCCCGTTTATTAAATAAAGTATTCGGCTACCCAGATGAGCATGTACCTGATGTAGGCCGGAGGATACAACGGCTAAAAAGAGATGAGTACAATAGTCAACAAGTAAAGAGATTAAATTTAAATTCTCTATTGATTCAACTTTAATATGAAATATTCTTATGTAAACCTCTTTAATATTAACTACCACTCTATATTCTCTTTCATTAATTTGGTGTCTTTCGGTGGAAGTCAAATTTGCATAACGTAGATGAGCATTGCTTTCCAGAGATTGTCTTCTGCTTAATCTTTCTTGATAGTACCGTCTATCACTCCAAAAATATACTGTCCAAAGTTGTACAATATTGAACTCCATTTACATTGACATAGTTATCGATTTCTATGATATCTATATATTAGCGCCATCAATACTAGCCAAAACATTACTCTAGAAACCCCTTACTCTTTCTGAATCATTATTAGTTAAATATACAAATGACCAACTCCTTAGTCAAGACATCTATTCTATCTAATGGCGCTCTCAATTCATCACTGAAATTTCCAGATGATAAATAATTTCTATACATCTTTGGTTCAACGGCCACGTTACACAGTTTCCTCAAATGTGTTAGGTTGTTTTCATGTTTCAAAATATATGCTTAATATTATAACCTATTCAGTTTCCATTCGCAACAGAAGAATTTTCCATTATTTTCTTGCTAAACAATCCGATTTTTTGAGGATTACCATTTAAATTTAATCAAATATCTTTTTGCGACATTATCTTGTCAATTACTTCAATGTCATTATTTCAACGTTATCATGCATCTGATAGAAATGTTCATTCTAATATATTGGGTTCCTATTCTCCAACTTTTTTACCAAGTCTTAAGATTGTTTGTTTTTTTTTTTGGTGGGGGGTTATTATTCCTTGCATTCTTCATATATTTGTGAATAAAATACCAGCAACTACATAAGATACAAAAGTATTTACAATATAAATAACAGAACTCGAGTTGTATAATAAAATGTCACACGACCAAAGAATCTATTCCTTATGTTTACAATAACGGCCGACCGCGGTCAGGATTACAGAGTCATTCCATACCATACTGTCTTTTCATTATCTAAATAACAGCATGTGCTTGGCCAGGGATACATACGGTTTTGAATTCAAAGTAGTCTTTCTCTTAGACTGGGTACCACTCAAGGTTGGAGGCCATCGTATGTCTCACTTTTTAACACATACCTGCATCTATACATATATTCATAGTATTCTTAATGTTATTTTCTCTCAAGCGAAAGTAACGAAACTCGGCTAGAAGCAAACTCGGTTCTCGTTCCGAGCCATTACTCACTGCAACACACGCATAAACAAAATAACAAAAGTAGGTTTTACAAGTTGATCTTAAGGGCTTGTAATAAACGCAGATATTAGATGCCGACATTCAGTTTATATATCATATTAACTTAACTAGTGTATTGGCCATAAATATAAAAATGATACCCATATAAATATTTTATAAAACATTAGATTCCACGAAATCAAGCATACAAATATTTTATTACTTCTAATGGAACATTATAATATCAAAATGAAAATACTTAAGCATTAGATAGTTCCACAAATTTATTTTCGAAATTGATACAGTCTATTATTTGTGTTTCAGTCCTGTAGACTTTGGTAATGATGACATTATATTTAATAGAATTTAGTAGTGATGTCCTGTTTTAAAACAAGTAACCTATATTTGAAATCGTAGAATTTTTTTTTAAATTTATATGACTGGTTCATTTCAGTAAATACGTATCTTTGCTAAATTGACGCTGAAACAATGTGGAATACGTAATCCCTGAAAAATTAATATAAATATAATTTAAATACAAACTGTGTAGAAATATATATATTCATGTATAAAAATGTGTGTGTATGTCTATCTGTCTTTCCTTTCGACATATTTAATTGAATACGACCAACAAGGAAAATATTAATTAAATGTTTCTAATGTTATTGAAGTTTTTTTTTTCTTTCTGAGAAATTACAGAAACTCTCCTTTGTGATAAATTTCTCAAGCGCTTTCGGCTAATTTCTTATACAACAAACGCTTGTAAAAAGCTATTTAATGTGTCGAAAGCACTTGGGACAATCACAAAGAACATTTCCAATACTCTTACCCATCTCCGCTTAAATAAAGGAAAACTGAAAGAACTTTACAAAAACCTTTTAAAAATTTAAAAATCTGTTTTATTATTTGTCACATTTAATGAAACATGTCTAAAAGAAAGGTTAGTACATACACGCACATATATAATTCTACTTGGTTTTTATTTTTACTCATATTAATTTCTTACAGATTTTCCCTATTCTACATCGTTTCAGAGTCAATTCATTAATATAGGTTATAAACTGAGTGGAACTAGTTATATATTAATCTATGAGACGTATAAATCTTGTAACTTGCAATAATTAAATGAAATTCTATGCCTATATAAGGGAACATGGAAGTCAATACCCGGAGGAAGCTGTTTGTTTCATGCTTGAGATCAATCTTCAGGGTTTCTGTTTTGTGTTTTGGCTCTATTATTTATATATGCTTATGAAACGTGGATTATAGTAGTAAGCGAACGACTATTCTCGTAGGCGCTTAGGGTTATATTTCAACTTTAGAAGAGGTTATTGACTAGGAATAGCCTCTTGAAAAATTGAAACAGACTGACGCCTCTGGGTGTTGACGTCAATGTCCACTTTTTTATTTATATACGCTATATCCCTAATATTGAGCACACTAACCCATAAATATAGAATAACTTAAAACTGTGTATACAGGGTGCGATGGGTAAATAGTCGCCTTTTTATATTTTTAACATTCGCGTTGTTTGTTTTTGAATTTGTCGACTGTGCAGTATAGTTGAGCATCGACTGTGAGAAAAAAGAGCAACATGATACAATTCACTCCGCCAGAAATTTTGTAACGGCATGCTGTACTGCTTGGAATTCGCGCTCCAATACGAACATTACCATGAGCATTTAAACTCAACACCGAGGCTTAGATCAAGGGCCTTGTAGGGATAGTGCTGTTCTGAGTCAAGATGGTGGCTGTTGAAAGACCCTATGTCTGACAACAGGATTATGCACCATGCTACACAAATAGGACAATTTCTGAAAATTACATCTGGCCCTATAACTCTGCAGATTGCAACTTGAATATTATGGGTGATTCGCAGTTGAGCGAGAGACCAACAAAACACCTTCAAAGACGAACGAAAGATTATGTCAGCATTCACCAACTTCAACAACGAGAGAGTCCAAAAGAGATGCAGGAAATTCTGAAGTCGTCTGGAGGCCTTGGTTGAAGCCAATGACGATTTTATTAAATAAATCTACTCTTTAGCATTTCAAGATATTTTTGTGTAATTTTGGTAAATATATATGGTAAAATGAGATGCCAGAGTTATTTTCATTTTTTGCGTAATTTAGAAGACAATTTATCCATCGCGCCTATACACACTTGTGCACATATAAGTTCATATCATTTATATCTATCATTTATAATTATTACGTTCATACTTTATTTGACGTATTCACTATTCGGTTTTCATTTGAATCAAATGCACACTGGACAGCAATGTAGTATTTGTTTGTTTGTTTTTTTCCTAATGTTTTAAATCAGTGTTGCTGACTTAGTTTTACAAAGCAAGTAAAATACGGTTCAGCATAAAAACTTTTAAAAAGCAGACCTAATTTAAAATGATTTACTAAAAAACAAGTTCACTATGAAATATACATTACCTGTCTCAAGGCAACAGTTCCTTTCTTAATGTACAAGAAAACATCGCATTAATGTAATTGAAACTTTTTTTTTTCCACCGTGAATTAACTATTTTCCAAACGCAGTCTATTTTAAGCCACTCTTTCATTTCTATTCAACTTTCTTTCGAGTCTTCACATAGTTTGTTCTACTTTGCCTGGGGCAGGCTTCTAGAATCCATATTATTTTCATTTCATTAGACGTGTATTATACCACAAAAATATTTAGGTATTACTTACCCTTTAATCTAGGGCTGCAAGCTAGTTATATAAACTTCAATCGCTTGAATCGAAATTAAATAGCATCGTATTTAATCAAAGTATGTGTTCAGTTGGTACATTTGAAAATTTTCACCAGGCGATATTTATTCGCTTTTTCAGATACAAACTACTAATTTATTTAATTTTTCAGGATTATCAGGGAATCAACATTGTTTCGTGAATATTGTAAGTTCAGTTACTTTATTTCACAGAATCCATACAGTGAAAAAATTCTATAAATTATGTCAGAAACTGTAAGAGGAAAATATTATTCCGGATTTAAATAATTCATCCTTATGTATGCTTTTGGATATCCAAAATTATCATTAATATATCACTTTCGATTCTGTCAAATATTGTTATCCCTCTATAATTCTGAGATGAGGTATTATGCACACTATTTACATTGTTCGAATTAACATCCTCATTGTTGCCATATTCATCACAACGTTTCGGTCGTTGTACGCTCCGGACTTCTTCAGGTGGTTTCGAACTGAACCCTTTATTTCGCTAGCCTGTTCTAGTTCCACGTGCCATGTCTAATGGATGTCAATTATCAGTTATCAGGTGTGACTGACCACATATGGAGAGAAAAGGGAAATTAACTCCCTCCGTGGGATCAGGCTGAAATCATAGTCAAAGGACATCATTGGAATATTCGTAAACTTAAGGAATCACACATATACTAGGCCACAAAAATCTCCTGAGCCGACCAAGTGTAGAAATGAATACAATATAAGGAGTAATAAGGAGTGCCAGAGAAAAGCAATAGTAACAACGAAAATTCCAATATGAGCTCTGGTAAAAAAAACTAAAATGATAACAGCAAAAATTGCAATATGAGCACTGGTAAAAAAATGGTTGCTGAAGACATTAGGCTTATAATACCCAGAAATTCATACACATATGTCCTCAAGAACACATGGCACAGTGGATAAAGGCCTTAGTTAGATCCAGTGACAGGACCCAAAAAGTGTGATTTCAATACCCGGTTAGTGCAGTGGAGAACTTAACAGGAGGTAACTGACAACTAACATCCATTAGACATGGCACGTGGAACTAGAACAGTCTACCCCAGCAAGCGAAATAAAGGGTTCAGTTCGACACTGAATTTTTATACTCAACCCTTTAGCTGTTATACTTTCTGGCCTTTTCAAGTCCTTTCATAATAAAAAAACATCTACGTTCAAGAAAAGTATTAATAAATATCCACCAATGTCTGTCTAATATAAGGATTATATTCGAAGAAAACAAGAGGGCCTGCAGCATCAGAGCAGTATTCAAATGCAGACCAATTCTTTAAAGAGACTTTTCCCGAACTGATCTTCACTACTCAGAAGAGAACATAGAAATATATTTGCTCCATCATATGCAGTTGCGGCAAAGAACAGAAGTGTGAGAACAACCTACTTATAAATGTAAGGTCGGAATAGCATCAAAAGTCTAGCCCTGCGTTAGACGTTGAAATTAGACAAGTCTAATTATATATGGAGGTAAATATGTGGTCATCAACTCCTGTAGAATGAATTCAAGATAATAGCTAAAAACCCTTACAGAATCAACACACTTGTTAGGATCTGACAACATTCTCAGTTGAACTGGCATCAAGATGAAAAAAATCTGTCTCTGAGATGTTGGTGGATTCTGTTTAGCGTCACGTCAAAACCTCTATGTGTTATTTAATGCCGAAATCTAAATATTTTTAACACAATAATTTGTCTGGCTTCAACTAAATATATTGTATACCTTTGGCTACAGATAAAATGTATTGTTGGTAATTTTACTAGAAATCTGTTTTGTTTGTAATTATTTATATAAAAAATGAATTGCTTAAAAATACATTTTATACTTTCATAGTGTTTTGTTTTTGTAAGGAGATTCCCAATTTCCCAAAGCTGGAAACCTAACAGGAACTACCACCTCGGGTCAGCGTGGATCTGGGAACAACAGCAATTACGATGGGGGTCCAGGTTCCTCAGAACCACCAATCTCCTGATCAGAGGCCTTGCTACATTATCACCCTATCAGAACTACTCTGCTTAAGAAAGAAATAAAAACTAAATTTCCACCAACTTGTTACAGGTTAAACCTCAAAACATCCACAATTGAACTTGCACAAGATTAAGATACCCATGTGAATTAAATGATTGGGTCATCTTTAAATGATGTCATGGTCGTTGTGAGTTGGATCCTCATGCTGGTAATGTTATAAGAATATCGGATCTTCTTGGCTTGGCTTTACGAACGAAGATTTATGAAGTGGACTGTCCACGTCGACTGCAGGCACCCTGATGGCCGACTAGACCGATGCGGAACAGGCAAGTTTGGCTGCAGCGATTGTAATTAAAGGTCTGGTCTGGTATAGCTGCTGAGGCTTCCCGGTCCTTCCTTCCCGCGGCGTTTCTCCTTCAGGTTGACCCTGCGAGAGTCCTCAAAGGTGAAGACGGGCCGGTGGACGGTGCGACGCCAGGCTTGACGGTAAGCAGCATGTGTCAAACACTGGCGATGGTCAACGTGGCAGGTACCGAGGGACTTCTTGAGGGAGTTCTTTTAACGCTTCCTTGGTGCCCCTCTGACCCGGTGGCCAGTGGAGAGTACGCCATACAGAGCTATCTTAGGTAGGTGATGGTCCCCTGTTCTAGAAACGAGCCCTGACCAGCGTAGCTGTGACTTCAAGGATAAGAACAACAACACTTATCGGAATAAGCGAGTATTAACTAACATGAATTATTACTTAAGCATGGAATTAAGACAATCTACACATGTAAAGTGAGGAAATAGTTCGGTTAAAAATTCGGAAATCTTCTTCGAGTATGATAGACAACTGAAGAAGTTCAGGTGTAGCAAATGTCGAAACGTTATCAACCACGACATGTATAACACATAAGGTATTCAACATTTTTACGAACTGTATCAAGAGTAATCAAAACAATGCATTTTCATTCTTACGTCGATAGATGGAATTATTATAGAAAACATATATAAAATGTATTCATGAAGTATAATTTTAAAAAATACAAAAATATTTATAGATTTTATTTTCTATGTATGTAATTTTAACTTGCAATTAATAGAGCTGATTCTCGTTTAAATAGTTATGTGCAATTTTATCATCATAATTTATGAGAGTTTCTTATGTAAGTGAAGTAAGCCAAAGCGCGGCCTACCTCTTATTTTTCATCTTTCCCTTTATAAACAAGTTAAGGTAAACTGTGCCATCCATGGAATTAAAATTTCTCATACAATTTCTGATTTTTCTATTTTTTTTCATTTTATCCGCGTACATTTTCCACTTACAGTTTTTTCTTATTTGCGTAAACACTGTCTATACAAACATTACACAATGACTTTATATTTCTTCAACAAAAACAATTTTTCCTGAATAGAATTTTTTTACAATCCTTTTCACTCACCTGAACAATCATATTTTATCCGTTCGCCCACACAAATGGAATATGGCAGTAGGAGGAATAACACGCGTATGAGATTAGTCGTTTAAATTCCACGACATTTCTGTTTCTGGACGCCACAAGCAACAGATGTTAACCCTGACCTCCTCCTTTTTAGTGAGATCAGTGAGATAACGTCTAGAACTGTATTTTCTCAATTTGCACTTCCCAATGCGACTGAACTATTTTTTAAAATCTCCTACTTGCTATGTTCCTCAATTTCTGTGAAGAATTGTAAATCAATAACAAACGTTGCATCGTTGAACTTTTTAAAACCATTTGTCCATTTCTTATATTTTCCTTATTACCATATTTTCTCTGAACAAAGCAAATTTGGGATATTGACCAACTAGTAATGTTAATACCAGTCTTTGACTTAAAAGGAAACATTCGACGTTCATTGACCATGAAGCTTTTACTTTTGTCTGAAAATTTATAAAGGCTTCAATTAACAAAACCTTTCTCTTAAAACAAATCCCCGTAGTTATTATAGCTCTTTCCAATATCGAGGAGGGGGGGTCGCTCGAGCGTTTTATTAGAGTGGAATGTCAAGATCTTTATTATGACATTATGTTCTCTTCAAATTAAATATGATATCCATTTTTGTAGTTGTTGCTGTTGAATGTAACTCAAGTGATATGGTTTCTGTTATTTGATACAGTTTTTATTTTTCAGATTCTGTAGCGCCAGTCCTCCAGCTTATAAGAAATGTAGCCTTCCTCAGTATCTATAGATATCACCTGCTGAAAACTATTTTAACCCTTGAACTTAAAATATCGTTGTATGCAGTATGTATTTCTTAAAGGGTTTGACGCCATAGTAATTCAAATAAGCACACTTTTGCATAATCTAAAATAACTTTTCCTTGGGTAACCTTTTCATGTTTTTTAGTCTAAGCAAGAAAGATAATTGATTATTTCATATGAAACAGAACAACATTAAATAGTGTCATCCATTCTTTACTTGCGATTAACTTCAAATTGTTCAGTTCACAAACCAGTAACACTGTTTACTGCAATATTTTTCATTCGAAATTTTATAGACAGTATCACTAATTGTTCGATCACAGCATAGACTTTCCGATGAGTTTATTCACTCGTTGTTGACCCGCGTGTTGAACGATGTGATAAGAAGGATTGGATTTATTTGTCATTGAGCTTTTCAGTTGCTTAAATTTCAAAGAGAGATTGAAATCTGATAAGCCTTCAGTGGCAAAGGTCTAGAAAAAAGACAACTCTAAATTAAAAAAATGTGAGTGGACGGCGACTAAACCGACGGCAAAAAACCATGTTCTGGTGAAAATAGTAAATGAACCTCAGCACAAAAAACAAAATCTATTAAATGGCAGGTAAACTCATCAGAGTGAATGTTCATCCACTATATGCTACTGATTAAATAGCCTCACTAATCAGCAATTAATCAGATATGGTGAGTATGGCTACACATCTTAATGCATGATTAATTAGGGAGGAATCCGTCCAACAGGAGTTAGCAGGCCCTGGATTTGAATACTCTAAATACTAATGACTAGCAGTAGAGCCCGGCGTTGCCCGGGGATGTAACAGTAAGAGATAGATCAAGTATCGACTATCATAAAGACTGAAAAATAAAAATGACAAAGATTATTGTTTAAGGTTGACGGACACGCATGTCTTAAATAGTTTTTTTTTTTTTTTTTTACGAATTGGTCAAACCCAAACTCGAACAAAACATTGTTTACAATCGTTATGAGTCTATCGATTGATGAATAGAATTTTATTATAAACAATTGTCTTGTAAATGGAATTTTAAAAGCATTCTGAATGTAAATAAAAGAAAAAAGTGTGCAAGACAATAAGAAATACTACCTGCCAAAAAAAAGTGGATGTTTGTTTTATCGGCTGAAAAATGTAAGAAATCCGATCCCATATATAAAGGAACACACACACACACACACACACACACACACACACACACACACACACACAAAACCTGGGTTTTTAACCTAAGTCACTCCACGGAATCGCTAAAACATAGAGCATAGTCTGATGAAAAGACGCTAAAGTTTATGAAAACAAAATTTTATCGTCAAAATGCTTATGTTTTTTATGAAGAGGATAGACTAATTTTTTTTAATTATTTTTCAAAATTTTTCCATCTTTTTAGAATTTTCTAAATTTTGATTTAAAAACCTTGTTTCTCTTTGTCGCAACAAGGGGTAGTAAATAACATAGATAATTTTGAGCGCGTTTTTTGTATTTACACATTAATTTGGAAAATCTTGCAAAAATAAAAATAATTGTCAGATGTTAATGAAACTTTCAGAAACTATTCACAGATGATCGAAATTATTATAAATATTTTTTTTTTAAAGTCATGGCAGAAATATTTTTTTATATTTATTAACACCCCCCATAACTAATTTTATGAAAAACTCTAGAAATTCGAGACCATCGGTTTTAGTGATTACAATAGTTAAAAGCACAAGGCTTTGAAGAATGCAAATCATGTATTTTTTTTTTTTTTTTTGGCCAGCGTACCTGAAAATCAGCTGTGAATTGTAACATACAAAACTCAATAAAACAAATATATTATTTAGTTTCAAATGCTTTTATTTGTTCTAATTTGTTTTTATGAATATGGACAAGATTTTCTGGAAGCAAAATTTTTTTTTAATGAAAATTGAATTTTTAATACAATTATTTCTTATTTCTTTAATTTTAAAAAGATTTTTAAAAAATGTTTAAATTGAATTTTTAAAAATATTTTAACATTAGTTAAATGCAACATCAACCTTTCAAAATGTCCGTGTGAGATTGTCATTGTCTAGTGCTTTGAAAATTGTATAATTTGGACCAATCAGATTAGCCATGGTAATTAAGAAATGTAATTTTTGTGTTTATAGTCGGACAGTAATTATCAAGTACGGAAGACCAATCAGAATACAATTTAGTTGCATTATTTGAGTTCAGCATTGTTCTCCGCTGTTAAGCCCTTTACTTTTGCGAAACACCTATGGAGAAGTTAATTTGAGTTTTCAATTTCAACTGAGAAGGGTACCTACAAGTAACAGTATCATCTTATGAAATTTAACTACTGCTAAACTTTAATTTATATGATCTTATTTTTATATTAATCTCAATTATGACATTTTTCCATATATCAAAATTAATAATAAAATGAATGGAAATACAAATAACACAGTAAAATGTAATAAATGTACATAAAATTATAGTATTTTATGTACACTTTTGATAAAATTTCATAAGAAAGGTACCTAAATTAATTAGATACCTTTTTCTTATGAAAGTTAATCTCACTATTAACAGACTTATTTTTTAATTTCTTTATATTTTCCATAAAGCATCGTAAACGTAAAAATGAAAGCTAAGTACAAAAAAAATAATAATAAAAAATAAAAAATTAGAGCGCTGAAAGTTATCCTTAAAAGTAACGAGGTAAATAATTTGTTCACTTAAATAATTTCACTTCCTTCCATCCGTAGAAAGAATTACCCTCCCGTAAGTTATCTAAACGTCATGAATCTGCCTTTCGTCAATCGTCAAGCGACGCGAAAGGTTATGACCTGCTTTGTTTTATTTTCAAATTACATTTTTTCGGCGCAGAAGCTAAGTTAAGCTTGGTTCAAAATATTTTAAATAAACAGTATAATATCTGTTTTTATTAAAATCAGTTTTGAAAAAATGATAATTGACTTTTAAAAGAATATCAAAGTAAGATTTTAATCTTTTTTATCAAATCGAAAAAAATGATTGAAAATGATTATCTGTCCTTTTTTTTTACCAAAAAAAAAACAATATTTTTAACGAAAATTTCAGACGTGAAAAAAAAAAATACTCCAAAAATACTTTGATCTTTCCTCTTTAATAATAATATGAACATCACACGATAAAATTTTGTTTTCGTCAATTTCGGCGTCTTTTTCATCATGCTATGCTCTTTTGTTTACATTTTCGTGGGTGAGTTGTCCCCCTTTCATTCTCACGATGTGTCTTAATCGTGTTTTCAAATTGATTTTCTTAAAAAACAACTGTGTTTTTCCCATTTTCGTCGCCGTTAGAACCACCAAAAGGTAATTTTATGTAGTCCTGTGAAGTTGTGTTGAAATCGGCTAAAAAATGTAGGAAATTCGATCCAACATATAAACGTTACACACACACACACACACACACACACACACACACAACCTGCGTTTTATAATAAGTAAGATCATAATTCGTAGCATCCGTAGTAGTCACCTAACTCGAATTGATTGCTCCATGCCATAGTCGTAGCTGAGAATATGGCTCACCATCCAGTAGTGATCACTACGTATCAAGCTATGGTAAATATATCTCCGTTGAAGCTTGTCTTTCTATGCAAATAGAGATATGCAGCCCGATTATGTTTTTTGTTTTTCCTTTTATGTTTGTTCCTATGGGCGACTGAACTTTTTCTTGTCTCCTTACCATTGATATCTCTGACTTGCTAGTGAATAAACTCCACTTAGTATAGCTCTTTGGGTCACAATGAGTACGCAAGCCACTTTACTGAGTCAAGGTAAATTATCACTGTGTGGAATTTTTTCAGATATGTATTATATTAATATATGTTTAAAACAAAGTACAATCTGCACAAAATCAATATAGAGAAGAAAAAAAAGCAATGTTAAAGAAATCGTAGTTACATAGGTTAAAACGAATAAAAATATTTTGGTAAAGAAATAATTTCGATCCAGAAAATCTCTCGGCAAATATACTCGCGATGTAAATCAGAGGAAAAAAATTATATCGAAGATGAAAGAGCAAAATGTCTTACTGACATTTTGCTCACCGGTTCTTAATGAAAGAAAAATTTTACAGAAATAACGAAAAATCTCATTCTTCATTTAACAACATTTGACATTTCGCTCAAAAATAAAACAATAAAAAAAGATTCGCTTGTCTTTCAGCGTCTGGCAAAGACGAAGAGAAAGAACTTCAATCAAAATCGTACGTAAAAGCTCAGTAAAATATATTAATTTTTTTTTTTATTTCACGATGAATAATGCAGATATCTTCAGCAAGATCTTTTAAAAATTGTTAGCGAAATCATAGATGTATCTCCGACATTTATTCAGCGTTTAAATAATTATTTGCACTATTTATATTCGAACTATTGTCCTCATTTTTGTTGTCGTTATCACAATGTTCGGCCGTTGTGATCTCATGGCTTCCTCGGGTTCATATCGATCTGGGTAACCTACAGGGAGCTGGACCCTTTATTTAATCTTCGGAGGTAGACATTTATCGTACTATGTCTTGGTATATCGCCTACATCTTATTTTATTTAGTACTGTTCATTAATTGGGGGCGTATTTCGACTGAGTGCAAATACACACTGCCCGATTAAACTGACTGACATACCCACGTAGGGTAATTTACTGTAGAAAAAGTTAGATCCTTAAACTTAACCTGGCTACTAATTAAGTTGAAACTGTTGGGGCTACTGCTGTCCATGCTTTGATTGCTGCTGCTTCTACTGCCCTTAGTTTCAGTGTTGCTGCCGTTGAAGATTTGCTATTATTAGTCTTTATTAGCGGTTTCCATATTGTACGTGTGTCTATGCTAAGCCTACTAAGAAGGTCCTTATTGCCTAATCTATGCTTTGATTATTTCAAACGTCGAACTAGTCAATGTTTCTGAAATACTTCAGTGTCCTTTAAACAAACAGTCTATTGTTCTATGAAGCTTAGAAGACCTTGCGGATTTCAGACAATACAAAATGGTCGTATTTCGGTTATAGCACATTTCCCCCTTTCGTTCGAAGCAGACAAAATCATTTTCAGTTAAGACAGAGTCAAGGAATATTATGAGCATGTTAAAATAAAATTATCGGGGCAAGATCAAGACACGGAATCTTCCACAGTAAATATTTCTCAATGAATTTGTGGTGATTCAAAGGGAATTCTGTAATAAGCAATGCTGGAAACTGGGCCAAATTTTCTATAAAGCAAGGTTACTGCGGGAAAAACGCTTGTTTGCAGGACACAGTGATATGAAGACTTCCACTTAGAAATGGAAACTGATTAAGAAATTTAATTCATTAGCAAATCTTTTTTGAATCGCAAATACAATGCAGCAAATGTTAGATTTCGAATGGAAAGTTCTTCAGAGTTGTACACATCAGCCTACCACTTCATTCTTCGTTACATTTTGATATTTAGTCAGGGTTTCCAAAAAAAATTGATGAGAGGGAAATCCTCTGTCCATATTTCTGTGATGAGGTATTGTAATTTTTTACATTGTTTACATTATTCGGATTATCGTTCTCATCTTTATTGCCATATTTACGACGTTTCGTCTGTTTCAAGCTACGGTTTTCTTCATGTGATATACGTTGGAATTTCGAACCGAACTCATTATTTAGTCCATGACTGTAGCTTGTTCTAATTCCACGTGCCATCCTTTTTTGATATCCCAGTTTCAGTTAATCCCCTTTAGTAACTCTTCTATCTTATTGAGAATCATCGAGAATATGGTAATAAAGTTGGGGTAAACTGTCCAGATGATTTAAATAAAGAAATACGTCGACGGAAAACCTAAATCATTATTTAAGAATGATTACACAATTTAATTAAAGATTGTGATAAAAAAATTGAAGAAAATATCTTCCCTAATAAATTATTGTGTGAACATATAATTTAAAATTCTCGGCGTCCCGTCTCATTCGTTAATATGTGTAGTGGCATCAACGTAAAGATCACATTAGTCCGATGAATTCCTGAAGGACTAAATGCGTCGCACGAAGGCGTTTTCCATTTTAGCATGGTTTCATGAAGCTATTATTATAAAAGTGGCATGTCAAATAGCGTGAAAATATTGTAGCCGTAAAACTAATTTAGGTGTTCGAACTTTTATTACAGAAACATTCTCCAATTGGCCATTAGAAATCAAAGGCTACATCAGTTTATATATACATTCACGCATTTATACACCCTTCAGTATGTTAAACTATAATAATTTGCTCGATAATCTCTGTTACATGCTAATCCTATATATATATATATATATATATATATATATATATATATATATATATATATATATATATATATATATATATAATAGGATAAGAAAGAAATAGGAAACGTTTATAAATCTAACAGTTTTCACCTTTATCAAGTCTTTATCAGAGAATAAGATACAAAGAAAAAATTAAAAAAGAAATATTCTCGTATTTTTAATTTTAGTGTTTGTTTTCCATGGGTTAAGTAGACTTCAAGTACACATCTCTTGTCAAGTAGCGTTCGTGGGTAAAACTTATGCGTAAGTATATTATGATTCTAGTTTGTCTGTACGGGATTCGGATGATAATGTATATTCGTTTTTGTGTACGTATGTGTGTGTTTGTAGTAGGCATTTTTATTTATCCATGGTTGTTGTCCGCATTAGGGATGTTTGTTTACGTAACACCGTTTGTAGAGATGGTAGATGTAGATAGATATATCTTAGGTTATTTAAGTATGGATTGTAGCAAATTTGATGCAATACAATGTGTCTGCTGTGTGTTTATATATTGTAAAATATTTAGCAGAAACCTCTCGAAGTATTTCGTATATAACAATTAAGTTCTTATTTTAATTAAACAGGGTAAATATATAAACGTTTCCTATTTGTTCCTCATCCTATTATTCTTTCTGATTCCGATCCCTATATATATTAGACTATAGGGATCATAAGAAAGTTCAGACTTGAAAAAGAGTTTCACTGATAATTTAATGTACCAGAAAAAGACTGTATTTAATATTACTGATGTATTATAAAAAAAAAATGTTTACATATTCTATACTCATTTTAAAATGGCATATCCTGTGAGTAATTTTTTCTTTTATATTTGATGTGAGTTGTGTAATTTTCATAATCGTATTTTCGTATATTTTGAAACTTTCTTTACAGTCATAGCTGTGTAGTATTTTGGTAATATTTCTCTTCCATTTATATTAGGATTTTTGTTACCTCTCCATAACATACATTACGTTGTTTAACATTTGCATAACATATTGTATACAATTCAATAACGACTCTAAAAGTTTGGTAAATCCGTTTTACATATCAATTATGTGATTGACGCACATTTAAAGTTGAAAAGTAGCGTTACCGAGCATTCCAAGATCATATATATCTTATGCATAATTCTATGCACGAATAGCTGCCACAGATTCAAGCACTGTTTCACAGCCAAAGCATTGTTAACATTAGACCAGAACATTCTAGTTCTAATTTAAACAGCAACGGGATATTGTTCATTTTCTTAGAGCGTGAATATGCTATATTAAAATGCACTCTCGTCCTTTTTTGTAAACTTAGCGTAAGCTTCTGCTGGGAAAGCGAGACGCCGTTCAATATTATCTCATTTGAAACAATTTTTGTTCATAAGTTTTTTTAAATGCAATCCAATAAAAAAGAAGCCTGTCAACTGTGATATTTTTCCAACATTAGTTTTTTAATCTCTGTTCGAAATTTACTCCTTTTTCGACAGAGACAAGCAGTTCCGAGATATGGGTCTTCCATCTTTACCGAAATTGTGATCTTACTTCCCAATGACTTCACACACACTTTTAGGATAGCATAGGGAATATATAATATGCTTCTGTTGATGTGCGCAACACCCAGAATGATAGTTGTTCTAAGGATTCTTGTCGACGCACTAACCAAATTTCCAATTATTTTTAAACAAATCCTTTAATGTTATTTTAATGCCTTCTTTAAGTCAATGAGAAAGTATTAAGAAAATTAGGAAATTTTACTCATACTCAAAAATAGACAACTGAACTTGGAGGAACATATGAGGAAAGAAGGTGTAGAGAATTTAATAGTCACGGTACAAATTGAAGGTAAGAGAAGCAAAAACGCTAACAGTGATTAACGCATTTACGATTGTGTGTTAATGGGTGTAAGAAACAGAACAAAGTGAGATGGAAAATATTAAAAGTTAGATTGAAAACAGTTCTGGAAGCCTTGATCGCGAACGTCTTGAAAGATTATGGCACATAAAAGAATAACTAACACAAAGAAATCTCTCTCTTTCTCTCTCTCTCTCTCTCTATATATATATATATATATATATATATATATATATATAATAGCTCCATTTCTCGCATTTCTTGCTGTGGATATCCATTCCTGCTTTATGTTTTCTGCAAAAAATTTAAATACTATGTCAATCGCTATCTACTGTCTTCCTGACCACTGTTTTTGCTCTCGCTCATTAGTAATATTTAATTTCCTAATTCTTCCCCACCCTGTAAACCTTTGTGTCTTAGATGCTTTACTGCCTTGCATGGGTCGATACCCATTAAAAAAATAACAATTAGGTATAGTAAGTCTGTAATAGGACTAACATGTACATATATATGATAATTATAGGTAACTATAAAAATGTGTAGCTTATGAAAAGCCTCTATCTTACACCGCAAACTTATTTAATAATCGTTTTAATTAATAATATGCGGAAACCAATAGTGAATAATAATCGCTTAGATCTGGCAATATACAATGAAAGCATCATATACAAATCTAGGTAATAACTTTATGAAGTTACTGCCTTGTTGATCGACCTTCGTACCTATACATGAGACATAGTCAAGGAAACATGTAGAAAGAATAGGTTAGCTTTTGACTTTTTCTGACAAACAATTCCCATATGGCATGCATTAGTTACGTTTTGGTCTGCAAATAATTCTTGATATCAAAATAAACAAGTCAAATGCTAATACATCAAGTATATTTTAGACAAAAGTACGCCCAATTCTTGGGATGCAGATTTCTTCTGCCACAAACGTCTATCGTTTCCTATTTCTTGTTAACTTTGGCAGACATTTTGACAGCTGATTTTTTTTTTCTTTTTTGATTTTATGAAGCTATTTTTTTGTCCGTGTATACTTTCTTATATTCTGTGATTTGGAGGTCAAAAAACTATTTCGAATACAACAGACGTGGGATGCATTAGTTAGCTGGACAAGATTGATGTATTTTAAAGGAGGCGACTGAAGAGTTGGAAATTCGTACCTGGATATCACGTTTCTATATTTTACTCAATATTTTTTGTCTTATTTGTTTTTGGATACCTGCACATTGAACATAGTATTCAGCCAAAGTTTCACTCAAGTTTCATAATCTATCCCAAGAGTAAATTAACGGTTATATTTCTTCATTGTCTCTTTCCTATCGAATACTTCTTATACTTTAATAAACTAAATTCATTAAGGTCTGATTTATAGTTTTGTAACCGTTCAAGTGTGAGAACGTAATCGATCGTTACCATTATAAATTATTAGAGCTGGGTTTCGAATCTCTGATCAATCTGATCGTTTAGTCAAGAAGTTGAACGTCATTCTGGGAGATGATCTCAGCTTGCGCCACTGTTAGAAATTACCAAAAAAAAAAAAACCCAAACAATAGTTTGACCTAAACCTTGTGGGTGAAATTGTGGAGACGACACATTTCGAAAACCGTAGATGATTGTGCTAAGAGTTAGATGGAAGATATTCATGAGTTACGCAATACAGGCGGAGACATCGTCTTAACTATCGAAGAAATAGTTGTTTAATCGAGTTCTGAGAGATTTCAGTTATTTCTCAGATGAAACTGAAGACAAAATATTATGTTTATCCAATATGTATATTGAATAATCATTGGAAACCACTATTCAGATATATTTTTTTTTCTTTTTAGCTACTCCCAAAACCAGAGTTACACAAAAAAATTCCCATTACTTAGGCTTGGCAAATTATTAGATAAAATCATTTTTAAGGTTCGATATCCACTAAAACAGCACTTTCGGAATTTTGAATACAAACTAAAAATAGAAAAGCGATTTTTTATTACAGTTTCGTCTGATGTAATCAATGGGCAAAATTTGTTTCAATAAGAAAGCTATTTCAATAATCTTGAGTGTTTTCGCGTGCGGCTTCAGATAATTTAATTTCCATATACTAAACAATGTCTTGTTAAAAAAAAGCTGATTGTTCCTCTTTGTAAAAATTATTATATACAATCTTTTCTCCACTTTCTCATCTTTTCCTTATTTTATCATATTTTCCACCGAATGCCATCACGGATCAAATATTGCAATGAAATAAACAAACCAAATAAAAATTGGTTAATGATTTGTAAGTGTCATAAAAATAGTGAAAATTTCTGAATGTTTCCTTTTTATTAAATGAAAAAAAACTTTGTGTGATGGGCATACAAGTTACACTTCATGGAAGTAAGAATCTATTTGAGTTAACCCCATGTTTCTCTATTAAACAAATAACGAAATTTACTGACCGTCTGTCTGAATTTCACATTTATTTTTTTTTATTTAAACAAATCACAATAGATATTAGTGATTCGTACTTGTTTTTAAGTTCTATCTTAAAATATGACAGGGAAGCAAATAAAACATGTCCGAAATTAGACTTTCCTAATTCTCTTTATTTCATGTGTATGGACACACACACATGCGCATATACTTATTAACACATGTAAGCATTCATGAGTGCGGCCATGACTCGACTTAATGATTTCAATTTACAATTTGTTTTAGTCAAGAGTAAATTGATTTCGATAAATAAAACTTATAGGCACCTTTAATAATATAACATTTTTGAAATTCCATGTCCAGTTAGCATGTAGGT
The DNA here is from genome assembly GCA_903632075.3 of Acanthosepion pharaonis. NCBI lineage: Eukaryota > Metazoa > Mollusca > Cephalopoda > Sepiida > Sepiidae > Acanthosepion > Acanthosepion pharaonis. The sequence continues at coordinate 1,191,964 of CAHIKZ030001813.1, forward strand.
GATTACCGCTCTCAAAGGATTCCTTTTATTATTTATGAATTGATATGCTTCTTTGTAAAGAAAGTCGTGTGATTTCACGTTGTCTTTTTTCCACGTTTTTGATGTCAAATATTTCCCCCTCTTTGTTGTCAGCTACCCCTCTATTTAATCCATAGATGGATTCATGTAATTCTCATTGGCATCATTTCGAAAATGAAAGGAACTTACTGAGCCGCAATAGAACGTAACCCAATACATTACAATATAGCATATGATAATGATAATATTATAATATTATTACATATTATTAAAATAAGGAAGCACTTAGTATTTATTGAGCGAGCAGCTAGTGCTACTTTCGCTTAAAATTTACAAAGACTCGTGAAAAAGAGTTCTGAAGTTCAGGAACTATTATCACTATTCATTATTTATGGGATTTTCTTTCCTAAACTTTTGTTTTTTAGTCGTATTAAATGTCAACATCTTGATGATATAATGATTTTCTCTTCGAGTTATATATGATAAACGTTTTAGTTGATGCTCTTGTTTTAAGTCAACATGTCACGTTGTTTCTCCCATTTGATAGTATTCTGTCTCTCTGATTCTGTAGCGCCAGATCACGAGGTTAGAAGGACAGTCTAAAGACTAATTTGTATAGTATACAATTATATGCGCTGAGTTATATAGTTTAAACAAACGCACTAACCAAGTACAAAAATTTAAATATCTGGAAAGTGTTCTAACAGACGACTAATGCGACACTGAAAACTGAAGACGTATTGGGACAGTGAAAGATGCATTCCGAAAGCTAAGCAGAGTATTAAAATAGAGGAAATTTTCGTTAGAGACAAAGAAAATATCAATGAACTGTTACGTGATAATGCAGGACAATCTTCTCAAAAATGAAGAAGCAACAGAAATGTTGTTCTACAGAATGAACGGAACCTGTGTGAAACGGCGAGGTTTTAGAGAAAATGGAAACAAAAGGGAAACTCATACTTAACATCAGAAAGAGACAGTTAAATCTTTTGGGTCGAGTAGTGAAGAAAGAGGACTTGTAAAATCTAATACTCATATAACTGATTGCGGGAAAGAGGGAGAGAGGAAAATAGCGCGTAGCGTACATAATGCGCTTGATCAAATGAATGGCAGAACAGGTTTGGGGAGAAATAGAAAAATATTAAATACTATAAGGGACGGGAAGATGTGGAGGGCCATGGTCATCTATTTCCTTAAAGGATACAGTACATAAAGAAGGACAGAATTTATATAAGATGTATGTATTAATATGTGTAATATCATCATAGAGCCGATAGTTTATATAGGATATGTGTTTGTGTGTGCGTACCTATTCATTTTATATAATATAGTTTTTATGGAGATGAGTGTTAGTGGGCGTATGCGAATATAAATAGGCAAAGAGAGAAAGCAGAGAATTGGCCATTAAAGTAGGAAATTGTCTTGAACTTTCCCCAAGAGATTTACTGACTAATATTTTAAAATAAAAGGTTATAACAGAAACGATTCTGCTTTATGTTTATTTTACGCTCTGTCTTTCATGTAACTGATTTTCACAGACGAAACGTATTTACTTAAAAGCGAATCAGTTGTTTGGTGTTTAACGAAAACCGATAAATAATACAAATTTGTGTATAGATATTCAATAGCTTAGAAGAAATAACTAACTAAGGTTAGCTTTCTTTTTGAACAGACTGAAGAAAATATGAAACTAAATCTCCCATAGAGAAAATTAGTGTTTAACTCCAGACGTCGTCAATTAATATTGCTGCGTAGCTCTATGGCTTTCTTCTCGATATGATGCGAGAGGGACTCTTCCTATCGAGTAGGTGTTCCTATCATGTTTTTTCCTAAGACTGCACAAACGAAGCACATCTGTATGATCACCAAAGTTAAGCAACGTCGAGCCTGGTTAGAACTTAAATGAGTGACTGCTTGGAAATGTCAGGTGATATAAACTTGGATGTGCGCGGGTGGTGTAATGGCACGAAAATTTTAAAAGGTGAGTTTCAATTTTCGTTTGGTTCGTTATATTCACTTATGTGTGGAAATTATGAATGCAACTCTTCTCCCTCCAGCTATGGGTTAATTAGTAATAATTATTTTACACTATTAATATTCGAACTATTGTCCTCATAAGAATTAGACAATAAAGCGTTCAGTTCGGAATGACACCAGATCGATATACACATGAGGAAGGCCGGAGGGACAGCAGCCGAGACGATGTAATAAAAACAACAAATATGAGGACAATAGTTTGAATGTAAATATTATAAATAATGATAACACATTATTCTAGAAATTCAGACAAAAATTAGTAAGTCTTGTATCACCGAACCAATTTATCGAAAAAAACTTCTTATATATATATATATATATATATATATATATATATATTAATAAAAACAGACCACTTTAAGGTTCCATGTAATAAGTTATTTCACCACGACGCTTTTAAAGGAATCTGGATCATCAGACTTTACTTCCAAAATTTGAAATGAAAAATGAAAAGAAACTTACACATTTTTTTGACGGACCGCACCAAGCATATGTAAAATTAACGAAGTGAGGAAGTGAGGTGGGAGAGAAGATATGAGTGAGTTAGATGTACCATTTCAATTCCTTATCCTTAACCCCACTCTGTTTAGGCTAGACGCCGCTTAACAACGTATGTTATCTTTAGATATAGATGGGCGAGGGGTGAGGAAGAAGACCGACTTAAAAGGAAGAAGATACAGCAAACAATAAAATAATAAATCATGTCCATGAGCGCATATATATATATATATATATATATATGACTTTGAATAATAATAATAATAATATATATATATATATATATATATATATATATATATATATATATATATATATACTGACTTTGAATAATTAGCCAATGGTTACTAAGCTGTAGAAAATAAATCAATCAATAAGCACACCTGAATCGAATAGGTGTTTGGAAACCACTGATATAGAGGGTAAACGCGAATTTGCACTTAGCCAAAGAACTTCTTGCAGTTCAACTCGCGGAATCAGCTGATATTTCTGAAGTCCTGATTTAACACTGAGTGCAAAGTCTAGTTTAGTATTAACAGAGATGAACGCAATACATACCAGGGTCATTACAAATCAACTACTCTTATAATAAATGTTCTTTATCTATGTTTAATTCGATTCAATCCATCTGGTATTTCCTGGACTACAGCCAAGACAATCAAAGTTGTGATTAGCGCAGTAGACGAAATGCATCACTTTCAACGACCTACCAATATTGGTTACAGATTAATGGTAAAATTGCGTTGATAACCGATTTTTTCAGTATAATGGCAGCGAAAAGGAATGTTTACTTGTCTAGGACATCAAACTCATTTTAATGACATTCATTTACATTCTCTCATAGATCGACTTTCTGAATACAAACAGTGAAGAATATTAGGAAATTAATTTCATTTTCCATCAGTCTCGTGCTATATCATTTGACATGTAACTTTTAACTGGCAGTCATCATTAATTGCTCTTTCATTGGAGATCAGCGAATATTATCAATTGAAGATATTTATACATGATTCGAGTTGAAATAACAAATTCACGAGTTTACTATTACGTGTCTTGAGATCACGTCTTTCCCAAGAGTAGATGCCTACAAATAAAACCGCAAGAAGACACAGAGAGTACTATATCAGTATGCATATTTCGGGGAAAGACAAAAATCTATAAAATGATGACAAATTGTTACAAAAAATGAGTTCCAACGTATATACAATGCTTCAAGGAGAAAACCCTACTTAAAACTATTAAATTTAGGAACCAAACTTTTGTTTTAAGTTCATTTATGCTTATAATCAGAAAGAATTAAGATATCTATATATATATATATATATATATATATATATATATATATATATATATATATATATATATATATATATATAAAATCCAACGTCGATAGCACGATTCGAAGTTTCATGCAGTTCCTGTAATCTTCGGGTGCAAATAAAATCTGACTTTTATTTCGCGTTCTCGTGTTTATGATCCAAAATTGTGTGTTAAAGCTTGTTTATTTAATTATTGTTGCATAAAATTCAGAATTAACTAATAATAATTTGTCATTCAAATTCATATGTTTGAAAGGCGACCAGACGCAACCCACTATCAGTAAAATTTAAGCACGGAGTGTTAAAACACTTCGAACTGTGAAGTTCTTTTTAGCCAAGTGACACTAAAATATACCCCGCACAAGGTTATCCTTCAGGTTAAGGATCACTTTGAGCCGACAGTTATAACATATGAATCCCAAGTAATTTCAAACCTTGTCCGGTTAACCACAAAAACTCTCCATTTACTGGTTCTCCATTTTAACCTCCTTTTATTCAAACTTATTAATGATGGTCGAATGTACTGGAAGTATATAACCTAAATTCGGCTATATATATATATATATATATATATATATATATATATATATATATATATATATATATATATATGTGTGTGTGTGTGTGTGTGTGTGTGTGCATATATATATTGAAATGTAAATATATCTGTAAAACAAATATATACATATATGTGTGTGCGTGCGTGTGTATGTGTGTGTAAATACACTATAAATAAAATAAAAAGGCGCAAAACGATTAATATCAACGTGTTTCTTTCTTTATCAAACTTTTTCAAAGACACACAGGCGGCAATACCATTCAAGTATACCTGGTAATATTATTTCTTTCAAAAACGATGTAGTTTATCGTCAGACCCAGGACGCTGATGTAGCTTATAGTCATACCCAGGACGCGAATGTAGTTTATTGTCATACCCAGGACGCGAATGTAGTTTATTGTCATACCCAGGACGCGAATGCAGTTTATCGTCATACTCAGGATGCGGATGTAGTTTATCACCATACACAGGACGCGAATGTAGTTTATTTTCATAACCAGGACGCGAATGCAGTTTATCGTCATACCCAGGATGCGGATGTAGTTTATCGTCGTACTCAGGATGAGGATGTAGTTTATCGTCGTACTCAGGATGAGGATGTAGTTTATCGTCGTAAACAGGAAGCGGATGTAATTTATTGTCATACCCAGGACGCGAATGCAGTTTATCGTCATACTCAGCACGCGGATGTAGTTTATCGTCATACATATAACGCGAATGTAGTTTATCGTCATACCCAGGACGCGAATGTAGTTTATCGTCATACCCAGGAAGCCATGTTTTTGGACTGTCGAATAGAGTGATAGCTGATAAGATTAATCGAAGTGAGTCATGCGTCCGCAAGTTAATCAAAAAGAGAAATTAAACTGGAACATATCATAGACGTAGCGGATCTGGCCGCCTGCTAAAAACTACCGATAGGAATGTTCGAAACTTGGTTCGTCAATACAAAAAAGATCGATTAGCAACAGCACAAGATGTTTCCAAATATAGTTTAGTGGTTTCTTCAAAAACAGTCAGATGCAGACTTAAAGCAAAAGACTTTGTTTCCAAATACAGAAAAAAGAAACGTTTTGCATCTGTAAAAATCGACGGGCGAGTTTGGCTTGCTATAAAGCTTATTTACACTGGACTATAGCAAATTGGGAAGCTGTCATGTGGAGTGATAAGAGCTCCATTACCCTTAGATATGAAGGATGAATACTTGTTTGATTACGCCCGGTGAAACGAATTCCAGTTTTCTAGTCATAGACTTGACCCTAACCCAATTGAAAAAATTTGGATGATAATGGACAAGAGTACCCGTAATAGGAAAGTTAACACAAAAGATGAGCTTTTTCGCGAATTAAAAATTAAAAAATGGAAGTACCCATAGAAATGATGATGAAAAAATATAAAGCTTATTACATTTGTATTTACACTTATTAACATGTCTAAGCATTGTTCTGACTTCGAGAAAGACCAAGTGGCCGCTTTTCATGATCCTGGACTGTCGAATAGAGCGAAGCTGATAAGATTAATCGAAGTGAGTCATGCGTCCGCAAGTTAATCAAAAAGAGAAATTAAACTGGAACATATCATAGACGTAGCGGATCTGGCAGCCTGCTAAAAACTACCGATAGGAATGTTCGAAACTTGGTTCGTCAATACAAAAAAGATCGATTAGCAACAGCACAAGATGTTTCCAAATATAGTTTAGTGGTTTCTTCAAAAACAGTCAGATGCAGACTTAAAGCAAAAGACTTTGTTTCCAAGTACATAAAAAAGAAACGTTTTGTATCTGCATTCAATCGACGGGTACGGTTGGTTTGGTATAAAGCTCATTTACACTTGACTAAAGCAGATTGAAATGATGCCATGTGGAGTGACGAGAGACCATTTACCCTTAAATATGAAGGACGAATACGTGTTTGGTGTACACCTAGTGAAACGAATAATCCAGTGACTACCAAGGGCACTGTTAAAATTTAACATTTGCGACACATTCTCAGCATCAGGAATTGGTAATTTGTACAAAATTAAGGGAATCATGTAACAGCATTAATACCACAACATTCTTGTTAATCAATTGTGGCTTTCTGCTAAAAAAAACCATTTTAATCATGCTCATAGCTTCACGTTCCAACACGATAAATACCCATAGAATACTACCTTAAAGAAAAAAATGTTATCTAGGGAGAATGCGAGACGAGATAAATTACGACAATTCCTGACCTCAATCCAATTGAAAAACTGTGGGCTATAATAGACAAGCGTGTCCTTAATAGGAAAGTTAACACAGAAGATGAGCTTTTTCGCGAATTAAAGAAAGGCTGGAAAAATCTGGCAAAGGACGTTGACTTACTAAAGAATTTAGTCTGTAGCATGGCACGATCATTTAAGGCCTTTATTAAAACAAAAGTTTACCCAACAAAATACTAAATCATTTTCTACTTGTATCATGTATATATGTACACCTGTATTAATAGACTGTATTAATAAACCAATTCTGTTACTCACTTCTCTTGGTAAAAATACAAAAATTGTTTTTCTATATGATAATAATCATAACATACACAAACACAGACACACACATATATATGTAGAGTTATATGTACATATATGATATGTAATAACATTAATTGCATAAAATCATATAAATTATATATATAATATATAATATTATATATAACATTATATAAAATGAATATATATATTATATATATACCCAAAAGTATTATATTATATATATATATATATATATTATGTATAAATATGTGCTAACCGTATTCGGAAACTAAAAACATCACTACCACACACTGAACATACACAGAACACACACACTCTACTAAGCTGATAATTGAATCATCCTTGATAATGGCTAAAGGTATAGCCGAAAGCTCTCGGAAACACAGAACATTCGGACAGTTCTTACACACTCTTTGTCCAGAAAAGAAAGCTCTTGTCAGAACACAAGAAAAATTAAATAAAAAGCTCAACCGTAGTACCTTGTCTGTCGTTTTTAATAAAACATGCATAAAGGAAGGATTGTTGCCTAAATATACAAATATATATATATATATATATATATATATATATATATATATATATATATATGTAATGTTACATCTATACATTTAGTATGTATATAGTATATATACTATTGCATATACAACTTTGATTTTTCTATATATATTATACATATTATATACGCATATAATAATATATGTATAATATACATAATATATATACATATCTATATAATATTTTATATATAATATTATATATATAATATTAAACACACATATATATAATATATATATATATATATATATATATATATATATATTCATATTACATACATACATATTATTTTAATACATGTAATGTGCATGTATACATATATTAAATATAAATAGATAATATTTAATATAATATCTGGCATATATATAATATACGTATATATCATATTATATATATATATATATATATATATATATACATTATATATGTATATATATCATATTACAAATATATGTGTATAAAAATATCTCATTATATATATACTTTTGTTACAATATTACTTACAATATTACATATATTCATGTATAAAATTATATTTATAATATTATAATTTTATTCCATTTCTTATTACATTCATCTGACATACGTTTTTACCATCATTTCTGGAATATGACGAGATACACTTGAGTTTTAATATAAAAAATTCAACACAAGGTCAAAATTTTATGGTAGTTATTTGATTGCTTTAGCAGTATAATGCAGAAAATGGAAAAATACATTTGACAATAAAATTCCATGTGTTTTTTGTCACATTTTGATGATCGATTGATTGAGTTCATTTTACTGTATATCGATCCTTCGGAATTTAATTCAATCCAAAATATTTTGGATCCTGTGAATACATGTAACACAGACTTTTGTGTTAATTAAATTTATGTGCCTTTAATAATGAGAATATAGATCCAGTGATAGCATGCGCGAATGCGAACATAATGAGCAGGTGGTGTAATGTATAGATGCTCAGTATGAAAAATCAGACAGCAGAGTTCGAATTCCAGTCGAGTTTCTTACACTCAATTACGCAGAAATACACTTGAAAAGCTATAGCTTAATATATTCTCTCTCTAACTAAAAGTTAAGTAGCAGGGTAGACTCTGCTCTCTAGCCGTGATAGGCAGTCTAGGGCAACTCTTAATTTAAAACCTTACGCGACTCTGATACTAAGACAAAGAGAGAGATAACTTAAGCAGGGTTTCTATTAGGATTTGACCGATGTGCTTATCACAAACAAAAAATGTTGTGTACGAATCCATGTAATAGATTATTTAACTATTGCATTTTCATCATGCCCACATTACTTAGCTCAAAATTTAGCTTCATATATGACTAGTGTTTTCTTCTTCTCCCATTATAACACTTAAAACCTTGATTTCAAATCCTGTCAGGTATTTTATCTCTGATTTCACCGTCTTGATGCACAGGTTAAGTACATCCGTCAAGACAAAGCATCCTTCTCCCCCGCCGCTTTCGAATTATTGTGCATTTATTCCACGCGCCTATATCTTAACGAAATGAGACGGAAAGCTGAATGTGCATGTGCGTTTGTCGGCAGTACCGTAGAAAAATTATCAAGCATCCTCGCGAATACCCCAGTTTGGAGACGCCTCAGACCACGAACAATAAACCCAGCCTCCTCCCGATGAAGAGGTACTCTCTTGGGGAGTGTTCCCTGAGGCTCCAGCAATATTCTCAACAAAGGAGCAAACTTCTCTGGCAGCCAATGGTATAAGGTAATGCGCGCACCACTGACAACAACACGGTATTTAACAGCGCGTGTCCACATCGCAACGAAATGTTAGTCGAGTTTAAAGTGGATTGATAGGCATTACTGTAGAAAAACTGTCAAGCCCCCTCGGCACATTGCAAGTAATACTCACTTCTGGCGTCAGCTTCCCTGAGGCTTCGGCAGAGAAGCGAAATCCAGTGCCTCCCAGTGACACAAGACATTGCTCGCACCATTGAAAACAGTATCGTTTTGACTACCTTACATACATATATGCTACTATTGAGTGGTAGCAGTAACCAACCACTACTGCAATCAGAATAATATCGTGCAGGTTTTTTTGTCGGGGTGGGAGATCAATAAGAATTACAATAATGATTTTAAAACTGCAATACCATTCATTGTGAATGCTGAGACATCATAGGGCGCCGATGCTTTTACCCTAGTAACATTCTATTATCTTTTTGTCTACTTTGTCATAAAAGTCAGATTCTTAATTTTTTTTAACGTCCGACATAAAATGGCATTAAATGAATTGCCTGCAGCGGCAAACATTGTTATTATGTTTTATAATGTTTTATTCCATTATCAACTCAAGATTTTAACTTCCCACTTAACAGTTTTATCAGTAAAACTTTGAAGATTCTAAGCTGATTTCAAAAGAAATTACTGTTTATAGTCTAAGTACTTTGGTTTCTAGCCTGCTTTGTTTAAAATGGCAGTTACAGATATGTTTTCTCCATATGCATTTGTTCAAAAAGTGGAAGATTGACGGTTGACGAGACAAAAAATACAATTATTTAATTCCGTGTCAGGTTGAACTGCATTGCTTAAATTGAATGTCTACTTAATATACAAATGTCTATGTCTCCATAACTTAATATCGGTTCAGTCATCGTTTGTGCAAAATAAAAGTTTACTATGGTATATTCGCGATCTTATAAGCGTTAAAGTTGCATTGGTTCTCATATAAAAGAGCAATTGCAGCTGACAACCGTTTGGTTACATGATAAAATCCTCTTTGATGTGAACTAATATTCGTGGCACAAGTCAGAGAATATAAATAGAAAAGTCAGGGAAAAGAAAAGAAAAGGGACTTAACTATAAAATCTGGTTGTCTTACTCCCATAAATGTTTACAAATTCGTTATTAAAACAAATCATTGATTCAGATAAAGAAATTTAACGGAAATTTAACAGAAATCTTTATATTTGTGGTAATGGTAAACATTCGGCCTTCATTGAACGTGACACTGTCGGTTAATATATATAAAATCTTTTTTCTGAAAATACATTTTCCGAAAAATTGCTTTTTAATATTTAGTTGTTGTCACCTTTCCAATATCGACGTGAGGAAATCCTTTCTTAACTTCTTTTTTGATGTAGTGTAACATCTTATTGATATCCTTTTCCCCTCGTATTACAAGTGGTATCAGTTTTAATTATCGCCATTGTCGAAAGTCCTCAAGTGATGTGTTTTCTGTTACTTGGTACAGTACATTCTTTGTGATTCTGTAGCGTCAGTTCACAACTCTGAAAGAAATATGGTCCTCGCTGAGATATAAAGGTTTCCTTTACTCAGAGCCCTTTTTTTGCCTAACCCTAACCCTTTCTTCCCACCACATATTATATCCATCGTTCTCATATGTGACATGTCTTCCCAAATTGTCAAGTCACACTGAAAAGGAGAACTACTGCCATAGATTCACTTTCCACTTTCGATAGAGTTCAAAAGCGTCCCCGCGTCCTTGTAGGCGACGAATTATTTTCCATTCTGAAGCAACTTTCTCACAGACGAGACGTCGCAAGCCTCTCGCTGTTCTATCGCTATTTCCATGGAAAGTTTTCTGATGAACTACCCTCCTTAGTTTCACCAGTCCTACCTTCACGCATATTTTACCGAACCACCTTCATTCCTTTTGAATTTTCCTGGTGCGATACAAGTTCCAAGAGGTTGCCTCTCTGATCACTACAATCGTAATCTGTTCAAGTGTAGGGTTAACCAATTTCCACTACATCTGCATAACCTGTTCCTCTTACTCTGTCAACTTCTACCTCGAGTGGCCCTCGGGCCTTGTATAGAGTGAATACCACTGTAAAATAGATTATGCGTGATTATTTATCTTCGAAACCTCCAGTGATTTTCTTAACCATTTTTTTTTACACTTTACCATCACTCTTTTATTTGTTCTGCTTTACATTCATTGGAACTTCTTACGACAATTAATGAATGTTTTTGACTAATTATCCTACCTTCTGAGTTTTAAATGATCCAGAATATTATTCCAAGGTATGTGTCTCAGATATTTCATTTGTTTCCTTCCATCTGTGAGTAACGGTTTCTTTGTAGTTCCTTTTTTTTTTTAAAAAAATCATTTCATCCCAAGCAGGGCAATAAAGGCCGTGGAAGATTAATTAAAATTGACTGGGAAACAAAACACTGGAAGAGAGTCCCACAAATGGGAAGTGCGAAAGAAGAAACAGTTAGTATAGAACTTAAGTTTACATCTAGCGATTTCAAATGTAAAATGATGAGAGCTTGCCTTAAACTCACAGTCTAGGTATCATAGAGGAAATTTCATCAGACCAATTACAAAGGAAGTAGTTATAGAAAAGTCACAGGTAAGATACGCTGCGGCGGTTGGTAAGGGACTGAAGGCGAGATGCCAGGTCAGGATCAATAATATTACAGATGCTACAAGGAAATTTAATAAGAATCTCTAAATATACAGCAGTAGGGCCATCCCAGATGTTGCAACAATATTCAAAGCAAGGACGGATTTATAAATCTAAAAATTCTGGTGATAAATATTCCTTAGCTACAGACATAGCAATTGATTCAATATACTCTTTCCACTTCATGTCAGCTGAAAACATTATTCCGAGAGGTTGCGATAAGTCACTCTCCTGAAGCTTAGCATCAGCTATGCTGATGGGAGATAAAAACGGTTCTGTCATTGGATTAAAAGAGCGCAGTTTCGTTTTTGAGGTGTGAAAATTAACAAACCACACTTTCCCTCATTTAACAACAGATTGTAGGTCATTCCTAGGAGGTATTTTTCCGTACCCTGCGTTTATAATACCAGAAACTATTCTCTCCTTGTTCTCATGAACATGTAATATAATTTGTCAAGAACTTTGATTATTTAATAGATATGCAGTTATAAGTATATAAGAGAATACGATGCAACGTCTAAAACAGGATAAGATTATAATCGCATTTTAATACTTAGAATTTTACACAACTTTTCTATAGATAAGCACGTGAACATGACGTAGCGTCCTTGATTCGGAAAGTTGAATCATTGCTTGACTTTGTTTTTTTTTGGTTTTTTTCCGAGGAAATATTTATGGAACTTGTTTAAAACTATCTCCTCTGCTCCACCTAGGGTTGGCAATCCGTCTATGAGAAAAATAACTGAATTCAAAATCGGTTGGGCGACGGACTGGCAACTTTGTTCCCGTAAAACCTACTTGATACAGAAACCGCAACGATAAAACCTAGCTCTATGAGACTTCGATCTACCACTTTGTTTTAAGACAACCATGTTAAAATTTTAAAATTTCAACCAACGATAACGCTAATTGTTAGGTCAATGATAGGATGTTTCACCATTAGAATTCTGTTGTGGATCCCGCGTGAAAAATAGGTATCCAATAAATGACAAACGCAAGTATTTAAGCTAAGAAATTAAATGTATTTACACCAAATAAAAAAGGTAATGCTGTTAGTAAAATCCAGGAACACGGTTAGTAGCAAATACAGATAGATACAGTCTCGAAGTAGGACTTCCTTAGAGTCTATGTGCTTGTAACTGACTTCTACAAGAGGTTACTTCACTCCATCCGACACCCTACGACTCAGGTACGACCCAGGTACGACCCTTCTTCTCTGCCTGACTGTGGCTATTTTATGGCAGCAGGGCGAGTCCATTATATCCGAAAAAGGGTGGACCCCATAACAAATTCAAACCCATGTTTTGATTTATTCTTGTAAATTTCCACACAAAAAATAATTTCAAGGAAATTCACATCACGTGCGAGAACAAGAGAGGACAGGAGATAACGATTTCCTTTATATATAAATGACTAAAGATCAAAGTTAACTGGAAAGTATGGGTCCGGAAAAGTGTTAACATAAAACTTACGGTTACATCGATTCTATTCAACCGTGAATTGATGAGACCTTACGACCAATTTAGTACAGCACTTAAATTCATAAAGTTTACGTACCATAGCGAAGAGTTAATACGAACAATTACTATGAATGTATTTATAGTAAAGTCACAGCGAATCCATATTACGGCGGTTTGAAGGTGACTGAAGCCAGTAAACGTCTCGCTCGAGAAACGGCTACTATCATTATTATCGTTACATTTTATTTGTTCTTTCGATGGGTTCATTCCTTTTCATAACGTTGTCTCTGTCAACCTCTATCGATATATGTTTCTGCAAATTTCTTTGACATCACATTTCTTTGTATACAATACTCGAAACCAGCTGTCACTTAATGAGGACAGGTAAATAACAATCATCAATTATCACGTCAGGTTTCTTCCTTTATTCTGAAATGTAATTACTTCCTTCATTTAACAAACTGAATTCATCTTCAAATTAATGCTATTTTTTTTTAAATTTCTCAGAAATCAATTGCAAAATAAGGAAAACTACAGAACAACCTTAGAATTTTAATGTTGCGTTCATTCATATTTAAGTAAAATAAATGTCTCCACTTTTCTTCACATTACCCATATTGATAGCAAAATAGCATTGTAATCCGGATTAAAGAGAAATTAATCATAAATATAAAAAAAAAAATATAAACTTATATTTGCATTTATTTATATTTCAAGTAGATTTCTTGTCAGATGCTCACATTTCTAATTTTCTAGGCTGATATTTTGTAATGTCGAAAAATAACTAAATTTTAATTACAATGTATTGTGAATACAATTCCATCATATATAATTATGGTTTTAAGTTTCCGCGAGAGAAAACTGAACGATTCCAAATATGTGCAAATATTTTCACGAAAATTGCAACTCAAATGTTTTATTCTGTAAAAAACTTAATTAAACTTTATTAAACAAATATTATTTCGAATAAAGTTTTTTGGCAAATCGTCTCTATATTCTACAGATCTTAAAAATATAAATGTCCTGAATTGTTTACATATATGATAAAATATAGATTTAAGATATACGATATTTATGGGTAAAAGTGTTACATATCAGACATAGAGCGTGTGTAAATATAAAAGTGTACACTGAGGTGAAGAAGCGACGATAGTCTGTTTCATATTAAATGCAATTTTCAGGTCATGTATGTTATGTTTTGCTCGACTATTTATATATGCTGGTCAATGGTGCATTGTCGGTAGTAAGGTATATTGTATTATCCTAACAGTTGTTGGGTAGGTGTTAACTTGTTTAAAATTATCGAGTTGATCTGAATGCGGTTATCGGTACTTATTTTATGGTGTTGTTAATTTTTTACTCGTTATTTATTATTGATTACTTAATTACTTATTATTGATTATTATTATTATTATTATTATTATTATTATTATTATTATTATTATTCATTATTAATGTTACATTTATTTGTGTTCATGTGTGCATTCGTTGTTTATTTATTTATTCATTTTTTTTGTTTAATTTTAGTTTTTTCTCGTGGGCTGATTAGCTTACTTGTTTAGTTCGAGGTATCGCTTTCACAAAAGTATGCTACACTATCTGCGTTGTATATAGTGTACATATTTCCATTTATCATAATGGTATTATACAAGGTTTTTAGTTTTATATTTTTAAGTAACGTAATAGAAGTTTTTTTTTTCTGTCTACCATTTAGGATTATTTCTGATCGTTCATTTTGTAATTTCTGTTGGTCTTGGAAGGTGAATATAGCTATTTTCTCTTCTATACAGGGTAGAAAGTTTTGTTACTTATTGTTTTATAAATCGTAATAAAACCGTATATTCTCTCTATGATTAATGCAAATATATATACTATATACAACACAGACAATGCAACATACATTAGACAAAGAGATACCTTAAACTAAACAAATAAGAATATGGCTTTCAAGTATAAAACAGACTTTCGCAGCTTGATATTGATTTCAGTGTTTACTTATGTTTGTGTGTGTGTTTGCGTGTTAACTTCTCTAAGTTTGGTTGACTATTTTAAAGTATTATGTCTTTTGTGCAAACAACGGGCATATTAAATGAAGAATCCGTCTTGCCAATTGCCAATAATAGTGTGTGTGCTTGCATTCACGCGCCAGTTTGCTCATACGCGTAGAATGACGTGATTACATTCGTTTTTCGTTGATTTGTTCACTTCATACTCTCTCCTTAACTTTTTCTCACTCTTTCTTCTTTTTCTTCATTTGTTGCTACTTGGATTCCCTTTCTTTTTGTATGTGCGGCCGTTCTTTTATATATATATATATATATATATATATATATATATATATATATATATATATATATATATGTATGTATAATTATTTATTCGATAATTATAACATAAATATATTTATAAAATCACTACAAACACAGTCATTTTGTTTGAACACTTCTGGTGTCTTATCAAGTAATTGTGTTGAATGTAGAAATGTTCTACATTCAGCACCATCACCTGATAAGACACCAGAAGTGTTCAAACAAAATGGCCATGTTTGTAGTGATTTTATGACATATTTATGTTATAATTTTCGAATAAATAAGTATATTTGCTCTACTTTGTATTGAGCAATCTTTTAAGAATAATATTTGTTGGTTATTGGAATTTATTCCGTATACGCCAATCTTATACTCGGGTATATATATATCTTTCTGTGTGTCTGTGTGTGTGTGTGTGTGTGTGTGTGTGTGTGTGTGTGTGTGTGTGTGTGTGTGTGTGTGTTAACTTCTGTAAATTTGGTGGACTATTTTAAAATATTATATTTCTTTTGTGCAAACAACGGAGATATTAAATGAAGAACCCATCCTGCCAATTGCCAAAGATTTTCGAAAAGTACATCATGAAGATAAAATATATACAGATCTAAGAATCCTTCAGTTTCAAGAATATTTTGAATCCATCGACGTCTTTCTAGTCGCATCTTCTATTTGTACAATTCCTTCAGGATGTAGACGATCGTATCTCTTCATTTTTTTCATCCATTGTTACTCTTAGCAATGTCTGTCTCTCTTTTACTATTCCTCCGCGTCTCTGTTCTGCTATCGATTTACCCCAGCTCGTAGGTTACTCGCTGTTTCCCTTTATCCCTCTTGCCATCAAAATGTCCTATGGTTGACTAATTTTCCAAGCCTTCTTTCTTTAATGTATCCTAGCAACCTCTATTTTCTCATTCTGATTCTAATTATAAATGTCTTACTTTTGGGGTTCATTTTCCTTTGAACTTCCTCGTTACTCACTTGTTCACTACATAGTATTTGCATCATCCTTCCGGAGAACAATATCAAAAGTTTCTGTTCATCTGTGAGGAAATTATCCAGAGTCCCTTGTCATATTAAACAGCATTTGAACACTTTTCGATGGTTCTCAGGAAAACTCCGTTTCTTCATTAATTCGCGGTTGGAAGGCATTTTTTGCTTTTTAATACGCCTTCGAATTTCGGTATCACACTTTCCATCATTTCCTAAAATACTTCAGATACGCAAATTTTCGTACTTCCTTAATTTTGACGAGTAGACTTATATGTAACTAGCAATATTGATATGAATAATTTGGTAAATTTTAAAGTAAGCTTTTACAAATAGGTTAATTCACTTTTCAAATCTGGTGGTGGTTTACTTAATGATTTCATACGCTATAACATTTCAAAATGTGAATTATCATTAGTCTACGCAAATCCCTGTCTTTTGTTGCACTAAATCACCTTTGACATATTATAATCAGTCTTTGTCCTTGTTCCGACATCAATTAATGCAAAGATATTACGTAGGTCACTCGGCCTTTGTGCCTGCCTCGCTTACGCTCATTATGCCATATCAGAGTTACAATCTTCGAGGCCTCTTTCCTAATTATCTGCCCAAGACATTTCAGCTGTTCCTTTCCGAGATAACGTCTAGCAAGGAATTAATTTACTATAAATACCGTGCAACATATTTTGTTGGAGACTAAGTAAAGTAAACATTGTTTACTATTTAAGCATTTTAAAACTTCTCTTCAAAACTACAGTCAAGTATGTAGTCTTTAAAGAAGTTTCTTAATTCAGTTATTCCTTATATCAAGATGTAATTAGATTTCATTAAAGAGGCGAAAATTGTAAATTGATTTATAACATTTTCGTTTGTCTAAGGATTCAACAGGACTTAAATCAATGTTTCTCTCTCTTTTTTTTTTGTATTTTTCTTTATTTACATAATTCCTCATCTTTAGTTCTTATTTAGATTCTTCAGCAGTAGGTGAAGAATCTCCAACAAAAGAACCCCATAAACCTTCTCTCAAAGATAAATATATCGCGACATTATCGCAATGTAGTAAATATTGCATTAAAAATTATATAAACATCGAATTAGACTTTAATATTATCAAAGAACATATAATTAAGGGAGATATACTGAATCTCGAGCCATGTGAAAATGTCATCGTTGCCATTTAGTATTTTGTAAGTATCTTTAAGTGACTGAAGTTATTTAAAAATTTCATTTTATTAACGTATCAAAGCTAAATCGTTAGGATTGATAATCTCCCAGAAGAAGAAAAAATCAGATTTGTTTCAACTTTTGACAACATTTGGCCCCGTTTTTTACACGTTGAGAATATTCTGCCTAGTTTTACTGCAATACATTGCTGGAACACAAGGAGGAGGGAAGGGTATCCAGCCCAGTTGACAAGCATAAGAGTGCGATATTTAAGTGAATTCGTATAATAAATTAATATGCAATAGTTAGTTTCCTCATTGAACTTGTACTAGTTAGACCTAAATTAACGTTATAGTATTACTCTTCGCATTTACTTTGAATGGTACACTATGAAACATTCGTTGGAATTTCTATAGTGTCCATATTGTTACTGAAATATCCTTTTATTATAAAAAATGTACTAAAAAAACTTCTTTTTTTAATTATCTTTACATGCTTTTTTTTCGTTTTTTGTTGTTTGCATTTGTTTTTATTTTATATTACTAAAACAATAAAAACTGCAATTGTAATACTTAGTTATAGTTTGAATATATTGTCCAGGTTTTAATGGTGTTTAGATGGTGTTGCATTGATCTCCACCGTCTCGGTGTTTACAAACACCGGGTACATCGCTGCTACTTTATAGCTTAATGAAAGGAAATGAGGGCAGAAATTTAAGTTGGCAGAAGAACAGTTGAATAGGGAGCTGTTGAACCCCACACATGACCTGCCGCCAGGTATGCCCGGCTAACATCTCGTGGGAATGTTTAACCCACTCCAAGTTTTAGAAGCAAGAGATGCAGTGTTACAATAGAACGGGAAGGGTTAATTTTGTTGTATCACCGATTATATAACTTAACTCAGCGGTCTTCTTCCTTATTTGCTATGATATTTGTACTTTCACCGGTAAGAGCATTCTTCTCTTTTTATTTTTTTTTCTATGGCACGCTTCTGCCAACTTGATTTAGCGAATATTCGGACGAAAATTCAATCTTCACTACACTGTGATCAAAGAACACAACATGAGTAGAGCAGATGAAGGAACGAAGTGGTCAGCAGATAACCATCAGTTGACCGGTGCCAGTGATGACCAGGGTGGGAACAGCACAGGAACGAGCCGGGTCGGCCGTGTTATATAGGTATAACAATACAATTTCTTTATTAATGTATATATTTGAAATTAATAAAACTAATACTTGTAACTACTTGGCTGAGTTTTTAAATGAAGGCAGCATACAAATGTACCTACCTATTAATAAACAATGAATGGAACTTAACAAATCTTGCAATTTATACAATGTGTACTTGAGACACATTGTCAATGTGTCTCAAGTTGTTTCTATTTTATCTCATGCTCTCCCTATCTACTTAGTAAATGTAACTGAATTTAAAGCTACACATTTTCTCGGATACCTCATAAAATTTCTTATAAAGAGGAGCCCAGATAAAATATACTGAAAACATGCTTCATTAGCTCTAATACATTTTATCATTTACCCTCTCAAAACTGTCTTTCTAGTTGAAAGCGGAATAATGGAAGTATTTTTTTTATATCTTTCTGTTGTTCTTTGTGTTACTACTTGTATATTATCTTGTTTTCTGTGTTATATTCCTAAGGTTCAGCTTTTAGTTTGACAGGATGCTTGTCCGTCTCTCCTCAGAGATGGTCACGAATTGCATCAATATATTTTACTTAAATGCAGATATTCACCGATTTCTTATGACAAATTATGCTGACACTTCTGTAGTCACGAAACTAATAAAGGAAATATTGATTTCAGCTACAATACAAATATACCTGAACAAACTGTGCTTTTCTCACAAAAATCAGCAAAGTCAGTAGCTTCTTATAGAAAATATGTCGTCTAAATAAATAAATAAACAAACGGAATATTCTGTCTGTCCGGTCGTGTATCTGAAACTTCTCGAACTCTCAAACACTTGCTCTACGTAGACATATCATACATTTTATAAATCAAATTTGAAAATCTTCCATTTTACTTTATCATCGAGCATTGGGATTTGTGCCAGTATGAAGTAGGAATATTGAATAATTTAAATTGGTGATTTTAAAATTTGTTTATACTGGATTTAAACAGAAAAAAAATTGTGAATTTAATTTTTTTTTGTTTTGAATTCAGTTTAAAAATATCTCCAAAAATTGTGGATTGGGGAAATCAATTTTATTTCTTCAAAATGCTAAGGAATCAGAATAAAAGCGAAAGATTTCGTGGCATGACGTGTTGCGGATGTGTGTGATGTGTGTTAGAGAGGAATTATCAGAAGGCTTGAATTATCAGAAGGTTTAAAATTGTGTGTGTTCAATAATCTTCCATCCACAACAATTAATACAAGATAGAGAAATAATGATTCATAAACATCTTGTTTCCAAACATAACAATTGAATTTATTAATGTTTGGTATACATGCAGGAATACTGAGTGAAAAGTTAGGGCAGAGTCGTGTCCCTTTGATTAGGTAATAGTTGTACCTGAGTTCATATTAAAAGGAAGTAATGAGTTCATATTGAGTGTTTCAGAGATAAGACTTGAATGAATTAAGTATTGTTCATTTAACGTCTGACTGGATCAGTCGAGACGAAGTTCCTTTAGGGTCACATTTTGGCGGCGTGTTGAGATGTACGAGAGACGTAGACGAGTTAGGCTCGAGTCAGGAAAAATAGTGA
>CAHIKZ030001813.1:1217500-1315000 GCA_903632075.3 Acanthosepion pharaonis
GGTTTATCAAAAGGCCGATAAACCTCCCTGTAGGTCCCATGGTCATTGAGCAGAATGGTGTAGACTGTGATAATTACCTAATTGCTAACAACTTATTTGAAATCAGAGTAACGCGTTCAATCTTTCAGGCAATTTAGGATTATAAAAACTGGATTGACAACCAGCTGGAAGAGAATTGATCACGCCATCTTGCCCTAAAATAAACACTCCTGCTATGTCTGCAGTATATATGGTACTCCTACGACTCTAATGGGGAAGGGACGAGCGATGTTAAGTGACAAATGGGCTTCCTAGACTGATTTCAACGTCCAGCAGTCAAAGTGGAGGGTTCCCTCGGTGAAATCCAACGGCCATGTGTCAGTGACCAAAGCGGTCCTTCATCGACTGTGGTTTTAGCGGGAGAAGAAGACTCTTTGCCTAGTCGACTTGCCCAAAACACGTTACGAGGAAATTAATACCTATCTAGTTTTAAACCCAGATATATGGAGAAAACATCCGCGGATAAGCGACCCAAATACCGCATCCAGCCAGTAGAAGGATTATTTTGGAATTCACTAGGGAAACAGTAGGTAAAATTACGACTGTCCATATTAGAAAGAGAAGTATTATCAGGTAGAAATATATTTTTACAGTTCGATTAGCATTACATTTCATGTCTATGAAATATTGGATTCCAGTTTTTCTTAGCGTAAAATGCTTAAATTCAATGTGAAATGAAATGGGGGTGCTGGAAAAAACTTGAGACTGATTCTTCATTACTTCACATTTTATTCACTACATTTGTCAGTTAATCCCAGCCTGTGTCTGCTGCGAGCCCCACCCTATCATCCGATATGCGAACCATATTATCTCCACTTGCGATGTCTGAAAAACTGTTCCTTACTAAAAGCCTTTTCCACGCTTACAAACTGTACGCATCTGTGAGGTCACATGCTCCTCCTTTGAATGATCCCAGATCAACTCAATGGCTCACCCGGCTTCTTGATGGTCTAAATTGTGTATCCTAGCATCATGCTCCAAATTAAATATGATACTGACCTAATTGCTACCAGTGATATATTTACTATTAATAAATACCAGTAGAATGCTAAGATAGCTTTATATTCGTATTAACATCCTTGGTTGTCGATATTCAAATTCAATTCTTTAAAATAAAATTAATGATCTTATTTGAAATCAGAGTAACGCGTTCAATTTTTCCAGGCAGTTTAGGATTATAAAAACAGAATTCACAACCAACTGGAAGAGGCTTGATCACGCCATCTTGCCCTAACATAAATACTTCTGCTATGTCTGCAGTATATATGGTACTCCTACGACTCTAATGAGGAAGGGACGAGCGATGTTAAGTGACACTATGAAAACTGCCAGTATGAGTGAACAGTCCATGTGATTTAACCAAAAGAAAAAACATATTTTTAAAAGTAAAAGAACAGTAAGAACAAATAGCAATATAATAATAACAACGATAATAATACTATGAAAAAATTTGGGTTTCAAATCCTGATAATGAATGAAGACAGAGGTCGACGTAAGATTGCTGAAAATTGGAATGAACATCCAGAATTAATCATCCAAGTTTATGAAGGGACTATTCTTTGAGACTTTATATTTATAGTAAAACTTAATTTAAACCTAAGACACAGGCAAAATTCATGAATTCATAATGCATAAATAACTAATTAGGCTTAATGGAGAGAAATGATAGATATTTAGTCACGACTTTTTTGTGTGTATGTGTTCTGCTAACATCTGTCTGAATTACTGAAGTTTCCGTCTAACAGTGAGAAAATGTAGATCTTCACATCCCAGCTTTAACGGACTTAAAAATCGTTTACACGGTTTTTGGTAGGAAGACGTTTATTCCATTCTGCAACATCTTTCCTACAGACAACGTCGCATGGGCATCGTAATTTCTATGGCAAATGTTCAAATGAGCAACATTATTTAGTTCTACTACTTCACAGCTTTTCAGCTGAAACAATGTTATGTCCACGTCGATTCAAACATTTCCGCCGTGTTCCAATTATAAGAAAGTAATTGTACATGCATAAATCCCCCCCAAGAAATACCACATTGAAAGATACTACGATGCGGACGCTTCCTTATACAATACAATCAACCCATTGGTCACTCGTTGACCATCAACCTTATCCTCACAATCTTTGCTTCCGAATATTCCTCTTTAATTCATATCACTCACCTTTTTCAGTGCCTCTACCACGAGTGATTAGTGTTTTTTATGTGGCGAAATTTAGTATAAAATAACAACAAAAATATTTAGCGAAAACGGGATAATAAAATCTTCAGGGCAAGCTGTAGAGTGTTCTAAATCCTCAGAATAGTGTTGCATCCTTTTGTACTTCACGTAGGTTATTCCA
Source organism: Acanthosepion pharaonis (assembly GCA_903632075.3). Classification (NCBI taxonomy): domain Eukaryota; kingdom Metazoa; phylum Mollusca; class Cephalopoda; order Sepiida; family Sepiidae; genus Acanthosepion; species Acanthosepion pharaonis. The sequence goes on from CAHIKZ030001813.1 coordinate 1,219,882, forward strand.
CCAAAGCAGCTAGAAATAAAGATACATAACCGAGTCAATATTTAGTAATAGCAATGGAGAGGGCTGGGGACAATAGAATATTTTTCAGTAATAATTTATTTGCCCGGTACACACTGCTTTGAACAGGATTAGAAGTTTATGCCTTGTTTAGGATTGGGTATCCGGTTCCTTCTAAAGATCCCTTGTTCATTCATTCGCAGTAGCTCCTTGCTTGGGAGGAATTGATTTTTTTAAATGGAGTCTTTATTTGAAGATGCTAACTAGTAATATTACTACATGTATATGCAGTCAAATTTCAAACTATTAATTATCAAATTAATCAAACTACTAATTATTCAGTTTGTAGCGAAAAAAAAAAATAAAACTAACGCGACTGAATTCCTTTTCTTTCGAAGCTTTTGAAATATGGGAGGTATATCAAGCGCAATACATGTGCATTCTCCACAAAGGACTTCACCTGCTGTTTAGTGATGTTTATTTGGTAAAACTGTATCAATCAAAGTTCATGGCCGATTTCTCTCATGACTGAGCTCAAATATTCTAATCGATTTTATATCATCATAAGGGAAAATAGTCTGAGAATATTAAAAAAAAACATGTCTGATTCCTGTTTTAACCGCAGCCTAGTCAGATATGCAACAAAAGATAAAAGAAAATTGATGCTTGAAAAGATAAAATTTATTCGTTATTCGCCAGTTGCTTATTTCTTACTGTTGTGTTTCCTTAACTATGCTATTTATCTCTATGCTTGGCCTACTGAGGACATTAATCCAGCTGTAAATAATTTAATATATTCATTCTATCGATAGTTGAATAACATTTGTTGCTTTGTCTGTTTACATGTTTTACTTTTATTTTGAAATAGTTTTTGAATCTACGATGAAAGAACAGCATGTTCAAAACACTGAAGCATTTGGTAGTTCAGATTACTGTGAATGTATTTCGATTGTTAAAATGTACAATATAAAGAATTACTAGAATGATTTAAAAGGGGAGCACGTATTCACGGAACGAAGTCAATCTGGTTTCCGTATTGACTGTATAAATTTGTGTTGCCTTGTTAAATAATGAGTACTAGCGAGCATTTGAAATATGTTATATACTTTATAAACTCGAGTATATGCAAGCTTTTATAATTTTTCTAACGCAAAATATAGAGGATCGTACTATACACAGATAACTATTTTGAAGAGGGTAAACTCATTCATTTTTGGTGACCATTTGAACTAGTCATAGCCTTTTTTTCTGAAGGGGTTAAAATTCATAGAAAATATACAGGCGTCACATAAGTCGACTTATACACGAGTATATATGGTATGTGTTGTTTTGTCTGAGACATGAAGCATCAGACATAACTATAAATCAATGTGTTTCTCGCAGCAACTAAACTTTAACATATTTTAAAAGATGGCTAACCTCTAACTCTTTCCCTTAGATGCCAGTGTTAATAAATTGAAAGATTATTGATAATAGAAATTCAGCTTTTGGCTTGACATAAAAAATCTAAGAGTGTTTTTTTATTACATGAATTACGTCGTCATATATCGTTATTTCTAAGATGGTTGATTGAACGTGAGCAGATATTTTATAAAGTAAAATTTTCTTGGGATCACCTATTTCTGTTGCCTTCTATGAAGGTTGTAAGGATTTTTGCAGTATGAGAAATCAATTATGTACATTATTCTCTAGAGCTATATAAACCATATCCTCTAGGGCAGGTTGGGTTTTAAAAGACAAACCTAAAGAGGGAAAATGCCACTCTCAGTAAAAAACAAAGAAAAAGTGTCTATAAGAAGCAAAAAATAAAAAATAAAAAACTTCGATATTTTAAGTAATAGAAATTATGACGAAGATCTTCATCGATCATCTTTTTTATGCAAGTTTCCGATATTGGAACATCAGAATCAATGGTTTTTTTTTCTCATAAAAACTGGAGTAAATATGTCAAAATATGATTTAATGGTCTATTCTCTTTACCTACGTTTAAAATTCGTTTTAAGTAAAAACGGTATCAACCGACGTTCAGTGAAAAGAAATTTCGAAATATTGATGTTTGAAAAAAGATAAGGATTTGAGAGAAGAACCAGGAAAGCCATATGTCAAAAGTCGAGCCGCGCTGATTATTTGCCTTGTCTATAAATCTCACTATAAGCAAAATCGTTTAAGGACGCAAATAATTCATTATTTACTACCTAGAGTATTATTGTCATATAATTTCTCGGTTTTTAGAATTTTGACGAAACCAAACTGAGTGTCTGAATAAAGGTAATATACTTACTGACTTTCAAGATGGATACAATTATGGCTCACCAGAGGTATCTTTTTTATTATCACAGAATTGGCATTAACTTTTGTGTAGGATAATCAATTTGTTTCATGTTGATTCGCAACGGCTTGGTATTCAGATTTTCCTTCTCCTATGTTGTCTGTCTTGATCGTAAATCATAATGTAACCATGATGCGTGGTTTTTATAAGAACTAGACCTTCCTCTCCCAAACAGTACTGAAACAACCTCTGAAGATGAGTAAGAAAAAAAAACGATTCCGACTGTAAACGATAATCAAGACTTTCCTCTTTGATTTTTGCACGTTAACGCACGTAGCACAATTTGGACACAGACAACTAAGGAAAGTGACAGAAAGATCGATTCACCGAGCGGTAAAGGTATTTTTCTTAGGTGGAATATTAATACAAGGAATTAAAACTAAAATAAATGATCAAAGAATTTTCATTTTTTAAAATTCAGTTTCGGCTTGGATATTATATAAAATAAGCATATCTCATCTCCCGTCTTGTTTGTAACACTCCATCATATTTTTTCCAGCACTGAAGCTGAATGCTTCAGTGCTGGAAAAAATGTGAGTCAAACTTCATAAGCTTCTGCTTAGTGTTAGTACTACATTACATTAAGTATCGCCTTTTATTTGCAGGTACCTACGTAATTTTAATTATTACTGCTAATCATTATTAGCAGTAATAATTATATTAATTATAATTATTATTGCTACTTGCTCACGTGTCATCCGGCTCACACTGCGTCCCGGTTTTTTGAATAGGAGTAGAGATTTATCCCTCGTTTCCTGTTGAGGATTTGGTTTACGGTTCCTTAAGTCTTTTTCCTTCCCTTCCAATTCCTTTTGCCTTAGTGGCATTATTTCCCTGCTTGGGATGAATTGATTAAAAAATGCTTGTAAACGTCAAAAGTCTTATTGTTTCACACGAGCAACATTTACTATAATAGGTTCTTGATGTGTTTTTAGAATGGGCGATAAAATGAGCCAACGTTTGCCCCTCGCTAGATGTCGTATTCAACGAATTCTAACCAACTGATGCTTTGTAATTGCTTTTGTTCTTTAAAATATTCAATATTATTTTTCTCTGAAATTGATATATTTTTGTGTTAACTGAACTAAAGTTAATTTCGTTTGTTTCCAGAAGATGTTTGAGGATCCCAGCGTATTCGTTGTATTCAATAGGGGGGGTTCTTTAAAACGTTTTCCGTCTTTTAATTCTGCGATATTTGCTGTTTTCTTCTTTTCAGTTCAGCTTATTTCCTATCTAATGGCTTTCCACTTGTTTGTAGAGGAGGTATGAGGATGGAAGAAGCATTACGCGGATCAGACAAAGCGGATTCCGACGTGAACCAGACTTGAAAAACAATCAAGTTAAGGAAATGACCAGACAATAACAGTGTAAACAAATCTATTTATGCGTAACAAATATTCACGCATAATAGTGAAAATCACCTCTAGACAAAATAAGAATGAATTAAATAAGACTTAAGGTGTGGACATATAATACTCATTAAAACATTTTTGAGAATGTGAACATTACTTTAAAATTGTCATATTGTCTATTTTGAAAATGCAATGATTATACCGATTTCTAAATCATAAAACTATATGCTAACGGAGACAGTACTACTAAAATCATCCAATAGATAACATGGAGTTATCTTGTATATATTTTTTCAGAGAGGTATGTGAATTTAGCATTAATATATCTTACTGTAAATTATTAGTGTATGTGGAGTACCATATGTTTTGCAGCCATCACTGCAACAGTTGACCTACAGCAAGATGGAGGGTTTCTTGACTATGTCTAAATTTGTGGTTTTGGGGGTCGTGGAAGAATCTTTTAAGTTTTTTGGTACCCAGGCCTACCCTAAACCAGGGTTTTAGCTTCTGTTAGGATCCATGCTATGAGAAATTAGGGAATCTCCCTTAAAAAAAACATCCCTTTACTCTGAAAATATAAAATTATGTACAAAATATCTGTAGTTGAAAGCCTAAAATTAAGTACAACATATTTAGATTTTGGCAAAACCCATAGATGTTGATATGCTACTAAAAAAAAGCAACCAACCAGATTATGCTTCTTCAAAACAGCTTTTCAATTCAGAAATGTTCTTCATTTGAATCTAAAAGAGCACACTCTGCGTTGCTATTTTACCCACAGCTGGAGGGAGATGAGACTTTGCTTTTTCCCCCCAAAGGCATTTGCCCGCAGTTGGTATAACAAACACGGTTGGAAGTTCATCCCGTCTGGCCGAATTGTCTCCCCTTGCTGATTTGTTATCTACTGTCTTCTTGATTACTCTTTCGTTTACAATGCATAAGAAATCTTTTGCTCATTGGTGTACAAAACATACATTTTTTTAGGTGGCAATATTCGTTAAAACATGAGAAAATTAACATCATGAATTAGAGCCATTCAGTTATGCAACAAATATGATGTTGTCTTCAGTGGTATTCTTATCTACGTATAGAAAGAATCTAAAATGTCTCCGATGCTTTCTAAAATTTTCATACACGAAAAGTAAAATATTAAAAACGAAAAAAAAACGCTAAAGAGAACGCGCTTCAGTTATTTTCTTGATTTTTGGTAATCACAAAATGCACCGAAGACTCCAAAAATTATCGATGTACAAATATTTTTCTTTCAATTTTACGACGAGGTGATAATATTTATGGCACTTCCATGAAGGATATCTTCTGATAAATATTTTTCCGGCTTGGTCGTCCTTATTTTTTATAAAGTGATTCAGGCTGAAAACTGTACGCCATCGTATATCTACTCTGAATTACTAAGTGTAACACGGGATACTTGACCGTAATTATCAGTAAAATTTGAACTACCAACTTTATCTCATACGTCTTTTTCCTACTGAAAAATCCTTCGTGTTTCCGAGTTTAATTGAAACAAATATTGTCCATTTACCACTTTGCTCAAGCCACGACATTCGAAAAACACACACACACACACACACACACACACACACACACACACACATATATATATATATATATATTTGGTTGGATAGATGTGAGTTTGTGACCCTGGGTTTCACGCTTTAGCGATCGTCAGACAAACTGATTACTGTTTTAAAAAATTTGGGTTTATGTAGATTGCGTGTATTGGTGTTATTGTGGAAGTGGTGGGGGAAATTTCGTCGTTTTGTCATTCATCGTACTAACGCAAACATCGATGTATGCAGACACATATACATATACATACTTGGTCGTCCGTCGGGACTCATACATATATATAAACATATGTAGACAGTTTCGGCTATGACACATGTATGTATACGGGTGGTGTTATGTCTATACATACGCATTTGTATGTTGAAATGTTGAAATTTAAACATTGGAAGTGTGGCGGAAATGTCTCGTTATTGTCTCGTGAATGTATCCATGTCATATTATGAATTTTTTTTTTTTTTTCCGTTGAAAAATATTTGAAAAATATTTTCTCGCATGTATGTATATATGTGTGGTGGGGTTTGTGTAAAATTATGATAGGTAAAAAATTATTATTAAATTATTTATATTTATTTTTAAATTTTGAAAAAAAATGGGGGTTTTATTTGTTATATTTAAAGCTGGTTATTTGTTTGTTTTGGTGACTGTGTATATGTAACAGGTAAAAATTGTAATCCTTATTGTTTAATTTATATGGTGATGTTTAATTTAATAACGGGTTTATATGATATGATGTGATAGTAATGTTTCAAAGGATTGGAGACAATGCTATTTAGGTTTTAGCTAATAGTTATTGTAAACTGGAAGAAATTGCAGATTGGTAGAAATGATTAGTAACGGTGGTGGGAGAATGATAAAATCATGAATGTAGTTATGGTGGTGGTAGCTTGAACTAAAAAGTGGTTGTTGGTGTTTTATTTTGTTTTATTTTTGTTATATGTATTAATTTATTTTGGTATAAATCCTGATAATAGGTATTCTGTGTAAAATTATGGTAGTTGAAGATTGCTATAATTTTTAATTACAAAATTATTATTATTATATTAAAGCTGCCTGGTAATATGTGTTTGTTCTCATGGATACATATGGAAATTATATCTGATCATATTGTTTTAAAGTATTAAATATTCTGGGGGGGGGTAATAAAGATTGTAGTGGATTATATGTTAATAGTGGGTGTGATGTGTAAGTGATGGTGCTGTGTGTAGGTGGTAATGATAACATTGATAGTTAATAGATATTGATAAGGTGGTAAAAGTGATTACTAATGGTGGTGCAATTATAATAATGATAGGTGCAATTATTTTGATGGTATCTTGAAATCAAATTGTGATTGTTGGTGGTTTGTCTGTTTTATCCGTTTGGTATGAATTCGGATAATAGATACTTGTTCTCATGCCTACATTTGGAGATTATCTCTGATTTTTTGTTTAGCAAGTTCTTTTGCGGTTTGTGTGATATTATTGCTACTTTTTCGTGTAGGCAAAGTAGGCATTTTTTCGTAATGTTGTTGTAGGCAGGGGCTTTTTTCAATATTTCCCAACTTATTGTTGGTGTGATGTTTTGTCTTTTTGCTGCCATATGTATGTAGAAAGTGTTGTGCTGTTCGAATATTTCCTGTTGTTGAATGAAAGGTTGTGATTGTTATTCCTCATCTTGAATGGACCTTCAGTGGCACCGATGTAGTGCATAGTGTTGTTGTTTGTACTTACCTTGGCCTTGAAGGCCAAGGTAAGTACAAAAATCCTATCATTTTATAAAAATTATAGGAATAAATTGATACCGTTAAAGTCTAAATCGCTGGACCATTTATGCCCAAATTCTGCCCTGAAATCGGATAAATTGTCCGCAATTAAACATCAAAGATTTTTTGTTTGTTTTCGAAACCTAAATAAATGAAAATACTTAATAAATGCGTATATATCATTTTCAAAAGCTAATCCCTTTTTCTGTATAGTCCAATATTTCTATTATTATATTCTTTTATATTTAGTGGTTGGGTAGACGTCTCTTTAAAGACCTTATGAAAGACAGTCCTTACTTCATTGATACACGTATCCAATACTTTTCTTAGTCAACTATTCCTGTCATTGTTTTCATTTTCCTTAAATACTCACTGAATAAATGATTAGATAAACTACATCCATTGATTTCTTTTTGTACCCTGTAATAAAAATGCAAAGAAGCATTTGACAAACGCAAAAGCATAAAGTGACAATTCTTTTCAACAAAATGTTAACAGTGTAACAAAACAAGGAATAACAGATAAAACGTAAAGATGAACTTAAAAGGAACTTCTCCTTGAGCAATTTATTTGTAAAAACATCACCTATATATATATATATATATATATATATATATATATATATATATATATATATATATATGAGGATGGTAGTCCGAACAATATAAATAGTGTGTACAAAATTAAATAAATAATATATATATATATATATATATATATATATATATATATATATATATATACAAATTTTTCCATAATTGTCATTATCCCAAACGCTTTCGGATATATATATATATATATATATATATATATATATATATATATATATATATATATATACAAACAAAAATTCAATGTGTTCGTACAAGCAACAGAATATATGAAAAGGGACCAAAAGAAAACTCAAATTACTAACAATAAAAACCAAGAAACATATACAAGAATATATAAGTAAACTAAGAGAAAAAAAAGATAAAGGTAGACACATACCTAAACAGAAACCAAATCCTCAAATCCGAAGTTAAGACAAAGCAAAGATGTTTCACAGGCGTCACACTTCAAAATCGGTAATTAATGTTCGTACCAAAGGTTATTTGGAAAATAGATTTTTCTTTCGTCACCGAGAACAGGGAGGTAGACACGATTCTTTGAACAATTCATGAAAAGATAAGGACAAATGAACTTAGTGGCTAGATATTTTTATTTTGCTCTTGCATATTTAAAGCGCATATATCTGCTTCTTACCATTGACTCTTTTCAACCAGAATAATATGGTTGGCACGTTTTATATCAGTTCTAATTATGATACTGGGAATATTTAGCAAAATATATGCGGCATAAAATAAATTATAATTAGCATAAGCATAAAGCAGATCGTAAAAATTAGGCAAGTAAATTCTGATGACTATATTACAAGTTCCAGTACAGTAGATCAAATTATAATAATACACATAAAATATGCTAAAAACCTCAGCCTATTTTCATTGACATGAACAGTAATTTTATTAGTTTTATTTCGCTTCCTTAGGCAAATAGTACCCAAACCTTTGACAAATAGCGGAAGATTAATCCTTTTTCCACTTTTCGATGATGGACTATTCGAATCCAATTAATATTCTTTCTCAGAAAATGTCATTATTTACAAGATATGATCTAATCTAAAAATATCACGTTTTCCAATTGTTTTCGACTGATTTGTTTTCACATTTCATTCAATATTTGCCGTCAGTTGTCACGCGTTTAAGATTCTATAAAATATTGACCAAATTATTTGATAAATATGCTCCTTTTTTGCGTTTCAATAAAATTAAAAGCAAATGTATATGGATATCAGCAAGTGCATTACCAATTCAAAATTAAAATTTAAATATTTATATGAATATCAAAAGGACTAAAAATGTTCAGGCGTCATAGATTATGTCGAATTTATTGGCTATAATATAATGTATTAAAATATCTCATTGATATATATTTTTACTTCTATGATCATATATACAGATCAGAAGCAAGACACAGAAAAGTATTTCAAACTATTTAATTGAATTAATATTACTTTAATGTGCGAAAATAAATGGTTTAAAGTATTGAGCATGGCTGCAAGGAAATGAAGATTTTAAATATTTATTTTGGTTGGATGACCTGCCTTCACAGGCAATTTTAAGAAAATTCGTTCTATACGAAATGAGTTTAAATTATTTACGTAAATTCAAATATTTAAATGACCTATATATATATATATATATATATATATATATATATATATATATATATATATATATTGATAATATTAGTAGTAAATATACACATACATATGCAATCATATATCTAAAATATCTAAATATTATATACATACATACATACATACATACATACACACATATATATATATATATATATATATATATATATATATATATATATATATATATATATATATATACATATACATATATATATATATGTATAAAAATAATTCAAGAGGATAGAATCCAGGTAGAACTCAATGTCCAGGACAGAGTAAGGATATAATAAAAAGGCTTAAACACTAATAGTCCATGGTCATAATTTATTCCATTGGAATCGTAAATACGAACCAATTCATCAGACCTACAAATTCAAAAAGTAAACAGAAAAAAGAACTCCGGGAATAAAAATAAAATTTAGTGAGAGTGTAAGTATGAGGGTGTGGGACGAATGTTAGAGTAAATGAAAGGAAATAAGTAGAATTGAGGGTTGGTGACATTGTATACTACAAAATTCACCTGTGAGAAGGAAATCTGGACCAGATGTTGGGACCGTACTATAGAATAGTAGAGAAGATTGTTCCAGTGTCATTTATAATTTGGGACAAGATACTAGGGCAAACAAAGAGGGCTCATGCAAATGACTTATTGTTGGCTGAAATAGCTGATTGGGCCGTAAGCCAAAAAGGGTCAAGACAAGGAAAGCAAGCCTTGGGTAGCCAGAAGAAATAGAGAGAGATGGAGATTCTGAGGAGGAAAAGATAGAGGGAAATCAGCAGCCCGTAGAGGCTGATCACATTGATCCAGACAAGTTGGTCCAAGTGTTAGAGCGGGACCCTTCGACAGGAAGCAACGGCGTTCACTCCTTGTCTCTGTCGTTGCGAAAAAGCCCTCGTAGGGGTATCGCCCCACGACCACGTCCCCATAGCATTATAAAAATCAAAGATAATAATGATGTTCAGGGTTCCAATTTGGAACCTCCGGAGCTGGAGGGAGGGTTGAGTGAGTTGGAAAATGAAGATGAGATACCTCTTTCCCAAACTCCTAGAAAGATTAAGGAATGAAGAAGATCAGAAGTTGGTACAGCGAGTAATGAAGAAGGGGTTTAGACTTTAGACCACACGAGCAGGATGGAATATTGAGTGAATGGGAAGAGGGAGATTAGATACACCTTTCCCAATTCCGAGAAATGTCAAGGGGTGAAGAAAGGTTAGAAGTTGAGCCAAAGTTAACCCTTAAGAGGAGACTGAGAGGACAGGGATTTCACAACCCCAAGAAAGTTCAAGAAAGATTAGTGGCTGAGGCAGAGTTACCCCATAACAAGAGACTGAGAGTGTCAGGAATTTTCCAAACCCAAGAAAGATCAAAGGATGAAGAAGGTTAGAAGTTGAGCCAGAATCACCTTTTAAGGAGAAATTGAGAGAGGCGGGGATCCCAGAATATCACTAAGAAAGTATGGCTGTGAATAAAGGGATAGATCGATTTGGTGGAAGCGCTCGACGACGCTGAGCTCGTTTGAAACCCTATTCAGTAACGAACAATTAGGCTTGATTAGAGAGGATGGAGGTGTGGAATGCGGGCGGTGAAAAAATTTACTTGTTGGTGCTGCCATTCGGACGGCGGTGGTATTGATGAGACGCGACCATTAGGGCGAAAACGTCGCACAACTGTCTGATTAAAAGAAGGAAAGGTTGAAGATGGCAAACTAATGAGAAGAAGATGGTGGCAAGATATCAAATTGAGGCAAAGAATTTAGCTTTGAATTCAGGTAGGACAAAATTTATGATGCTGACAGCAGAAGAAGCAAAGAAATGTAGGGATGATGTCTTGGGAACATGTGCTTCGCTAAGTCCTATATATGTGACAGGTAGTCACAGGCTATGTATACTTGAACTGTTTAAAGACAATAGAGAAGGGATTAAGAAGAATTGTCATGTAAAGCTACTGACAAACAATGTGTTGACACAAGCTTATGGAGTTTAGGTGGTAGCCGCACAAAAAACGATTGATTTGTATAGGGTATGTGGATGAGAACCTACTGAGACTATAAGAGTGGAGGCACCATTGTTTTTGATGGAGCTACCCCTGGGGTGTTCAGCATTTGGGATATCCATCTCCTTGCCCCCACATTACCAGATCGAAGAGAAACGCGAACAAAAGGACACAATTATAAGCATATTTTTCAAAAGCTTAGGTAACTGCAGAGAATTATGTGAACCGGTAATGAACGAACTTCTTAAAGTTACAATTGAAAAGATACCAGAGTTATTAAAGCCCATAAAAAGAATTGATATGAATCGATTAAAGGGCAGGTTAAATGATTTGGAAAGAGAAAGTATGGTCTGCACAGATAGTAAGAGGGTAGTGATAAATTGCTCATTAATCATTGTCACAATAGCAGCACCGCTATGGAAACTTAGAAATTATTAAAAAATTCGGTTAATAATGTTTTGATGAGTATGTAGCAACCCGAGAAAGGGATCCCGATCAGTGATCTTTTCCCAAACAGGTTAAATATCGAGAGGGAAGAAACTGATATGAATTCGTAGAAATGGAGCCGGTACCTGTTGAAATGGAATGATACCTTTTGAAAAAGAACCAAAACATTCCACTGCGGAGAGAAGAATGGTACCCAAGAAGAACAAACCATAAAACACACACACATACACCCACACAACAGAAATGTGAAAAACTTTGCATAAAAAGACAGGAGAACGTATTTTATAAAACGTTTGCATGAAAAGGAAGAAGTAAAACTTTTATAAACGTTACATGACTAGTAGAAATGTTGCATGATAAATAAATAAAGAAAACTTTGCATGATACATAAAAATTTTGCATGATAAATAAAAGAAAATTAGCAGCAACAGTAGAAACATTGCATGGCATATAGAAACATTGCATGAAAATTATTCTTTTTCTATTCATGAGTTAATATGCATGACAATAATATACTAGTAGATTTAGGTTTGTGATGTAATTTCCTAGTAAATGTCAGGAGAAGTATGGGAGGATTGTGATACTATCTGTTGTTACTGCGGTAAAATAAACCTAAGAAAGTTTTCTTATCAATAGAAAGTGTTATGTGCTGAGAGACATTGAAACAAGAAGGGTTAATACCAAAAAACCCGTGGGAAGAATTGAGGATTTAATTCACACATAAACGACTTGAATTGTATGTTGAGCAGTTTAAACAAAAGTGACCCAGACTTAGGGGTCAATGTTGATTGACACACAGCTGCAAATGCAGGCTTGAAAGCGAAAAAGTATATTTTGTAAACAACTGAACTTGGAACTGAGTCAGAAAATGGTCGAGGTAGCAGGTAAAGATAAGACATCAAGGAAGATGTAGGTACCACCAAGCCTCACTAAATCAGTCAGTGAGGGAGGATAATTAAAAAGGATGGAGAGAGGGAATACCTCAAAGTTATTGACGTAAGCCGGAGGGGATTCACCGAAATCCTCCTACCTCGTCATACATACCCATGCTAGTTTGGGCGAATGTCCATAAATACGAATGCACGAAGCGAATTAAGGAGAAGAAAGAAGACGGACAGAAGGGACGGAGACGAGACCAGAGACCGGAGAGAGAAGCCTACGTGATTATTTGCCGACAAAAGCCTCCGACTTCAGCCCTATGCCAAACCTTATCAATAACAGCAAATCAAATTTTGCCAAGTCAACAATAATATGACTTCCGATTTAGGCACGTGCTGGGCTGATAATTAATTGCATGTGAACTATGATATAACCAATTATTGTACGAAGAACTGACATAAAAACAATATTTACATTTTGTTCAATATATTCGACTGTTATTTTTTCCTGTACGTTTTTGCTTTACTTGCACCAGACCAACACGAAGATACCTTCGACGATTTGGTCTTGGCTTCCTTACGATAAAAAAAAAAACAAATCATAACATGGGAGAGGCCAGTCTGAGCTCGAAGCGATATTCATCGTTCAGCCATGGCGTTAGAAGACCGGGGAAGGTGTTGCATGAAGACACCTTTTTTGGCGCCTATTTTTTTTTCTTTTAAAACAAGCTTTATTTTAAAAAAGACGAAAACAGAACATTAATTAAACAAAAAAAATGAAAAGATAAATCACAATTTCTTTCATACGAAAGGAAATAACAAATTTAACAAGACTGTTTTAGATGGATGAACAAAAAGTTTTACTTAAAAAGAAAACTTACGTAAGAGACAAGCGAAAAAAACGAAAAAAAATTTTTAAAAAAAGGTGGGGGGAGACGAAAAAATAAATAGACGGTAAAAATAAAATTAAGACAGATCACAAATTTCCTTGAAACGAAAAACAGGAATATACACACAAAAAAAAACGGTTACACGTTCGAAAACACAAAATTTAAACACAGTAAGACAAAGAAGAAAGACGTTTAACAACAATTAACAAGTCTCGTTTTAAAAAAATAATACAACAGTAAAATTAAAACGATAAGATGCAAAAAGAAATACGAAACACGAAATACATAAAAACAACAAATTTTACAAATGCAAGATTTCCACCGTTAAAAAAAGTCAACCCCAAAACGAACGAAAATACAATTACGATAAAAACGTATAGATTAGACAAAATAAACACGAAAAAACAGAAGAATAAGCAAGCAGAAGATTTAACAAATAAAACACAGAAGACTTAGATATTTAAAAAGAAAAACAAAAAACGAACTAACACGTAGAAATAATAAATAACCACAGAAAATAAAGTCGGACGTAGAATAAATAAAAATAAAGTCTTGCGAATTGGGTTGAAGAAAATTAAAAAGGAAAAAATATATTAAAAAATAGCTGTAATATAAGAGAAAATCAAAAGTAATAATAAAAGAATAAGGACAAGAAGGGGTAAAGTAAAAAAAAATAATGTTGGGGGAGGGTAAAAAATGAAAAAAGAAAAAAAATCAAACTTTCTGCGAAAACAGTCAGTAAAAAAATACATGAGAAAATCTAAATTAAAAAGACGTTAACGTAAACAAAGTGTTGTAATTCAAAACCAGTTCAAGTGCTAAAATACGTCTGACGTCAAGCACCGATCGTACACGCTCTGCAAAAAAGGAACTCTCCCTACAAGGGTGCCATAGCGAAGAGTGATATTCATGTGGCCCAAGAGGAAAATGGCGAATGGGGAAAATGACGGTCTGTTCCGTCTTAACATTAAACTTAGCTAGTCACAAACACTGACCCAAACATACAACAATATTCCTTACACAAAAACAACGCATTCTTACATACTTTTCTTACTTCATTCACCATAATACCTCACTATCTCCATGAAAGTTCTAACTAATCCCCTTATGTGCAATTCATTATCTGTAGCGGGGGGATAAACAACAATTTAAAAAACTTTCCCCAATGAGTATTTAAAATCTGAAAACAAAACTATTTACAGAAAACTAAACAAAATAATGTTGGTAATAAACTCTACACAATCTCTAAATATGGCCGAAACATTAGTTAATGTGGAAGAAATTAATGCGGTAAATTAATAATATAAAAACAATCATTCATCCCAAACACTCAAATAAATACACATTCAGTCAGAAGCAACAATAAAAACGAAAATCACACTCGAAACGAAAGGCGTCCCGCATCCTCATAAGTCTTTTGGCTTGCAGTTGGGATGCGTAGAGTTTCTCTTTCTGACTCTGTGATGGGACCCTCGCACCTAGTCGCTTCAGCTGTCTCAAGACAGGGACAGTCAGCTAAAAAGGTAGGGAACTGAGCAGAGCTCAGACCGGCTTTCCTGGTGAAAAGTTCCTGAAAGTACTCATGAAAAGCATTACATATTCCCCCGTTCGTAGTCACGGTCCGCTTATCCGGCAAAGTGACGCATGCAATATGTCGCTCAGATGCATTCCTATTTTCCTCTGCACGCAATTCAACGGCTATATTCGTCGCCTCAGAGGACATTCTTTTTAATCTAGCCCTAACTACCATAGCTTGATCCTTCTTGAAAAGCAAGCAGACAAACTCTGCCCTAGCTAAAGCTACGCCTCCTCTATCACGGGATTTGATCGCCCAATCTACTTTTTTTCTCACAAGCCGTTTGCGCCGCTAATATTGAGCCCACGACTATAATCATCAGCAAACGTTCTAATTTGGGATTTTAAATTACCCCATCAGCAATTCCCAAATACATCGTCCATCAGTTCCCGTTGCATCATTAGATCAACTGGTCCTGGAAATCTTGCTCAGCAAACAATGATGAGTTCAATCTCGAATAGCCAGCCATCCGAACCTTAGGATCAGCTTACACGGACCCGGATAAGCCGATGATGGTTGTTAGTACCCGAATGTGGCCAAATACGATCTATATCGAAGACAAGGTCAGCATTCCAATCCCTTGCTAAAACTACCCGACGAGATGTCGTCAAAAACAGCTTGATCTACCGAAGCGTACTAGGCCGCTCAGAATGGACATTGGGCGTATAAACCCCAATGAGACGAAGAGCCTTATCCTTTATGGTAACATCCAGTACACAAAGCCTGCCCAATGGATGTGCGAAGACAAGGGCACACGCAGCTTTCAAAGACTTGCTCACTAGCCAAGAGACACCTCTCGAGCGTCCATTGAAAAAATAGTTGAATAGAAGCTGAAACCTCTAGAGAGAATGCACTCATAGTCGCGATAAGAAACCCGGGTCTTCTGCACACAACATATATTCATCCCGAGACGTTGAAGGGCACGATTGAACCTCGCCGTGCGAAACTCTGTACTCAGGTCCCGGACAATCACGCTAGCTAACCAGAGATACATTATGAAACTGATTAGGGTTGCTCTCTTGCATCAATCATGACCGGGGTAAGAACACCGACGGCCTGTCACAATGATTCTATACTTATCTCACGCTTGATGATGCCATAAGTAGACAGACCGACAATGTCTAAGAGGAACGTATGTTTTAAAGCTCTATATAGGGAGGGGAGAAGGAAAAGCGGGAATCTCCCTGAACGACATTGATTTAATTTTGTAATATTATTGTTGTCAAAACACGATAATGGTGGAAACATGCCAAAAACATGATTCGCATCCTGTATCATTGACCTAATCTGTTGGCCAGTAACACCGGTCCTCACCACAATTAAGATCCTTTTAGCGTTATGAAACTTTTTTGAGGATTTTCAACTTCGAAATTATTGATTTTTAACATTATTACATGTTTTAAGTCTTTTAAATTTTTTGACTGTATAGATAATTTTCCCCCTTGCTTTTTTGTTATTCGGCAAACGTCTTTTCCAGTGTTAAAATTTGGTTTGCAGACTTTTTTTTGTTTGCAGATTCAATCGCGTCCGTTTACGGACTTCTCTGTCTATTCTGCTTTTCAGATTTTTGTGTGGAGCTAATGAGAGTTTGGACAGGGGATACCATAGGATTGTGGGCAGGGGTAGGCTTTTTCTTGGCTAAGGATTTGGGACTGAGAGCTTTCTTGAGTATATTCATATTGGAAGGGGTTTCAGACAGTGATTTTGTTATGGGAGGTGTAGCCATGTGCTGCTTTTTAAAAGACGGAGAGGATGGTGCCGAAGTAGGTCGAATTAGTTTTGCAGCCTGGAGACGTTTCTGTGTAAGGCGGCCTTTTAATTGTTGTAGAAGTCTGTCAGAATAGCTGGTCGGGGAGTCTTTATTAGAACTGGTAGAGAACTGGCTGTTTGTAATATTTACCATAGGGTCTTCTGTGGGACGGAGATCCTCTGCCCGGAGCTTCCCTCTAGCCTTACCAACAACTTGCTATTGACCCGTTTCGTTCTCCGCAAAAGCACCAGAAGCGGGCAAAGGTTTTCGGAGAATGGTGGCCCTGAGACGGACCCAATCGGGCGTTTCAACACACCGATACCGGTTGCTGGCATTTCCATATATTAGAGGGAAACAACAGACACAGCCTGAGGGGTATTTGGGTCAGCTCTCTTCTCTGGGCAGGAAGAGGAGAGGTGACCAACCTCTCCACATTTCCAACAAATCGGTCTTCGGCTTGTGATTATAATAGGCATATCTAGCCCTCTACATCTAGGCAATTGGGATGGAGACGAAGGTCTTACGTTCTACCATTATCTCGAAGCTCCAACCCCGGTCTGATCGTCAGTGGAATCACTGTGTATCTGTCTAAACTGGCACAGATAAGCACCCAAGTATTCTCCGAAAATCTGAGCATGGACCTCATATACTGAAACGAGAGGGTGGCTATGCTTGCCCAGATATTTAGTCTTTAAAATGAGGTCTTTTGTAATGAGGTCTCGATTACGAGTGGATTCGCAGTCGTCATGCGTGTGACAGTATGTCACTTATGAAAAACGCTTTTCCGTTGATGATATTCTATAGTTTAACCCTCAGGAACGTTTGCGCTTTAATGACAGTTTCTTTTATGGAGCATCAAATTTTGCGCGAACGCTCGTTGACTACAAGACTGACACAATTCTTTTTTCAACCCTTTGTTGTTCCTCGGGATTTGTCAAGCCCATTTTGTGACAAGAAGAGCGTAGCTCTTGGCTTTCTCCGGGAATTCGTCATTTTAATTTTCCATTTTGGTGAGGACGTCCAGCAATAGGACGTCTCTCCAACCCCTCCATTTTCGTCTTTGTTTAAATTTTCCTCAGCTTCTTGGTTCTGATTTGTTAAATTTTGACCGTTTTCGGCCACCATACTTTGCTCTGAAATCTTGGTTCTCACCAACATTTGGTCATTTGCACATCTTTAGTGGAAACCTGACTTTCGCCGAAAACTTCAAAATTTTGATCCTAGTTTATTTTCAGGTTGCTTATCGGGAAGGTCTTCCTTTTTCTTTGTCCCAAATAGATTTTTAACCGCCTTCTTAGCAACCATTTTTTATCCTTTTAGCTTTTTTTCTTACATAAAACGGAAAAAGAAAATAAAAATACAAAGATAAATACGAATAAATCACAGTAAGAACAGATTCAACAAGACAAAATGAAAACAGAAAAACGTTAAACGTTCAAAAAAGGCTTACTTAAAAAGAAAAAAAAAACTTACGCAAAAAAAGTTAGACTTTAAAAATGAAGTTAAATATACGATAAAGAAAAAAAAGACAGATAACAATCACAAATCAGGAAATATACCCAAGGAGAGGAAAAAAGGAAAAAGAAAAAAATCAAACGTTTGGCAAAAAAAAAAAAAGTATAAACGAACGTAACAAAATGTAAATTAAAACAAACTTAACGAAATGTTGTAAATCAAAAACAGTTCACAGAGGGTTGCAAAAAACGTCTGGCGTACAAGGTGTGCCAAAAAAGGAACTCTCTCTACAGAGATACCATATATATCGAGATTTGTGAGATTAACTCACACTCGTTGTATTTTCGTCTTAGTGAATCTTTTTCTCTCCTGATCAAACTAGCATACAGAAAATTTCGACTTAATGTCAATACATGAGTGCGCTAATCTCACAATTCTCGGCTTAGAATTTAAGGACCCGACATAATTCTCGACAAAGAGCATGTGGACCAGACATCCCCAAAGCAATAATAGCAGAATTTGGTATAAAAGCTAATAGAGAAAAATGATCTACTCGTAATGGGCGGATTTAAAATCCAACAGAAACAAAACGGCTCACACACACACACACACACAAACACACACACACACAAACACACACACACACACACATATATATATATATATATATATATATATATATATATATATATATATATTGTGTGTGTGTGTGTTTATTTGTATGATTCATCAGAGTATCTGAAACAAAAGAAAATCGAGTCAGCAAATACTGTGACTGAAACCCCTCTAACTCGATCGACACTTGCTCAACATAGACATATTATACCTTGATGGAAATGATCCTAGGTTTGAAAACATGTCCTGGTGCTTGAATATCCAGTATTGGCGTTTGTGTCAGGATAAAGTGGGAACAGTTAAAAAATTCAAATTTTAATTTTTAAAATAAGTGAAAAAGTGATTTCAAATATTTTAATTTATATTGTGATTAAAGTAACACAAAAGTTTTGTATTTAATTTGTTTTCTTTTAAATTCCGTTTAAATATCTTCAAACCTTTGTGAATTGTGGAAATCAGTTTATTTTCTCCAAATTGCCAAGGAATCATAGTTAAAGTGAGAGGTTTCCTGGTGTGAGATTTTCAAGTGTTTGATTTGAAGAACTCTTTCGGCCCAAATTTTATCTTATAGTCCGAATCACAGTTAAAACGAGGATTTGAAGTGGACAGAGTTAAGTTATTTGAAGTTATTTCTTCAAAATTATGATTACTGTTTTCTAAGCTGAACCGCGGGCCCAATGAGCCATCCACAGGAGCTAGCTTAAAAGTCAACAAGAAGTGCAGGTATGAAGCTATTGTATATATATATATAGGAAATCTTGCGATGTGAACATTATTCTCATCAGTATCCTACCCGATTCTTTGAACATCAGCTCAGGATGAAGATTAGAACTGATAGAAAGCGTTTGGTATCGACAGATTTTAGCGAAAATTGTGGCGAACCAGGCTAAGACTCCCTTAGTCACAACGGAGCTGTTACTTGTGGAGCCCTCCCTTGTTTAGGATAGACCCTTCTTATATATACTTAGTTAATGTGAATAAGTGTCGTTCTGGACTCTCCCCGTCTTCTTTGGTTATGATCCAAGCCGAGATTCCCAACCACACTAGTATATTTTTTTGGCTCTTTTTTCATGCGGACTTGGTCAGCTTTTTTACCATTGTCTTATTTATTTTATCCTTTCTTCTCCCTTTGTCTGGAGACAGAATACAGGGGCCTCTCTTATTTCTTTGGAGGTTCGACAGGTCCTACTAATATCAGCTATCTTTAGTTTGTGCGTTTTGGTTATATTTTAGTTTGTTTTCGGGTTCATCTCCTCATTGCTTACCGTCAAAAAATGTTTATATATAATTTTATACGCAAGATCCTCAAAGATGAAGAAGAAGAGACTCAATGGGACGGATATATGATTCTACAGAAGGATGCTAAGGATATCATGCACCAAATATCGTGAGCAATGATGAGGTGTTAGAGAAGATGCAAGCAAGGAGGAGGCTTATATTTAACATCAGTAAGAGGCAGCTGAAGTTTCTGGGACACATAACGAGAACGTAGGGCCTGGAGAATATGATACTCGCGGGTCGAATAGAGGAAAAAAGAGACAAGGGAAAACAATGCATGACATACCTAACGGGCTTAAGCAAATGGATGATAGAACGTTGTCTGGGGGAAGTAGAAGATGGAAGGTACTTGTTGAGAGCTGCAAGGGATAGAGGGAGGTGGAGAGCTATGGTAGCCTACGTCCTGAAACGACACGGCACATAGAAAGAAAAAGATACTGTAATGGGGTGTTTTGTAGGTTCCCTGTGTGTGTGCGGTATTGTGGATTGTTGGATTGAATGACGACAGACGAGTTTTTTGTGGTGAACGTGCAAATTTTAATAAATGAATGGGTCGTGAATCTGATTAGGTAGGTATAAGATAGTGTTGATCAGCCTCAACCCAAATCGGCATTTTTAGGCCTTGTGTCACAATTGCTGTATTTTTATACTCAATAAATCTTCAATCCCAAAATTCTGAAGCCGTTCACATCAACTGGATAACCTCCTTCAGATTAAAATGTTACTGAAACATTTTCGTAGCTGTGTGATCTTGACAGAGGAAACAACAGTCGCATTTTTACGAGAACAATCTGCAAGATACGCTATAGTCTTAGATAGGGAGGTAAACCGCATACAATAGTAGGAAATGATGTAAGCGGCATACTATAGTAGCACCTATTTTTCAATAGTATATCTGGCTACACTTACATCGAGAACTTGATGAAAATACTTATGTTTTTATACTATAGTTCACTTAATATAAAGCTCAAGAACTGTTCATGAGATATTAATTGATATGGCGTGCAATTTGAACGCAAAAAAGGAAGCGAAAATTAAGAAGGACAGGGTTTTTACATTGGCTTGAAGGGGTTAATATTATGTTCAGGAATACACCAACGTTTCGTTTGATGTAGCGTGACGAATACTAGCAGTAAATTCTGACTGGTGCAACTGGTGACTGAAGGTAATCTAACCATTTGCCATGGAAAGAGCGATCAAGTAGCTACGGGCTTGCAATGTTGTGTATGTTCGTAAAAAGCTGGAGCACTTTCCTTCATCTTATGGCCGCATAATCGATTTTTAACTATCCAGGCTGGAAAGTAATCGAATTGGGTAACTTCAAACCAGACATGACAGCAATACGCCATTTCTCTTTTAATCTGATTCTATCCCTGCCTTAGATGTATTTTCATTAATAGGCCATATCTTCTTGTTTAGATACCATTTTATAAAGTAGATGATTCCTATATAAT
Source organism: Acanthosepion pharaonis (assembly GCA_903632075.3). Taxonomy (NCBI): domain Eukaryota; kingdom Metazoa; phylum Mollusca; class Cephalopoda; order Sepiida; family Sepiidae; genus Acanthosepion; species Acanthosepion pharaonis. The sequence goes on from CAHIKZ030001813.1 coordinate 1,241,469, forward strand.
GAAATGCAAACAAGAAATTATATACCTTGAATAACATTGTTTTGTCTAAAAACATCTTACATTTTATCTTTATGACGATTCATATATTTAAGCTACACAGTGGCGCTCATAACTTTCATAAAGTACACGCATGGCTATGAAAAATGTAGGAGGAAAGGATTTTTTTTCTTTAATAAGGTAGAAATGCGAAGGTGTCAGCGAAAGTGTAGGCTATATATTGAGAAATCAAATTTCAGCTATATTTGTGTAATTTCATAATAGACAATGGAAAATTTGACGTAGAATTCCAAACGCACAAACACATATTATATGTATTGTAAGGATTCAGTAAAATATTATCAGATATAAATGTTTTGAGAAAAAAGAAAAGAGAATAGCTACGTGAAATATCTCTCATATAGAATTAATTTTGGACAATCACTTGAATCGACAAATATTTTCTTCTACCGACGAATGCCATGGACAGAACATGTGTGTATCAAAGGACCCTTAAGAGAAATAAAAACACGGAAATTTATACTTACAATCAGAAAGAGTTAAAAGTTATGAGATACACGAGGCCTGTAGAATTTAACACTCACAAGACAGGCAGGAGAATCAGTGTGATTGCAAGTAACCTACTGAACGATTTTGAGTGTATAGATTGTAGAACAATGACAAAAACTGATGTGGAAGATCAAATTGTATTTAGAGTAACACCTGACAGCAATGAGACTTTGTCACCCACGTCTTCAAAGGGCAAGGCACATCTAAATAGAAGATGAGATTTTCTCGGATAATGAAAATTTGTAAAAAATTTAGAAGTCGTGCGTCATTAACATTCAAGATCTCAGCCCTTTTCATTTATGATTATATCAGTCAATTCACTCTAAGGAAGGCGATAATGCCACTAAGACACATGTGGCTACTGAGAATGAAAGAGTAGAACATTTTAGAAGGAATCGAAAATCCAATCCTAAACAGGTAACAAGGGATAAACCTCTAATCCTGTAGAAAGGACTGGGAGGAGACAGTTAGTATTAGTAGCATCATTCAGATTAATTCATTCTATCTTACCATGGTGTAAAATATATTTAATACTGAAAAACATCGTATAACAAAAGCAACCAGTGGATGGCGCCTTGCTTCATAGAAATATCCACACGTGTCTGGTCTGAAATTCTCATTTGGCCTTTGTGTAGCTTTTAAGCTAAGTAGAATTTTTCGGTATAGGATTAGTTGAAGAATACTTTGCTTTAAGATTACTAAAAACATCGCCATCTGTTTAAACCGTTGATTGTAAGAAGGAAGGAAACTAGACATAAATCCGCCATTTGTTATTTATTTAGGCAAGATGGTGAAAGTGGACATCTTTTGCAAAAAGACTTTGTTCATGTTTTAAAGAAAGAATCTATTTTCTGACAACACATGTATTTAATGTCTATAGAAAGAAATATTGAATAAGAGTAGGTATTCTTAAATATACGTATAAATTTGAATAAAATATATCTCGGCGTTAAGAAAATGTAACAAATCTTGATAAATATACACAGCAGTTGTAATGTTCAATAAGCAAATAATCAATAATATATTTTCAAGTTTTATGTCTATAACATATCAATAATATAATTTATTTTTTGACAATATAAATACATAAAATGACGTTACAGATTTTAATATCATCAAGATCGTCTAATATATCAAACAGTAGCTGATACGTAAAGCAAACAATAAATAGCTGGGTAGAATTATCCAGCCTTGGTTGGCAAAAGTCTAGGAGATGCAAACTGAATTACAAACGCTGGAGAAGGAAACTGAGAAACTCCTCTTTCACGATATACCTAATCACAGATAAAGAGAAAGTAATCAGTCATGATCGCTTTGTTAATTATCATGTTCGACAAAAAAAAATTGAAAAACAGAAGAGCGAAGAAGAAAAGGAAAAGAAAACTGAAGATAGAAAAACAGAAAGAAAAAAACTGAATGAAAAAACAGAAGAAATTAAAACAGGAGAAAGAAAAAACCGAAGAAAGAAAATTCGAAAGAAACAAAAAGTGAGAAAGAAAAAACAGAAAAACGAAAAAACAGAAAGAAAAACAAAACGAAAAAAGAAGAAAAAACAGAAAGAAAAAACAAAGGAACGATAAAAAGAGAAGAAAGAAAAAGAGACAAGAGAAAAAAGTGAAGAAAGAAAAATAAAAGAGAAGGAAGAATTATAGAAGAAAAAACAGAAAGAAAGAAAAAAGAGAAGAAAGAAAAATAGAAGAAATAAAGAACCGAATAAAGAAAAATGAGAAGAAGGAAAAACAGAAGAAAGAAAATAAGAAGAAAGGAAAAACAGAAGAAAAAAAACAGAAAAAAAAGAAAAAATTTACAGAAGAAAGAAAAAACAGACGAAAGACAAAACGAACGAAAGAAAAAAAAAGAAGAAAGAAAAGAAAGAAAAATCGAAGAAAGAAAAATAAACAGAAGAAAGAAAAATCACAAAAAGAAAAAGAAGAAAAAACAGACGAAAGAAAAATAGAAGAACAATGAGAAAGAACAGAAGAAAAACAAAACAGAAAAAAAAAAATACATTTACTACATATTCTCAGTTTAAAATAAGTAGATTTAGTTAAGTTTTTCTTCGTCAGTTTGGGAAGAACATTGAATATTTTCAAAATTTAAATATTCCTCACATCCGTAATAACAAAATATTAAAATTAATATTCCAGTAAAATAAAAATATCGTTGTAACTTTGCTAAAACCGGTTGTTAAAATATAAGCATCTGCCGTTAATATCCATTTGTCTGTTTAGATCAATTTTTTAAGTTGTGTTCCAGTTTATCAAACCAATGTTTAGAAAAATGTTTCTGCTTAACGTTTTTCCTTAAATCACCTTAACTTAGTTTATTTCAAAACTAGAATAAAAAGTATATATTTCCCGCTGTCTTACGATATCAGCATTGAAATATTACAAAGCAGCGGTTAAAACAAGTCATGTTCCCACCTTCGCTTTTGGAATGTTTTAAAGTTTGTCAAATATATTTTACGCTGTAAACATGTAACTTTGAAGTGAGTGTTGTTCAGTGGTATGTCTGGTTGTTCTGTATTCCTCCCCAAATAACAAAAGGAATCAATTGACTTAGACATTTCTTTTACCTCTAGATGAAAATCAATAACACGAAAGGTCTCGTCAGTCAGACAATGAGCAAATCTATATAGATGACTGGCACACTATATTAAATATATGGGAAATCGTTACAGATTTCCCCGACATTGAAACAAGAATGCTTGGCCGAACATAAAATAACAAAGAAATGTTTGGGGCTTAAAGCGAAAAAGAAAATACATCAAATCATAGCATCAATATAACAAAGGGAAACTCTTAGGTTTCACGATAATTTCGATCGGTTTATTATCTCGATTTTTTTATCTATTATTTTTACTTTTCTATCTAGATTTAAATGCAACTTAAGGAAATATAATTTAAAGAAATAATACAATCTAATAATGTTAGAAGTAGATGAAAATATAAATTCATATATTATATTAACGCTATTTAGTTCTGAAAACATATGTCCACAAATCTTCATTATATTCTTCGTTCTCTTTTCAAATAATGTTTTTCAGGAAACTTCCCCAGTGTTGTTGCTTCAAATTTATTTTTCATTTCACCCCAAGTAAAGGCGGGAATCTCACTAGTATTCAGGGTGTTACAGGGAGTTAAAGTAAAAGAGAAGATTGGGAATAGGGAGGATTGCGGAAAGGAAAAAAGATGAACGGAATTCAAGAAGATGGCGATTGATGTTGAATTTAAATGTTTAAAGATTTTAGTTATCAGTGGACTTATATTCACTGTCGTCATCCCTTTGAACTTAAGAGGTTTTCTCAAAATACGCTCTCATCTCAAGAATTAGTTTTTCCATATTTTTTCACCACTGAATTTACATTTCTTTCCTGTAAAAAAAATCAGATGCAAAATATTTTTGCATTCTTCGATTTTATGAAATGTCCACGTAATTGTTTTTATTGCGCTATTTGTTTTTTCTCTGATTCTATGTCTTCTGATACCTCGTTAGGTTTAGCGCTAATTTGGGATTTTTACATTAGTACTAGTAGTAGTATTAATAATAAAGATGTTAATATACTATCCGACACCTCAGTTCCCACGTACACACTAGTCACAATACTGTCCTCAGTATATGAGCTGTCCCAAGTAACGCTGCCACCTGCGCATTTCCAATTATGGCATGCGTCCCAAGTTCAGCACTCACAAGAAGAACAACTTCAGTTGTTGTTTGGTATATGTCTCCGGTTTTTCCTACCGGGCATCGCCAGTTTCGCTTTCGTGATGATCTCACCTAAAGTTAAAGTCACATCTATCAGGATTCGATAATGACGGCTTTTGTGCACACCTGTTCGATTTCTCTCTAAGCTCTTGTCAGTCAAGATGGTTGTATCCAACGTGAACTTCTCTTGCTCCTTGTAAAGTTATTGACGCTGGTCAATGTTCATACCTCGTTTCTGTGCTATCAAAATAATAGATCCTAATTTCCATCCGTCTCCTCCTCGTTATTATGGTTTTCCAGAGATATATATATCAAACTTTGTTAATAAACACATAACGTATGCGAATGTATAGATCTTATTTTCTGTATGGTCAATCACTGTCTACTAGCGTCATTTGTATATACAACTATCCAAACTCTGAGACAGGCCAAGTAGAAAACACACTCGATCATTTTTTTTAATTCCCTGAAGACTTTATGTAATTTAGAGTAAAACAATGGATTAAAATAACGACTGGGACAGTACAAGAGAAAATAAATAGATAAATGAATTAAAAGGAAAAATAAATGGGAAATGAGAATGAAAATAAAGATTTGCTTAAGGGCGTATCAGCCGAAATTTAATTGACATTTTTTTAACACAATTTTATTGCTGAAACTAAATATATTTTTAACGCGTTGTATGCCTTTAACTACGGAGTAAAAATTGTGTAAATGTGTAAGTTGCTCTCGAGTAGTTTGTAACATGATTATTCATCCTCTCCCAGTTGACTTTGGGCAATGTGCGCTCAGGGGAGGCTCCGTCAAAGAACAGGGTCGCAACAGAAGAAAATTATACTGAGAGATGCCCAGCCCTGGGGAATAGCTGCCCGAGGCCGCGCCATCTCATTGCACCAGAGAGGGGGAACGGTTCTCGACGGTTGCGGGGGCTCGAGCAATTTTCGTTCCTCGGCCTCCCCACATTAATCCGACCTTGTATCACAACGTGGCCACGTGGGGGATGAATAAATATAAACAACAGATTAAATGTATTATTGTTAATTCTACTCTAAAATGTATTGCTGATCATTTTGCTTTAAAATTGGATTGTTTCTAATGTTACTATAGTTATGTACTGATTGTATTTTTTCATATAAATATATTGCTAGTAGTTTGACTATAAAATGTATTTTTATACTTTCATACTGTTTTCTTTTTATGTGTGGGTTAACTATTTGCTCATAGTTGAGACTAACAGTGGACCTGGGAACAACTGCAATTAAAATGGGGTTCCACTCTCGTCAGAAGCTCCAATCTCCCGATCGGAGGCAATGCTACCGGGTGTAGTTCATCGTCCTACCTAGGAATAATGAAAAAAAAAAAGAGAATGAAGAGAAAGAAAAAAATAGAGTATGAATAGAAAGGGAAAAGAAATGAGGACAAACAATGCCACAAATTGTGAAAACAAAAACAGAGAAACCATGAAAAAATATTTCCAGTTGTTCATCTCAACTAGGAAACAAACTGGTTGTCGAACCATTTTTATAAAATATATTTCTTCATTCTTCAGTTTAAACTGGCCTTAATACATTTTGTTTCTTACATAAGGCGAGAGGTGCTGAAAAATTAGCACTAGATCTACATCAGACAATCTTATCAAATGTTAATTTTTTTTTTAATTAATCTTCTTATGAACTTTTTCACCTCCTCTTAATTCTAAGTCGGTCATAATAAATATAATTTTTCCTCTCCACATTTTCAATTTCGCTGTCATGCTTGCAGATGTCATCTAATTTCTGTAATCATTTAAAATGGCATTTGTTTTATATTTGTTAACCTATTTTGGAATACTCTGATCCCATACGTCTCCTATCAGTTTTACTCCAACCTCTGAGTGGAAAAACCGATCATTTATTTATATTAGGCCCCATAGGGAAAGAGGACAGACATTTTTCATTGTTGAAATGCCGAGTTTTTCAATCACTACTTCGCCTTTGTACTTCAGATATTACGGTTTACGGATTCTTATTTAAATACATATGTATATTTCAGTAATTCATTAAATTTTATTTCGGCTTTACGTTAGCCTAACATTCAAAATGCGGCTAATGCAATATTGTTTTTAGACTTTAATTCACCTTAAATTTTCTTTTAAGTAAAAGTTTTGAGGTAAAATTCCCGCCTCATTTTCATGCTAACCTCGCACCTCCTGTTAGTGGAACTCCCTATCACTTGCTTTCCTGATAGCTATAATCTTCAAACAGACAAATGTAATGTCAATTGATATTATGCCTTGATCTTGATCCCTGTCCTTCTCTTTATCCTCTTTATTTTCCATAAACGCAGAAGATTCTCTGGCAGCTCCAGTTCCCGTTAAGAATTATTATACGTAAGAATTTTCCTTCATTTTCACCAATTGTTGTTGCATATATGTATTATAGTTGCTGTCCGTGAAACAACTGTAAATATGTGTATATACACGTGTCTATGACTTAACGGTATATAACTTTCTCAGAGAATAAAACATATTTGGCATTTCAGCTGTTCCGTATGTGAAATAATGTCTTATATCATGGTTATATAATGCTGACATTGGGGAGAAACGTAATGTGAGTATATTCACTTCTTCCATAGCACGTCCATTAAAACCATCTTTCATTAGACTCTCTCTACTGGCGCTACAAAATCCGGAAAAAAAACGAGTAGCAGAATTAATGCCTAGAGAACGTATTTGCATCACTAAGATGTTAATTTTCCACACCAAAAAAAAAATTTGAAAGAAAAGCACTATAAGTAGTACAAAGTACCACAATAGTGGATTTGGGAAGTTAATTTCCTGAAACAGTGAAGAAAAAAAATTTATACGTTCTGACTGATAAGTTTTTAGTTAATAAATCTTTACCTTTTCATATAGGGCAAACGCTAATTTCAGTATTTCCATTGCTATTCGGATACGCCCAAAAGTTTGTTTAATATTCTTGTGCAGTTTGAAATTTAAATGAAATCTCATTTTTTTACGATAATCTCAAATGACCTAACAGACGGGGACTATTTTAGTATTTGTGTCTCTGAAGGAAAGTTCGAAATGACTCTGGTTATTTCAAAATATCTGATAGGGATTAATCTTGGAGTATCGTTTCCGAAAAGCGATAAATCATCAAGCCAATAGAAAACTCTACATTGTAAAAGCAATTTCTGTTGTTGCTAGTATGTTGACATCTTTCTTTTTTCCTTTCGTTCAGATAAATGAAATCTTAAATCAGTATTTTTTTCTTCCCCCTGGACAAACGATGAATCAGCAATTTTACTTGGAGTATTTGAAGAAACATGCATGACAGTTTGTGGCTATAAGGATTAACAAATATTTGGATCCTTTATCAGGATAACGTCTTCGTCTTGATGGTTCGACTTTTGTCCCAACACTTGAGGACTGTCCTTCATACACCGTATTTACTCTACCTTACATCATTTGATTATTTCTTAGCGCCTACAACACATGGCTAGGAAAAGGAAGACATTTTGATTCCTGCGACGATGGAAGCTTTCACATTCCCACATTGTAGAATAACTAAAAGGTATACAAGAAATTTAGGTACTGTTCTCTTGGTTACGTGGAGAGGACTTTTTAAGTTGTAAAATATAGGAAATCATTTTAAATATCATTTTAGTAATATGGGTTATCAACTAGTATTAAGTATCTAAACAGGTTATATAATAAAGTACATTAAGAAATATATTTTTGCTTAAACAATCATGAAAGTCATTTCTTATTTATGCATTTCTTCTGTATAGAAAACCCTGATTGATTGACTTTTTTAAAATTATTTTACGGTTACCACATTTAAATCCGAAAACTTTGGGTCGTAAGAATATATAAATATATATATATACATTTTTGTTTTGCAAGTGAGTGAGATAACTCTTAGATTAATTTTCTAGATAGAAGCCGTACTATTTCACCCATAGGAGAATGGGAAGGTGAATAGAACTAATCCAAATGCAATAACCCCTGTGGAATACAGCTTCACTACGCTAGATATTAATCTTAATCCTGTAATCCTTTTTTTTCGAAGAGTGGAGGTTATTAATGAAAAACCTTTCTTTTAAACTTGTTAGCAATCAAAATTATTGATTCCAGTATATCCTGCTGTTAACGCCGTGCTAGGTGAAGTATGATGTTGATTCCTGGCTCTTTCAATGATATTTTTGTGAAAGTGAATGCTACGGATTCAGATGGAGTTTGAACTTGAAACGCCACTTCTATTTTCCATATTGATAACTGCTCTATTAGGCATAAATATCATCTTCCTGTATACTGTTATTTTACACAATAATATTTGTTTTGTGTTTCCAACAAACTAACAACAAAGATATGTGTACCCAATTATAAAACATTATCGTATATTACACCTGAGTTCAGTTCATAAGAACACATAGCATGAAGTTTTGCAAATCAAAAACATTGTAACAAATATTTCAACATTAATTAAGTTAATCTTGCTCTTAGATTTTGCGTCACATATACCATAGAATTATTTATCAAACTTTTATAAATACTGGTCATGTTTGGAGAGCGTATACCAAGATTATTATCGAAAGAATGACAAACTGAATACACGACTCGCCGCCAGGGGAGATAACTGATTTAGACTTGTAAGGTTTGACATTTACTGTCACTTACAATGACACATGTCGGAATATTTCATATTTTACGTTTATTTGATACTTACAATTTTGACATTTGATACAAAATTTCCATATTATTTTCTTTTATACTTTTTAAGGTTTGATAACTTGACGTGAGTACTTGCAAATCTTATTGCAACTTGAAAATTATACTCTAATTTTACTATTTTCGCCTTTTATCATGGAATATGATGATGGATAGAAATCACCGAAACATGAAAAAAAAATACTTTCATAATTTCCTACTGAACTACCTGAAATCCAGTGGGATGTTTAATATTACTTTGGTGACGTTTCGCTTCATTCACGTGAGCATTATCTAAACAACTTCAAAATCTAAGAAAAAAATTTTACCATGACAATGTTACAACTAAATTAATTTTAAAAATAAATATTCGTCTACACATAAATTAAACTTTCATATAGGCAACATATTAAAATATATTGAAAATGATTTTAAAGAGGAAAATAAAATTAACAAAAATTCATGCGAGAATAATACATTGCCTACATCGAAAGAAAATGCTGCATAATTAAATTAAATATTTTTGGCAATATAGTATTTATGAAATTTCGGTTTGAATTTCTACGATGAGTCGTTATTATTTACATTATTTATATTCGGGCTATTGTTCTCATATTCGTCGATATTATTCACAAAGATTTGACCATTGTACCCTGCGGGATTCCTTAGATGTATAGTGATCTCGGTAACTTACAAGGCGTTCTGAACTGAACATTTTATTTAATCTACATGGGTAGACTGTTCTTGTTCGATTACCAATATATAGAGATATCTCGTCTATTTTTTTCATCCGAAAAGATGATCTAGTGAATGAAAGCATTAGTTCGTGAATTTAGTAACATTGGTTGTGATTTCACTCCCTGTGTCCATTTGTGTGTACTTGCACTCTGGAACCGCGCAAGCAATAACTGAGCGCTATAATGTATAAGGATTCATGGGATTATATATATTTGTTCTCATTTTTTGGGTTTTTTTTCAAATATTTTTAACCGTCTTGATCATTTTAATGAACTATGTTTGTTTCGTAGGGATTATTACGTTGTTTATATATATATGTATATATTCTATTTATCCGTTATTTTTATAGATACAGTTTATTTAAATAAATTGCCTGTTTTTAATTAAACAGTATTAATTATATTTACCGGCTTGAACGTTCGGGAAATTTCGGAGAAAATATGCTGTCTCCGAGAGGAATCGAACCTGTATCCCCATACTGAAATCATCATACACACAAATTTTACTTATATTTATTTTTTCTCCATTCATATTTTTATGGTAAATATGGTTGGGACGTTCTAAATGACATTTGTTTAGCAGTTTCAATAGAAATATATATATATATAGAATATATATATATATAGAATATATATATATATATAATATATATATATATATATATATATATATATATATATATATATATATATATATATATATATATATATATATATATATATATATATATATGGATATGTAGCTATTCTTGTGTATGAATGTATCTATTGCCTTTAAAAACGTTTTGCATAATAAGCGATCTTCAGTTTCTAACATATATTCAAAATGCACGACCACCATTAGTGTTTCTATGGACTAGGAGAATGGGCAAATGGCAAGTGACTGACGCCGTAAAAGTTGCTTCGAGTCGATCGAGCTCGTCAGTTAGGGAAAGTACTTCATCTCGGAGAAGGAAAACTGAACATTCAAAACATTTACTGTCTTTCGGCTATATCCAAACACGGAAATGACAGGAGACGTAAATCCGCAAGAAATATGGAAAAGATTCCCTTAAGCTATATTTGCCAGATGTACACCAACGTCCATGTGATGCCAGGTGGGCCCCAAACATTCTACATTCCCTGGAAGCCCCTACGTTTTCTAAAGTTAAGCTCTGTTTGGCCAGCTCATGGTTCCATACACCATCGCCAATGCGTGCACCTTGGAGACGCCCCTTTAGAAAAGAAACTAAAGAATCGGGGATTTAACAATTTTGGCCCCAAGTCAATCTGAGTAAGAAGAATAGATACTTAGCATTGCTACAACGCATTACTCTGAATACACGGGTCGCATACACTGCTAGTTTAAATTACAGGTACGATCTTTGTTTAATTTAAAAGAAAAAAATCAATTTTGTTGCAGTTGAGTTCCCATTAAATATATATGAGATGAATACGGCAGGACAATTTTCTACGATATACAGTTATCAAAAAATCATAAAGGTATATCCCCAATAAGTTCCATGATAAATATTTTCCATGCATAGTAATATTTATTAATATTAAATAAAGATTAATACATGATCGTAACTTTCTGAGAACCTTTGAAAATAACCAATATATTGCAATTAAAGAAATCAGGAATCATTTTGATGCAGGTGGAGTAAAGAAAATACTGGTAATACAGCTCTACATAAAGAAGGTCCTCCGAATATCTCGACTATTTGGGAATGTTTTTATAAAAGCTAGTCGGTTGAAATTTCTGTTTATTTACAAATAAAACTGAGAAGCCTATCAAAGAATACATGCTGATCAGATGAGACAAAAGAACATGTTGGTAGCATAAGGATATGAAATTTAGAAACAGCAAGCTAAAAATTTTACTCCTCTGAACAAAGTCCCTACAATCCAACATAAAGGATTATCATTCGTTGGTGACATTTCGCTGCAAATGGAACAGATTAATGAGTTATGAAGTTAATGTTAAAAGATTATGGTGAAATATTGTATGTCCACATGAATGTCTTAGAAATATGCTGTGCAATTACAATGATCAAATACATACTTTATAAATTAGTCTAGAAATATCTTCTTGGCAGGGATCTACAATATTTACATTGACCATTAAAGAAATCTGACTTGCATTCAATTGTAAATTTATGGACGGAATTGAACAGACGTCTAGTAGCGATAAACCAAGTCACCCGCAATAACTTGGTTACGCAAATTAAGCGTTACAAATAGCCCAGTCGATGTGTGTAGTAATTTACTGAAATTACAATTCAGAAAGGATGAACAACCGATTTAATTTTCTCGTGACCATGATTTTTGGCATAGCATTTCCTTATGTTTATAAACATTGAAAAATTTATGTTCAGTTTTGTTAATACATTTACTAACCTCAGACTAATAATTAACTTGCTTAGTGCTATTTATTTTTTTAAAATTTTATACTTGTATATAAGTGATTATAATTAAGTGTATATAAACTCATGTGCATCAGTGAAATAAAACAAGTATCCATGAATTCATTTGGTTAAATATATCATGTATAAATATTGTGGGCAACAAGATATTTTAAGTTAAATTAGGGCATATCTGAATCTGATTATTTCCATGGTCCTATATCAGATTTCAAAGAATTAAAGAAGCAATTTCTAAGATAGAGGATGCGCATCCTTTAGTTTAAATCTCAGATCGACTAAACCTTAAATACTTGATAATATCCTATGAGGACGTCAGATTTTAGTCACGGAGAAAGAATTATCTGTCTATATTTTTGAGATGAAACATCGTAATTATTTACACTATTTACATTGTTCGGACTTTTTCCTCATCTTTGTCATTGTACGCTTCAGTTTTTTTCAAGTGATCTGCGCTGGAATTTCAAACCGAACTCTTTATTTCGTCAACTGGGGTAGATTTTTTCTAATTACATGAGCCATGCGAAAGCCTATTCTAATATATATATATATATATATATATATATATATATATATATATATATATATATATATATACAAAAGACGTAAGAACAAGCATAACTATCAAATGGAGATAGATGACACGCGGCGTCTAAACTATGTTCAATATTTGCGAGCGAGATTTTCATTGTAGATATTGCTCTCAGCTAGTGGTCTGGTTATAAGCAAATGAGACGCTACTATTATCATACGATATAATCTTGTATATGTTTCAATTTTTTGCAGATCCCGGAGGGTTTTCGACTCTAGTTACGGGACTAACAACATTGTTCGCTAGTGAAGATTTAAGGAGGTGAGTAAACGGTGCATTAGCCATCACACTATTTAAACCGGGTTTTTTCATACTTTGACTCAGAAAGATGGGAATATAGCAAAAAGATATCGTTATTGTATATTTTATGCGGATGGTTCCTTCTTTGAAGTGAGTAAATGATGGGATTATAATAGTTAGTTGTCCTTTTGCATCATGACAAACAAAAGACCGTTGGAAGTTATTATGCAAGTCACAAACATCAATACGTCAAAGGACCTAGAACATAGACAAGTCCATTTTCACCATTGGCAAACACTCACTAAATTGTAAGCCAAATTTTAATGGTTATTTTTGTGATATTTTGAAATTTACAAAAACAGACTAAAGAAATAATTCAGGTTAAACTAGTTAGGCTTCCGAAATCTAATAAAACCTTTTTCTCATACTGAAACACACTTCCCTAGCTTCGGCTGGGGTTGTTTGAAAATGATATTAAGCTCAAATCTCGCTGTACATTCCCCAGAGGGTATCTGTCCTTCGGGAGTGGCTGAGAGTAATTACCCGGTCCCTTAAACCTCGAACATTTGACATATTTGGTAACAACGTGAGCACACTGAAAAAATATATGATTTAACACCGGGTAATAGATAGAACCTAACAAATGCTAAAAATCAGAAAATGTTATTGAATGAGGGATTGTCCACATTGGGTATATCATCGGAACATCGGCCGATGAAGGGAACTAAAATCAATGGAAAAGACTTTAAGAACATGTCTCCTCGAAGGGAACGTAAACTAAAGCGTGTTATAAAGAAACTACTACTATTGAACAGTGTTCAGATCATTCAACTGGCTGGAATAGATGGAGTCAAGAAGGTAAAAAGGCTTATAATACTTCACCAATTGGGATCTGTCAAGAAAACTAATCAATTATTTTAAAGCGTCAAAATTGGGCCAATAAATACATGAAAATTAATTTTCCTAAAGTAATTCTCACGGTCGAATCTCGGTTGACAATCGATGGACAGACCAAAGGGTAGATTTTATTCGATGCACATGTGTCTGTGGACATAACTAGTCAGCAAGAATGCGGTAGTGTGATATGGGCTGGAATTATCGAGCGAACCCTTATTGGACAATTCGAAGTCTTTGAAGAGCAACAATTTCATAAACAAGACATTCTTTGTTAGATGCAAGCCCCAGTTCCTCACTTTCAAAGTGAAGTGTTTATTCATGCACGAAAATGCACCTTATGTATGTAAGGTTACGCGTGAATTTTATTTAGCGTAAAATTTTTATAGGAGAGAAGATAATGGATTGAATACCGTCAAGTCCAGATCTGAATTCGATTAAAAATCTATGTTCAAATTTGAAGATTAAATATTTATCAAGGTGGCAAACAATAAGAAACAGAGCAATGTGAAGCAATTCAAACCACCATGTCGTAAATTTGGAATTGAAGGAAAAATTTAAAACTAAATGGATGATAAATTGCTGGGTAGTTTGAAGAGGCTTAAGGTATATACGCTTCAAAGATTTTTATGTTATTTTTTCTATTATATTTATTGATCAATTGATTTTATTATCTAATTTAAGTAAATAGTGATTTTCTGGTTGTGCATAATAACTTTAGTTTGCACTTTTTTTTATAATGAATCCAATAGCCCTAATTAAACATGTTGAGACGCTTAATCGATTAAAATTTGACTAGATTTTTTGAAGCATCTTTTTGAGATTTATGTTATTTGCATAAGTTCAGATGGACTGTAAATTAAAGCTTTGTTCCTGGTATCGCTGACACTACTCAGTTTTTATCTTAAATAAAAAGTGAATAAAAACCTACCAAGTTGTTTGCATCCTCCCTGTCATCATCTCTTCTAAAAAAACATGCTATAATTTTGATATGTATTTTTATGATTTAGTTAAGAGGTTCAAAAAATATCCTGTTGAGGTGTAGGTCATCAGAATGAACGCAATCAAGGCTAAGATCGATAAATTAAGAATATGTTGGCAAGCTGATGAAACAACACACGCAGTGAATATCCCAAGTTGATAGAGACAGATTATAAACGCCTACATCATTAGATAGGCAAGAGATTCTACTGGGAAGTATGTCGTAAATTTAGTTTCAAGGTTAAAGAGAAATGGCAGGAATATCAGAGAGGCTGTGGTAGAACATGACAGTTATGGGATATTGGATTTCTCTGTCCAGACAAATCACGTTATTGAAGCACGAAGACCTTAACTTATTGTGATAAGGAAAGTAACAATTGTTAAAGCGTTGGCTGATTTTTTATACAAGAGTGAACGCAAAACAAATTGGGAAGATTAAAAAATACCAGGATCTGTTTCGAAGACTGAAAATATAGAACATGAATATTGAAGAAATTCTTGCATGGGGTGCTAACAAACGTAGAATTTTGATAGATCACTTTAGGAAAACTGGAATAGAGGCCACAATTGTAGATAACAGGTATCTGAAAATATCTTGAAAACGATTTACTGATACTATTCCTACTAATTATTCCATAGCTGGCGAGAAGTGGTGGATTCATGCCTTTTCCAATGGTATTTGTCCGAAAGTATATGTAACGAAAGCAAATGTAACTGGAATTCGGCCCTCAGATTTCCTATTGCGAGCCATTATACATTATACAACCAGTATATCCAAGTTTACAGCACCCGGTATTCCCAAGCTGTCACTCATCTAAATAATCACCAGGCTCGATGTTGCTTAACTTTCAACGAGATATAGCCGTACGTCAGACTACGTCAATGTTTTATACCAACATTTTCTATAAGGATAGAGAAAAAGAAAAAGTAATGTAATCCATTAAACTTATAGTATAGGGAGGATCGAGGAAAGAACAACGATGGATTAAATTCAAGAAAATAGAAGATGGCGATTGACGTTGCATTTAAATGGAAGTGCGAGAAAAGAAAATGCTGGAGTAGAAGTAGTGGTTGCATTTAGCTATTTCCACAACAAACGGGTAGGACCTAATCTAATGGTACGCTTAAATTCATGTAGTCGGAGAAGCAGAGGAAAAAGCACTGTCCATATTATTCTCGGTATTTGTAGTACTTTTTTCGTTCTAGAACGAGGCCACGTTGATAATTATCTCTGAGATACTTAATGCTTAACCACAGGAGACTTTAAATCAGACTACTTTCTCCGAGCTTTTATATATATATATATATATATATATATATATATATATATATATATATATATATATATGTGTGTGTGTGTGTGTGTGTGTGTGTGTGTATATATATATATATATATATATATATATATATATATATATATATATATACGCAGATAAACAGATTGATATATTCACATCAAGCCGAGACATTAATCATTCATCCGTAAAATTGGTGGGATTGATACAAATCGCTAAAGTTGATGGAAATACGATTATAAAAACAAAGCCTAGAGACATTTTCGATGGAGCTAAACGATGCGTTAAGACTTGAACAAGTTTTGCTTTGTACTGTACTTTTATTATGTATTGCTTGACTCAAGAACAATAAGGAAGAAGAATCGAGTTAAAGATAAAAGGAAAAGAAAATCGGTAGTGGCTGAGAAGACGGCTTTCAAAGACAGATGTTGAGCGATGATGATGAAGTCAAAGAAAATGTATCACTGATTTATCAGGTAGAAAGCATTGGTGATCCAGACAATTATATTTTAAGCGACTATTCCACGTCTGTTCTGTGATCTTCAGCTTCGAATATCATCAGGTGAATATTATGCCTGGTAAATACGAAGCCTCTCTTGAGAATCCGATAGCTACTATCAGAAGAATGCATTAGAGGGTCCATCAGATTTCAACTGTCATCTTTCTACATAGATGACTAATTAAATATCAAAGCTCATGATCTAACTAATATATGAAAATAGAATATAAATCACACACACACACACACACATATATATATATATATATATATATATATATATATATATATATATACCATTATTTACTTCGATCTGCCATTTTTACAAGGCCACGTTTAAATTGCAAGATGTTGTTGTTCTGGTGGGATTATATAATATACATTTTGTATATCTAGCCAGCAAATTTTCTTTTAGGCATATCTAATTGAATAAATTACGAAATTATTTTTATCATAATCCTTTAATATTCACGAATAATCTTCTGTATATTACAATTGAATGAGGCAAGAAATGCACTGTAATAGCAAGAATCACTTTTATTTATCAAGTACTTTCTATCCCTTTTTGAGATCCTCAGGGGTGCAACTCGTAAGGTAAAAATTATGTGTAGCTATCCATTGCTGATTTTTTCTTGCGTTTAAATGCTATGGTTGGCAGTTATGCTATAACGTTCATTAGAACATTAAAAGTTATTCATTTGTTCGAATGCCATGTTACACCAATATTCCTGTCCACATTAACAGTATAGAAAAATTTTGATTGATAAAACTACTATCCTACAGAAAGAAAATAACAAATTGGATCTACATATCCTCGAAACAATCTTCATTAAAATGTTGAAGCGGACATTGAATAGAATCAACTACGAATACGTTAATAACGAATACGTTAATAATGTTCCAAAATGCCTACAAAATAACAGTTTACATGCTTGAGTGCGCTCGTCTATGAGATGATAGCCTTAGGCTGAGACTTTCTGAATGATGCCAACTCGGCCGGGTTTCGATCCCGGCTTGAAGCAATCACATGTCTAGCTACACTGATGACCTGTGATACAGCGAAACTGTCTGCCATTTGATGACTAATATATATATATATATATATATATATATATATATATATATATATATATAGTAGAAATATTTGAACTTTCGGAATTACTCGAAATCTATAAACAAAAGTAGGCACTACTCGTAATGTAATGAATCCCAATAGCAAGCATATATATATATATATATATATATATATATATATATATATATATATATGCTTGCTTGATTCATTGGGGATTAATACTAATGTAATATATATATATATATATATATGCTTGCTATTGGGATTCATTACATTACTCATAATATATATATATATATATATATATATATATATATATATATATATATATATATATATGCTTGCTATTGGGATTCATTACATTATGAGTTAATTACATTAATGAATCCCAATCCCATATATATATATATATATATATATATATATATATATATATGCTTGCTATTGGGATTCATTACATTACGAGTAATGCCTACTTTTGTTTATAGATTCCGAGTAATTCCGAAAGTTCAAATATTTCTACTACACGTTATAATGCCATATAAATTAATTTAAGATTCTGGCGAATGAATATGATAAAAGCTAAGTTTTGTCACAAATTTTCAAGTATATCTTCAATTTTTATTTATATAACAGTCTGCTTCTCGCAAATAAAATTTGTTCTCCTACCTGATAAAGTATACTCGTATTTTAATAAAGAATTTTGAATAAAACTTCAGATCAAAATTTTCATTTTAATCAAGTTATACCTACACACACACACACACATACACACACACACATACATACACACACACATGGCTAAATCTGCTCAGTCTGAATGTTTAAATATAAAAGTGAACATTGAGCAAAACATCAATGGCCTGACGATTGCGTTCAAGTATGAAACTGACGTTCGCCCTCGTTATTGATCTCAGTCAATATGATATATATATATATATATATATATATATATATATATATATATATATATATATATTAAATGGTATATTTAGTGGGTACATAAGTTTTACTTAATATTCGCTTTCATTTTTTTTATTTATAGTTACTCAGAATCCAAAAAACGAATGATATCAACTCAATCATTTGTACCAGAAATAAAAGCTTCATAGGATAAGGAAGTGTGTTTCTGTTAGTAAACATATAGGACATATCATCCATACACACAAACACAGAGGCATAAATGAAACTGCTTACTTGGAATCCCTTAATGTAACAAAATGGCTGTAGTAAGTAAAAATCTAATAGAATATTAAAAATTTTAAAAAATGTTTATCTAAATCTCACTGTCTCTTTCTCTCTCTCTCCTTTCTCTCTCTCTCTCTCTCTCTCTCTCTCTCTATATATATATATATATATATATATATATATATATATATATGTGTGTGTGTGTGTGTGTGTGTGTTTGTCTGTGCGTCGGTAATGAGAAGGATTAATTCATCTAATTCTGTTTGAACACTAAAGTTCAAAGCCTTATGATTTTACACTTGACATTAAAATTGTCTTGCAAAACAAAGTTTCTCTTTTCTTCTGATAATTTTTATCATGGCTGTTTCCTACGAAAATGTTAATTATTTTACAGTTAATTATTTTTAGAGTTAATAAAATATACTCTTTTGTCTTATTTTATTTTAATGAAATGACAAAATAACAATTCATTTAGAGGTCAATTTTCTCATTGACATTTATGAATGAAACTTCTTTGCTGATTATTCGCATTGGAAAAACGCATTAGTCAAACTACTGGAATATCAGAATTTCGAACATCCTCCGTAAATATATTTCCACAATCTAATTCATGACTTTGATTTTATTTCATATTTATAAAAACTTAAACGTTACCCATCCACGTATGCTTGTGTGCAAAGCGGTGTATTTTCCCCACACCATTTATATCAAATGGATTTTGCAGCTCATCAAGTGCCAACAAGTTGCCAGAAATCTCAGTTCACTCGCATTTATTCTGTAGTCTGTATAGCTGTTTACTATTCTCGGTTCAAAATAGCCCCCAAGACCGGATGTGGCCATTCAATAAAAAGCCAAATAAATACGGCCTATGTTGGTGGGTTGGCAAAATTTTGTTTAATGGCGTGTCAAACTTGTCTGGTTATTTTATGCCAAGCCGGTGTATTACATATATTACATACACACTTTTTTTTTTTTTCAAATATTCTGAGGAGCTCAGTTTGATTGAGAGACAGAATTCATTTTAAATAGATTGTTTAATCTGTCAATTTGAAATTAAAACAGCTCCTTATATATCCCTACATAAAAATTTAAAAAATGAATTTAAAACATTGTTATTTTAGAACCCCTATTTTGTGACCAGAGGCAACATCTTTAAAGAATGTTTTTATATTTGTACATTGTAATATTTACGTTTGATAGATTTATATTCAATCAGAATGTGTTTAACCTTCAATATATGATTGTAATGGGTGAATCGTCTTACCTTTTCAGCTCGTAGGAGGTATATATAAGTTAGTCATGTATGTCCAATACGAATTCTAATTAGCACAACGTCTTCTCTTCGCCCCATTCTTATTAAATTTGAACAGCCTATGAGTCAAGCTTATGATCTATTAATACACCTAACATCCTAGGCAAAATTGTCTGACATTTAGAAATCCAATTCTACGTCTTCATGTAGTGATCATCGATACAGAACACTATTTATTCACATCAGTAGCAACCGAGCGGCCTTCTTTTTGAATTAAGTGAGAGCAAATCTCAATGCTCCAATACTTTGTATTCTATCATTTTTTATTGAAGGGATATTATATTATCAGATATTTTGTACGAGCTGTTCCAAATTCAGAGATTTCACCCGAGAGCAAGCTCTATTACCTAAAATAATAACTTGTGAGTTGCCATATATTTTGTAAAGGATAAGTGAAAAATATACCAATTTTGTATGCGACATTTTCCATAACCATCCCCAAAGTCACTTACAGTTAATTCTCTAATTTCAGAGTTATAATTTGTGTCGATTCAATTTGTCACACATTGTTTCTTTGTCATTGTACATAATTAGTAGCCGTTATTCATAAGAAAAGTGGAACCGGTATTCCAGCCAAGTCTACCACATACGCACTAATATCTGAAAATGAGTCCATTTTCTCCCCATCCAGAACTAGGGTTGAACAGCAGGTGACATTACACAAGTGTTGGTTAACAATGTGTTTTCAGAATGTTAGTAAGAATTTCAAAGTCGATTGAGCGTGGAATTAAAATCTGCTATAGAAACCATTGGTTTGATCATCTGATTCACAGGGAAAATGAGGATATATATTTGCAGTAAGAATCCACTCAGTATAAGTCCCTGTAGGTGAAGGGCACTCGCGGTAGAGGGTTATGTCAAGAGGCAGTGTATAGAGATAGGAGAGAGAGGTAACGGTTACCCCTAGATTTCAACAGGTTAAGACTGTAATGATCGGGTGAACATCTTCTTGGAATTTGGAGTAGTGGTTCACGGAAATAAGCTTTTCGGGTGAAACTGATTTCTCACCGCTGAAATACGGAGAGAATATGGATGATTTGCTTCCATTTAAGTGACCTGGCGGGACCAGGCCGTGAAGAAAAATTACCCAGAAAATTACCCAGATATTAATTTACATAGAAAATTACCCAGATATTAATTTACGCCCAGGCTTTTTCCCTATTTCACCTTTCTTAACAAAATTAATGCTCTTACAAACAAATATGCACAACAGATTCATAAAATCGAAAGAAAATGGTTGAATACATCAACACACATATAATGACAATATTCTCCACACGTGACAATCTCTGACGTTATTTTTCAGTTAAAAAATATGAAAATAGCGTTTCTCTACATCCCAGTTGCTAGGTACATTCTGTTTTTGTTTTTATTAGTTACTTTGTTCATTTGATTTCATTTTCGTATTTTGCTTTGATAAAGTCCACATTGGACGAAACGCGTCAACAATTACCAGTTTTCCTATTGTCATTTTTATTCATAAATATTGTCTTCTCTACCGATTAAATCGGAGAAATTTTCATATATATATATATATATATATATATATATATATATATATATATATATATATCAACCGTTCAGTTAATGTTGAACACAAGTAAGAAATATTTAATTCTCTTAATCATTTCTCGCCATCGCTCATATTCTCTCACGATGTAAAAAAGAAAGAATGATAAATTACCATGGTTTTAATATTTTACATTTTTTCTTTAGCGTGTTGTGTGGCCATTGTAAGCACAAATTCTCCCTAATTGAGAGCGGAAAAGACACTCAACGTTATTCCTCATGAATCGGAAAATGACATGCAAGAGATTATATTCTCAAGCGATCTGACGTTGGATGAAAGAACAAACGATAAAACGGCGTGTGGAATTAGAGAGATAAAAGAAATCGTAGATTTAAGATTCAATATTTTGTTTGAAATACAGCAAGACCGACATCATAAAACACTCAGTGAAAACTAAAGTAACCTTTCAAAATAAAATGCTATTTAATATGTTCACTTCCCTTTTGACGTAATTTAATCCCATTTTTATTTTTCTGTAGTTTTCGCCAATCCAGTAATACTTCTAGCTGTTTGAAATGTCAATATTAAATAACAAAACAATTTTAAAACGAAAGTTCATTTAAGTAGATATCAAGTGCACACTTTGACATGACAATCAGAAGACAATAAAGCAATCTAACCACTTTAAAGGGAAAAACGAAATCGACTGATTTGTAGAATTTCACCCAAACTAGCTTTTCAAAATGAAGCCAAAATTGTTTCTTCTTCAGGATTGCTATGGTTAATTTTTTTCCCATCATCAACGATTTAAACCAAAACTAGAAGGAAATAATTTTTCAAACAGGATTTGTGTTTAAATATAAACTAATAACTAAATACGATGCTTTCATCACAGAACCATTATTGCAACATTTAATTCTCCAGAATTTCTTAGAATATAAAAAAAGTAAAAAAAAAAAAATAGACATTTTTTATAATAGGAATGTATCTAAAAAATCTTTTCATTTGTTATAAATGTTTGGCGATAAAATAATTCGTGCATTACTTGATATTACTATGGAAAATGAACTAAAGCATTTTCAGTATATAAAATAATGATTGCAAAATACTTGCATTTTATAGATGGTTCTAAATGAATAAATTCTCATCAATTTCGATCATTGTATCGCATTAATATTGTTTTATTAAACAGGCTTCTTATTGGATACTGAGCGATTATTGCCTGTTTACTTTTTTTCTCTCGATTAAACTCATCATTTACAGTAGTTTGTTTCTTCATTTTACTGAAAAATAATCATTCCATTTTCACATGTAAAATTTTTAATACATATAATATATATATATATATATATATATATATATATATATATATATATATATATTTTATACACTGTTATATTACAACATGCAAGTATCCATTACAAAATTATACATTCTGTTTCAACGTTTAAAATAAAACGTCTCTTCAGGTGGTTAGCAATCATTGTTAAACACCTGAAGAGACGTCTAATTTTAAATGTTGAAACGAAATGTACAATTTTGTAGTAGATACTTGCATATTCTAATGTAACAGTGTATAATAAATATTTATTACTCTACTTTAGTATAGATCCATGTTTTAAATTAATGTTTTGAACGTTGCAATTTTATTATTCGTTCTCCTCCATTTGTATATATATATATATATATATATATATATATATATATATATATATATATATATATATATATATATATATATCAGAGGGAGAGGTTTGGATACGTGGATATTTGACTGTAATATCACGCATTTGCTCTAAATGCTGAATGACTCCATAAAAATGTTTGCCCTTAAATGCCTGTTGTTGATTTACGTCAATTACGATACATTAATTTTCAATATCTTATAATAAAATATATTCAATTTTTTTCGATATATTCCACTTTTCAGTGTAAATAGTTCAGGATTTCATATTCTATGATAATGTCTTCTTGAGCCGAGCAACCTGAATAACCCTCCTAAATATCATCCGTTATATGTAACTCAGGCTAAAATACTCCCGGGATAAAGTTAAGAAAATTTCCTCCAAGTTGCAAAATTTGTTTACAAAAGTTTTACTGTCTACAGAAGTCGCAAGTTGCAACTTATTCTGTAAATTATATTTACTCTAGAAATTACTTCCGAAGCAGAGTCGTGAGTGACAATCATTAAGATGAAAGACAAATTAATACCACTGGAAGCATTAATGGAATCATGGTTAATCTTATAACTTAGTTCTGCAAATTCAATTTATTCTTGGAATTGTATATATATGAGATGATGAGAAACCATGCTATTTATTTGAAATTACTATCAGTAATAGTAATAATGTTTACGCTATGATTGACTCGTCGGTTTTTTCAGTCTATGTGAAGCGGGAGCATGTTCTATTACTTATAGCATTCTCATCTGGTTTACCGTTGTTTTTAATAATACTGATGCCGGAATCCTTTAAACCTGGTTCTTTATCATTCCATCCTGTTTGTTGGCTCCAACTGTTCAAAGTAGAGGTGGGGCGTTAAACTTAGCAGAAAGTAAATTAACGTGTCCAATTCAAATTCCAGCCGATCCTTTTGCATCCTATTTCGCAAAAGTTGGAAATGCAGAAAGCTATATCATACGCCATGCCTCGCCAAGCCAGTTATGGGTAAATGGAATGGTAATTTACTCTAGCATTTCATCTCTTAAGACAAATGAATCCAAGACTGTTTGGCCACGAGGCTACGCCTGCACAAAATCCTACATGTGGTCCTATTCTTCATAAATGGAGTCGACAGAATTAACATACAAGCGTCCCATTAATGACGGGGATTAACTCATTGTAATGACAAAAGTACGCAGATGTAAGCTTTAAGAAAGCTTTATTCAACTGAGAATACAAGGTTCGTGTATAGTGTCCTTTTACAGTCCCAGTAAAGAGAAATAATTCACTCAAAGAGGAGAGTAACAAAATAAGGGAAGACCATTCTTGATTATTCATAACACACATATTCCACAATATTATCAGTTCGCCAACGGAATTTAGAGATTTTTCCAGGCGTACATTTTCTTTCAATTTACTGTTAAGTATCCTTTTAAAAATTACTTTCTCATTTACACTTCCTAGATCTGGCCTTCTGATCTGAATTTGTTGGATTTGAATATCAATATCTTAAGAATACGGTTCTAGTTTGTGTTCGTTATTATTAATATTAATAAGAGTAACAGCTGTATTAGTAACAATAATAGTAATAATAGTAACAAATACTACTAACAGAAATACTGCAAGTAGAAATAGTAATATTAGTAATAATAAAAATAATAGGATAATAGTAAAAGTAATAATAGTAACAATCGTAATAAATAATAATAATAATAATAATAATAATAATAATAATAATAATAATAATAATAATAATAGTAGTAATACATTTCTTTCTTTGATTTTTGTTGTAAACTTATTTCCTTCCGGGTTGCATCCAGAAACCTAAAGACAGAAATGTCTTGACATTTTCCACTAAACAATGTTTGCAAAAAATAAAATATTCTAAGAACACACACATTTTACATTCTTTTATTTTTATTATTTCCTTCAGTTCGCAATTTTAATATCTTGGCTTAGACTGGGAAAAAGTGTCAACCTGCCTTCTCAGTACGTTTGGGCGTAATGACCTGGTTCAGTCTGATTACGCCAGATAATTCTCACATCTTATGGAAGACTAGTAAAAACAACCGATTATATTATATCATAGCATCTCAATATTAGAATACTCATCTCGTTCGGATTACAACGGACAAAAATAGGAGGCAGTCAATATTCTTAAGTTGATATTTGTGCTATACAGTTAAGAACCTAAATTAATATTTGAAAATTTACAGCATTCCGTTTTTAAGCAGAACGATCGTGTATCAAAATTTATTGACGTCAAAAAATATGAAGGAATGACAACATATTCCAGCTTGAATTTTTCAATTAAATATATTAAATAAAGTATTACCGCCATTTTTTCCTGTTTGTCGATAAAAATTGAGAAAGCTTAGTGTCACAAATACGATAAAGAAAAGCAAATTGAACGACAGGAAAACAACGATTAAACAAAAGCTTTTATTTTAATTATAATGATTTGATCAGTTGCTAAAAGGGAAAAAAAGGGCTTACCAACAAGTTAGAAACACTTCAAGACCTCAGTCGGGAGTTGCTGGGTTTTGTGATATAGTTTACATGTCAGGTCAGCGAAGGCTAGTAAACGTACTACACTGAATCAGATTTCGGCAACAATTGACTTCACCGGCCAACTCGTTTAATTCTGCGGTCAACTAATGAATACGGATATACAATGAATGACCTCCATTTGTAATGTCATCCAACCACACGAAATGACCAAGAAATCTGAGAAGTTTCATTCATAAAAAAACCCATAGAAAGACATACCATCATAAATATAAATATTAATGTTTAGAAAGGTTAATTCCTTAAGTATCACCTATTAACATTCATGATACCAAAACTAACTTTTCAGAAGATGGAAATTAACAGAACTTTTTTATACATGAACTTGGATCAAATATGTATCAGAATTCTACAATGATTGACTGTCCTGTGTATGACGATAAACTACATCCGCGTCCTGGGTAAGACGATAAACTACGTTTAACAGCAAGGCCTCTGATTAGGAGGTTTTGAGGAGCGTGGAACTACTTCTTAATTGCTGGTGTTCCCAGACTCACCCTGACCCGGGGTGGTAGCACTTGTTAGGGTCCTAGCTATGGGCAAATAGTTAAGCCCCTAAACTGGGGTCCACACCCCATGAAAGTGTAAAAATAGGTTTTAATACCAGAAATACTTTGTAAAAAAATATTACCAACAATATATTTTTGGAAAAAAAGAGACCGGCTGTACATTTTTGGAGAAAAAATATTACCAGAAATACATTTTTTGAAAAACAAATTATCACCAGCATAAAAATTGTGTAGGCATTAAAGAATACATGGAGGTTGATATGCCGTAAAACAAAACAAACCAAACCGCAATGATTGAATATGGAACGAATAGGAAACTTTTATAAATTTAACATTTTTAACTTTTATTTAAGCTTTATTATAAATGAAATATGGACGAGAAAAAATGTTGGTCTCTTTTTTTTTTTATGTTTTTCATTGGTTAAGTAGACATCACGTATTTGTCTTGTCAGGTTGTGTTCGTATGTATAATTCGTGTGTCTGCTTGCCTTCGTGTGTCTAATAGGCATTTTTATTTCTGTATGATAGAGTCAGTATGTTGACTGGGAAATTTTGTGTGAGAATGAAAGAACATCGGTTTCACCAGTTGTAATTATAGGTAGACTGATCTTAGATTCTTTAAGTATGGATTTTTATAAATGTTAGGTATATAAATTGTTTGGCATGTGTTTATTTATGATAAAATATTTATCAGTATTACTTCTAATTACGTTGGACTAATGGATAGCGACTTGGATTGAGGAATCAGAGGACCGAGTTCGAATTCCATTCGAATCCGTTACATTCGTAATACCCCTGGGAAAGGTATGAATCCTCTTCTTGGGTAAATAGAAGCACAGACCGTGTCGTATAGTATTAGATGGCAACTGGTCTACCGCAGGAAGAAATGGCAAATTACTGCGGGGGTAAAAATCTGCCTTGTCAGTCATGTATTGAAAGATACATGGTCGCCTAAGCGTGTATGGTACATGACTGACTGACTTTCTGTGTAAGAAATTATGTTCTTTTAAATATGGTGATATTTATTAAATCAATTATTATACGTATATATGGAGTGTTGATTGAAGTCTCCATAACAAGATTTTAGATAAAATAATAAGCACGAAGAGATTATTAAAATTTAAAAATGCCAATGATTTTGTATTTAAGCGTTGATTTTATACATACAATGAACACAATCGCAGTTCCATTACTTTGTATTCTTCATAACGTTCAATAGTTCTATTTATATAGGTCTTTTAAATGATTTTATTCGGGTGTCTACTTCCGAACGAAAATATTTATAGGCTAGAGTAAATTAATGCGATCTGTAATGATAATCCTTGAGTAAAACGGAAAACACGTGAAAGATATTTTCGGAATGAGCCATCTTTCATGATTTCTGCTCAGCAAAATATATATTTCGCTAAAAATGTTTATACTTTTATTTTACTATGATTAGAATTTGTATTTTCCCAGACGTATTTGCAATCAACGAAAGTGATTCGTCGTTTGTCACTTGCTTATTTATATTGAACAGTTGTCCAAAATAAATCAGACAACTGGTATTTATATTTAGCATTGTTCGATTAGGAATTCTGCTTTTTGATAGTCAACTGCAACGAAACAGTTCATTTGGTAAATGAAAATCTGAGAATTCCTACAAATTGTTTTATTAATACAACGTAGTAGCCGGAAGGGAACAAAACCTGATTACATCAAATATAGAAGTTAGAGAATATAATTCTGGAGCTTCAATTACGTATGTAAAACAGATTATCCATAGCCTATTTATATAGGCAAGAATGAAGGAAACTCGAGAATAATATTAGATCAACATAAACACGAGAAGAGAAAAATTAAAAAATCGAATTATCGGACATGCCTATGACCTTTCTCGTCCAATTATATAAGACAGACATTTTTCGTCGATTAATTTTACTGGCCGCAAATGTAATGTCCTATATTCCTTTTGATCAGTATAGCCGAGAGTGGGCCATATAGTCTGAGAAGAACATGTCCTCCGTATACTATCGGCCAGGACTGAGCCCTGGAAAGCTGACTCAAATCTCACCGCCAAAGGACTGGATTTTGACTAAATATGGTGCTACCTTTAACTCGAGATAAACGGATGTCTACTCTCTCTAGTTCTCCTTCTCTCTCTCTCTCTCTCTCTCTCTCTCTCTCTGTATATATATATATATATATATATATATATATATATATATATATATATATGTGTGTGTGTGTGTTTGTGTGTGCGCGCGTGTGTGTGTGTGTGGTTTCAGACAAATTCGTTTTGTTTGCTATTGTAATTGTTATTCATAAATTGATAATTCAGTCAACAATGTAAAATAAAAAGTTGTAGAGGAAGATCTTCAAATACCATAAAACTAATATTTTGCTTGTTAATTTAAATGGCATTAGAAAAACGATCCCACCCATTTATCTTCCAACTCTCTCTCTCTCTCTCTCTCTCTCTATATATATATATATATATATATATATATATATATGTAAAACAAAAACCTGTAGTATCGGATAGGTAATTTGGCTTAAAAAGTTTTGCTTTACAAATGTTGTATCATGTTACTTGTTTTATAAGGTTACGAGTATGCATTTATTAACCAAATATATTCTCGTCCTTTGTATGTTACATTTCTGAAATCCAACTGACAAACGAAAATATTATCTATACACCATTTTTATCTGTTATAGTTTGTTGGCCTACACTGACCTTTGTAACGTGGATCTATTTCCGATCTTTCGGAAAATTGCTTCCGAATGTTACCCAGGTGAATTGCTCAAACCTGGTCTTAAGTAAACGGTTATAAGTTCTCTAGCACTGAAAATTATTTTTAAGCTTGCAAGAATTTATATAACCTGAGATAGTTTATCCACCACTATTTATTGAATTCTAGTTGCTAAAAATTATGTATATCGCATGTGTCGTGTCTTCAAGCACGTTGGGCCTAACAGCTCTACATACGTTTTTAGAAACTGTTGGCTCTTTACAATACTTATTCGTTCTTGCTCGATGGTTAATTCAAAATATCGTTAAATAGATAATAAAATTAGAATTGGCATATTAGCAAGTACATCAACGACAACAGCTGAAACTTCAGAAGCAACAACAGAAACAACAAAAACGACCAATTCCAAGAAAAAATAGAGAAATTACTTTCCCAATGATGAAGACATTCATAAAGCCGACAGAATGGAAATAGAGATGTACCTTTCAACACAAAAGAAGTCCCTCTTTGTTCTTCTTTTTAAAGTCGCCCCCTTTGACAGGAAATCTTTGGAGGATTCCCGCAACTTTGCTAATGCCTTGGGTGTGATTGCTTATGTTAGGGACATTGGAAAATATTTGGTCCCACTTATATGAGGCGAAAGATGCGTTTCAGGAATTGTGCATGGCCCAGATGTGTACGCTATATTTACTAGCGTGAAGTGTGGACTAGTGTGAGCAGTTATTGGGAATAGGTGGTGGGAGAGGCTTAAGAATAGGATTAGGTCTTTTATTACAGAATATATATAGTCAGCGGTAATAAGGTGAAGGCTCTCAAGGATTGTCTTTCCCGGGAGGAGGCTAAGGATGATCCCCCAGTGATAGGCAAGTCTCAGGATGCTCTGCAGCGTGCGACCAGCAAGCGCTACCAGGATCAGGTAATTAGGCATAAGTTAAACAAGATGTCTTCCAAAGCTGTGAACATGGGCGCATAATTACGCAATGAGAGTTCCGTCAAGGTTCTGATCGATAAATTCAGGAGATCAATACCCCGGAGGGGCGTTCTCTGAGGTCGGGCGACGTCATGTGGGAAGCTTTTCTGCGGCTTTTTGTGAGCCGATTTACCAAGGAGCCTAGTCCTGCAGGCCGCCGGGTTCGAACCCGTGTTCTTTAGGTGGATTAGCCTCCGCTATCGCTCCTTCAATGTTTTGGTACAAGTAAACGGAAATAGTTTGCGCGCTTTTACGCTGTCTTGATCGGTCCGTCAGGATTTCACGCTGTCGTCCCTACTTTATGCTTTGGAGTTGGAGCCTCTCCTTAACTGGATGTGGGACAGAGCATGCAGTCCGACCCTACGTGGAATCGCTGACACTGGAATGGCTCGATGCAGGGTTTCTACGTATGCCGATGACGTATCTACTTGAGGTGGTGCTGAAGGTGCTTGAATGGTACGAAAAGATCACGAGGCCAATACTAAGCGCGATAACTCTTCCGGCTTGCGATTAGGTGCCTGGAATGGGGTCGATCTTCCGGGGCCATTTTGATGAATGGATGGAACCGTCCTCATTCTCCGAGTGTGGTTCGGGCCCGAACTTCAGCTGGAGAAAATTGTCAGAAGTACAAGCAAAGATCTGCGAGGCGTCTTTTTTCACATTCTTTACCGGTAGGCTATATTTCCTCATTTTAAGGAAAATAAGAAGGCGATCGAGCGCTTTCTCTCTTCTCTCTTGTGGGCAGAACGCAAGTCTTACTTTGACAGAGATGTCTGTGCCCAACTTCCATTTCATTGGGGGAATGTCACACTTTGCGAGTCATCGACACATCTCGAGGCTGGATTTCCCGCGCCGCGCCGCTCGTTGGCAGAGAAATCGATTTTGGAGCGGACTCTGTGGGCCGCCTTCTCTCGCCTTACTATCACTCCACCAGTCTCTAGGGCTGAACGCCTCCATAAGGCCCTGAATTAATCAAATTTCCTCCTCGAGTGTTGATCAAACTTGAGGATCATTCTCGGTCCAGTGACCTTTCCCGACCTAGAAAAGTCCTGTTTCGGGATTAGTGGAGGGGGTCGCAAAGAATCTGTTTTGCGTATGGCTCGGCCTGTCGGTGGTTGGATTTCTCTCTTTTGGGTCTTGGTATGACCTTCGCTTAGAGGAAACGGCTTTGCACGCTTTCTACTGTTGTCTTCGAGTGCCCCGCCCCCATTCATATGGGACTATGTTGACGAGTTGACAGCTTGTATCGCTCCTGAGAAGTGAACATTATTCTCATTAGGATCTAATCTGATTCTATGAGCATCGGCTCAGGATGAACATTAGAACTGCTAGAAAGCGCTTTGTATCCACAGATTTCAGCAAAAGGTGGGTAACTATAGCGAGCCTGATTTGCCTTCATTTTCTTTGTTAATCCCTCACGTCACAACGAGGCGGTCTCCTGAGGAGCCCTTCCCTTGTTAATATAGACTCTTCTTGTGTACCTAGTAAATGTGAGTCATTACCTGCCTGTTTTGGTTATGATCCAAGTCGAGACTCCCAAAACCGCCAGTTTGTTTTTTATCCCCTTTTTGATCTCGACTGGGTCAGTTTTTTTTTCCTTGTCCGTATTCGTTTTACCCCCCCCCACCTCCCATAGTGAGAGAGCCTCTTGATTTTGTTTAAAGACAGAATACAGCGGACTCTCTTGTTTCGAGGGGTGGACGGGTCCTACTAACATCAGTTAGCTATGTCGTGTATCTTCCATCTTTTCCACCATTCACTACCTTAAAACATTTTTTATGTTTACGATTATACCAGTCTATTTTGAACAAATCTAACCTTAGGCAATGTTAGGGTTAGTGTGTAACAGTAAAAGTTTAAAGACAATATCGTTACCTGATTCTTTCCATACAATAGACAGAAAAGCCTAGGTTAATGATTTTGAACAATCGTACAATGAGCTGAGCTTGGGAAAGATCGAGCGACATTGTTCTAAAGAAATATGATAATTCACCCACATTACTGAGAATAATCTATCACTTCACATGAATTATAGGGGCATAACTTTTCCACGCTAATAGGTTTTCCATAAAGGTATTTTCTACATGAGAGCTATTAGTAGCGCATCAAACTTTCTTTGAACGGAGTTATCCTTCTCCTAGACTTAGATAACTATGTCTGAATTGCTCTGTGTATAAAAAAGTAATCTTTTCAAAGTCTATTTATGCAAAAGTAAAAGCAATGACCTCAGCTGGAACTTGAACTCCACATGCTTATTTAATATTCTACGCCATTAACACACACAATACATTATTTTAAAGATAAATTCTAGATTTATTGACCATAAGATTATGTAAATAAACGTTTCTGTGAGAAAGCAAGTATTAAATTCAAATATTTATTTTCCATTTCAGCTTTATAAATTAATTCTGAACACATCTTCCATGGCAGCTCAACGAGCCCTACCATGAACTGAACTTGAGTAAGGTCAGAAGTAATCGTCCGAAAGAAATATGCAAATCGATTCGTTTTACTGAGATCAGCGCTAGTTGAGAATAAGATATTGTTATTTATTTACCAGAGATACTATAAAGTATAAGAATTGAAACTACATGTCCGAACCACAATTAAATAAACGAAACTATTAGTTATACACCATTTTCTCGAATCAGTTAGGATTTATAAACCTGTATATTTACGTTACATTATTCAATAAATCAGTAAAGCAAATAGAATGAGTTTATTCAATAAAAAGTCGTATAATCTTAAGTTTATCAAGAAATCAATACAATTGCAAGGCTTTTATGAGGGAAATAACACACGATGTTTTAGAAATTCGAATCATGAATTTTTTATCCGCTTGTAAGAAGTTATTCTAATGAAAAATATTTCATCACAAAAACAAAAAATATAGTACGACAAATTAAAAGAGGGGTTTATATTCCGAACTTCACTGAGAGGTGGAGGCTGCAACAATTTTTGAAAACGGAAGCATTGGGAGGTAGAAAACCATCCCGATTTTTGCGTTGTTCACACATTCTGCCACAGATGGTGCAGGTAACATTAACAACAATAGGAGGCAATGTATCCATGAATAAGTTATATGATACGACTGATAAACTGATGGAAGTCATTTATCAATACCATCTAGTTGCAAGTACAGGACTCAATGTGATTATATCACTAAAATACAGGAAAATAAATTGTTCAAAAGGCAAATGGGTGATTTGACTAAAAATGTCAACATTTGCAAAGCCTCCAGCATAGCAATTCGTTGAGAAGCAGACAACAATACAGGAGCAAGTCAAAAGGAAGGAGCAATACTTGTTACTACCACAAGAGTTTCGCTGACAAGAGTATAAGATGCACAAGACCTTGCAATTACAATTTCTTGGGAAATGAATAAGCCAACGTCAGCGGGACACGTTGGAATTCTAAACTGAAGTTGATTCTTCCACATAATCGACAGAAATTCAAAAAAAAATATTTCTGATCTATAGTGGAGCACAAATATCGCTAATCCCAGCTTCCCAATCAGAAATAATTATAGAGTCAGAAGAAGCTCACCTTATGAACAGTAAATAGTTTGATTATTCACACATATGAAGATAAATGCATGACACTTAATTTATCACCACGGCCTGATTTCTAATATACTTACATTGTGACCGACATCGCTACACCAGTTTGGGACTTTTTACACCATTATGATCTGTTTATCGGCCTTAAAAGACAACAAATGAATGACACAAAGATTGGCGTCAAATCGATTGGCTGACTAATGTGGGCAACACTGCTTTGTCCGGAAGTTGTATCAGCAGAATAAAATTTCGAATTTTCGGAAAAAGATCTATGAACCTAGTTCTTCAAGGACTACATTCATTTTTTGCTATATCGATGATATGCTTATCGCCAGCTCTTCACCAGAATAAGATAAATGACATTTACACGATATTTCTTAAAGATTTCGAAAATATGATATTCTAGTGAATCCAATTAAATGTAAATGTAAAAGTCCTAATTTTGATAAAAATGGTATTAATCCATTACCTGAAAGAACCAAAGCTATTCGTTGTTTCCCGGTTCCAAAATCTTAAAAAGAAAATCTATGCCAATTATTTGTCATGGTGAATTATTATAGGAAATGTATCCCAAACTTGATGGAAATAGTTTCCCCATTGACAGATGTTCTTCAAGGACGAAAGAGAAATAACTGATATAAATCTTTCTGTATAAGAGTTGACAGTATTTTAACTTGGAAAAGGAAACGTTATCTAACGTTAGTAACCTCACTTTTCCCAATCATGAAACAGAGTTATCATTGGCAGTAGATCACTCGAGATTTGCCATTGGATCAGTCTTGCAACATCGTGAATCAGTGAAAGATTACCCGGTCTTAAATAAATTATCAGAAACAGCTACTCGATGCAAATAGTTTCGGACGAGAGTTAATGACAGTGTACTGACACTTCTGACATTTCTTAAAAGGAATGTCTTTACACGTGCTCACAGACCATAAACCTTTAATCGGAGCAATCAAGGTGAAATCAGATAACTACTCTCCTTCTTGATTTCATCTATCGTAACCACTTCCAGGGTGTCCACTACAAATTAGTGATCCCCGAAATGATCTGATTAGGTTGGACAGAATGGTAACACATAAACGAGGCATGTTTCCAGTTTTGCAACTCCCTTTGGCTTTTAGCCAACCTTTTGATGAGGATACTACGTGTTTCTTACTCTCTGATTGATACGATCGATTATATCGGAAAAGGGCCTTACCTTTTCGATACCCCGTTCATGTGATCAAGGGCAGACGCTATATATCTCCATGACTTTGCCCTTTTTCTTCATTGCGTCATCCCACTTTCTTCTATCCAGTTAACAATTTTATTTAGACTCATAATCAATCTATTTTCTCTTTGGTTGGTTGATTATTTCTAACTTTATCTACATAAACTTAGTGACCATTGTATAATACCTTCTTATTTTTCATAGTGTTATGGTCCGATTCCTGGTGATAGTCCAAGGTAGAACCAATAAAAAGAACTCGAACACAGGTATGGAATAACACAGATATATTACAGGAATATATACAGAGTAGAAGTGTTAGTATGAACAATCAGGTTTAATAGAGAGAACAATGTAGTCTAGACCAGTATCACTATTCCAATGTCTTGCAGTAATTGTCTGAACGCGACTCTGTTTCGGACTGCCTCTGACTTGACTCGACTTGAACTACTGACTCCGCTTGAACTACTGACTATATTTAGTCACCCCACGTCACCCCACGTAGGCATCATGTGGCACAAGGCCGGTTTAACGTGCGATCTCCGAGCCCGTGGTCTCAGCCATTGAATCCGTATAAACGGGTCCAGGGTCGGTTTACCTCCCCGAAAGAGAATCCGCCCTTCGGCGTAGCCTCTTTCGGGTTCCTCCCCGCCCGAAGGCAAAGAGTTCGACCGAACAGCCGGTCAAGACTTGAACTACTGACTATATTTAGTCACCCCCACCCACGTGGGCATCATGTGGCACAAGGCCGGTTATTTAATGTGGGATCTCCGAGCCCGTGGGCTCGGCCCCAAAATATGCCCATTGAATCCGTATAAACGGGTTCAGGACAGGTTTACCTCCCCGAAAGAGACTCTGCCCTTTGGCGTAGCCTTCTTCAGGTTCCTCCCTGCCCGACGGAAGAGAATCCAACCGAACAGCCGGACAGAACTTGAACGACTGACTCCTTCCTACTCCTGAGGCGCAATATTTATTAAGTATGGAATAGCCATTATTATTATTATCATGGGTAAGATCCATAACACATAGTAACTCGGGATGTATGTTCTTTCGATTTTAGGTACTTTGCAGGCACAGTTATTATACTCCATTAACATATAAACCGGCGACTTCTCGCTGAATGAAGAAGAACGAGGAGGCGAAAGGGAAGCTCCCTGGTCTTCGTGACCAAGGGACCTAGACGTGTTATGCATTGATTTACGTGCCCACTCTTTTGTTCTGCCAACTGAACGCTAGCCGAGCTTTTCTGTCCACTCTTAATTCCGGCATTTTTTCGAGAAAAATAATGCAAAATCATTAGCTGAAATAATTTCAAATAAAATTGAACACTAAAATCTTTCAGATTAATATAAGCCCAAAAAAGGCAACATTCAGAAGTATAAACTTTGCATAATAAAAATTAAAAGCAAATTACCGACATCCTTCAGCTAATTTAAAAACGTCCTAGTATCAAACTTAAGAAAAGGTAAAAAACAATGAAAGCTTTCATGTAATAATGAACACCGAATGCAAACACTCTAAATCCAAAACTAATAAAATACTTTCAAAAAATTGTTAGGCAATTCCTGCAAAATTAGAATATTTAAATATTTGCGATTATGCGCTTCATAAAAAACTGAAAAATCATTAAACCTTTTAAAGAGGAAAAGTAAAATTAGAAATTATTAGAGTCAAGTGTTCGAATAAAAAAAATGAAATATTTCAAAATTAGCTTTCCAGGCAATACCGATGATTAAAAAATGATTCAGTTAAAAAGTAAATAAGAAAAATTAAATCTTTAAGATATATGCAAGGCAAAACAGAAATAAAATGAATTAAATCCGATAATGCAAAAAGCAATGAATAAAATTAAACATTTGAAATAATATGCAAAGGTAACGTTTAAACTTTCAATGAAAGCAAACGCAATCAACAATTAAATCTGTCTATGTAACGTTCCAAAATGCGCAGAAGGTTTTAAATCATAAAAATAATGCGAAATGTGAATCAAAATTTCAGATACTAAAATAAGGCAAAGAAGATATTCGAATTATATGAAATGATTTATTTAAAAAAAAAAATAGCAGCTTTTACGTAAAATTTGCAAAATAAGCAAAATCTCCTGAATTCAATTTTCAAATCAAGAAATATAAATTCAAAAAATCAATTTCATTTCAGATAAAAAATAAAAACCTTCTATATTATCAGAATTTAGGTTTCAGAGCAAAGTAATATTCA
The DNA here is from genome assembly GCA_903632075.3 of Acanthosepion pharaonis. Classification (NCBI taxonomy): domain Eukaryota; kingdom Metazoa; phylum Mollusca; class Cephalopoda; order Sepiida; family Sepiidae; genus Acanthosepion; species Acanthosepion pharaonis. The sequence continues at coordinate 1,278,562 of CAHIKZ030001813.1, forward strand.
GATAAATAAGGCTGAGAATTAGCATTAATCTTTTAGGTAATATGATTCAAAATATGCAATATTAAAATTACATTTTCAAAATTAGGGAAAAAAAGTCAGAATTCCATCGTAGACAAAAGAAATGATAGACGCTTAAAAAAAATAATAAATCGGCAAAACGTGCATAATTAATTTCTGCTAAAATTCAAAATTTGCCGTATTCAGATTAAGTTTTTCAGGAAATTCTCCATTAACAAATATTTCAAATACAATATATAATATACCAATTTTCTATATACAATTAAAAAAAAATTGATACAAATCGTACAAAAATTATGTCTGGTATAATTGATACAAAATAAGAATGAAAATATTGAAAAAGTAAAAAAAAAAAGATAATATTGCAACACATGGAATACGAAAAATTTCAAATTTTCAGCCAATATAAAGCCAAAGGCAAAATCTCCAAGCTTTCGGATAAACATGCTGAATGCCACAATTCACGGAATAAATGATGTCACAAGGAAAATAATGTAAAAACGCTCAATTAAATAAAAGCTTTTCCTAAATTCAAACTGATTAAATTAATTAAAGATTTCAGTTAAGGCGAAATAAGCAATATTAAAGTTTTCCGACAAATGGAGATCATTTGCCATTAACAATATTAATCTTTCAGATTTAATTCTGTCCCACTTGAAAAATTCATAGAAATAACGATTGGCAATACCAGTGATCCAGGTACAAATTAAAGCTGTCAGTTAATAGAACTAGATTCAGCGCTTAAGTACGGATGAAAATTCGATCTTCGCTGCACTGTGATCAAAGAACACAAAGTGAGCAGAGCTGATGAAAAAACGAAGCGGTCAACAGATAACCATCAGCTGACTGGCGCCAGTACTGACCAGCATGGGAAAGACCCTGAATCGAGCCGGAGTGGCTGTGTTATAGAAATACGTCATTTAATCTTTGTTTAAAATACATAATATGTAGAATTATCAATGTTTCAGACAATACATATAATTCAATTACATTCACTTACCAATTTTTTTCCGATAATGCTAGACGAACCCAAGTAAAATGAATGAAGTTTTCCGGTAAGAAGAGTCAAACTATACGACAGAAACCGAAAGCTCTAGAAGAAATAATGCAAGAAAGAAAAATAACCGAATTATATAAAGACAATCAACTAAATCCACAACATGCAAAATTAAATAAATTGTAAACATGATAAAAGTGAGAAAATCAATAGAAGAATTTTATAGTAAAAATGCAAAAAGGAAAATATTTTTCATATTAAAAAGCATGCAAACCAGATTTTCTATTTTAAAAAAGAAATTAAGACTAACTATATTAAATGATTAGAGTTAAGGAAAATGCGAAACTTACAATATTGAATAACAGAACTTAGATAAAACATATGCAAAGGGTTAAATTAAAAAATGTCAGATAATGCAAAAAATGTAAAAAAATTAGAATAGCGATTTCAAACAAAATATTGCAAAAATGTTTCAGGTAATAAAAATAATGCAAAAGAAAAAATTCACAGAATTAGTGCTTTCAGGCAATATAACAGTAAAAGTAAAATAAAGACATTTCGGATAAAAAACTAATGGCAGCATGAACCGAAAAAGATTTTTGGATAAGGAAAGTTATGCAAAAAGCTTCAGCTGACAAAATTAAAACATTCAGATATAATTAAATGTAGATGTCTGAAAAGTAAAGTGTTCATGATAAAACAACTTTGGAAATGTAAACCTATTCAAAATAAATATATATATATATATATATATATATATATATATATATATATATGTGCAAAATATATATACATACATGCATACACATACATATGTATTTTTTTTAATAAAAAAATTCCAAGAGGATAGAATCCAGGTAAAACACAATGTCCAGGACAGAGTAAGGATAGTGTTTAAGCCTTATTATTATTATTATTATTATTATTATTATTATTATTATTATTATATATGTATATATATGAAAAGTGTATATAAATAAATATAAGTATGTATAATTATTTATATATTATATGCGCGGTACTTATTAGAAAGCGCTCAATATCAGAGATAGAGCTAACATATTTGTGGCCCTGGGTTTCACGCTTTAGCGATCGTCGTTTGTCTGACGATCGCTAAAGCGTGAGGCCCAGGGTCACAAACTCACATCTATCCAACCAAATATATATATATATATAATGCAAGCTATGCAAAATTTACAGAGCTATATATGTTAGATAATACGAATTTTGAAAACTTTACTTAATTAGAATTTTCAAATAAGAAATATTTCAAAAGATTAACATAATCCAGAGGTAATAGAAATAACAAAATATAAATTTAACAGTATTAAATATTTCAAATACACTTTAAAAAATATACTTATGGTGCACCAGGAATGTTCATCTAACCAGTATTGACCACAATATTGGCCAGAAGAAAGTTTAATTAATGAATACATTAATTTGTGGCACACCGCTGAATGAGAAGTACTGGTCGTTTTTGACTATCTGTTATATTCCGTGCCAATAGGAATAATTACTTGAAAAACACGGTTGATAAAATAAGTAAAGGTTTATTGTAAAAAAACAGTACAATGATAATAAAGTTAACAGTTATGCACAAGCTCGTTGCAAGTCAATCCAGTAGTGAGTGCTACTATTTGAAGGTCGGTACTTCTCGCGTATCTGAGTCGTACTCAACAGATCCCAGCTAGTAATAGCCTCCCCACAAGGTAGGGTGTAGCACAAAGCCGAATTTAATGTGGAGCAATCTGAGCCCGTAGATTCGGCCTAAAATTCCCCGTAACCCCGCATAAACAGGTTCGGGTCTATCTACCTCCTCGGACGAGACTCTGCCTTTCGACATAGCCTCGTCAGTGTTCCTCTCTCCCCGAAGGCAGAGAGTTTGACAACAACCAAGATCTGAATAACAAATCCCAGCTAGTATATTTCGCTATCCCCCACGAGAGTTGCATGTGGCACATGGCCGGTTTTACGTGGGTTCTCCGAACCCGTAGGCTCGGCCAAAAATATTCCCTTTTGAACCCGCATAAACGGGTTCAGGGTCAGTCAACCACACCGAACGAGTCCCCGCCCTTTGGCGCAGCCTCGTCCGGGTTCCTCTCTGCTCGAAGACAGAGAGTTCGACTGTTTAGTTGGAACAGGTCGCAGCTAGGCTCTGTAGTCCGTTGACTTACAGATACGTATAAGTAGTTACTACCTTTTGTGTAGTCACTCATGGGGGTCACAAGCTATTCCATTACATCACTATCCTACAACTAAGTATTCACTATCCATACATTGTTACAATTGGCTCACCACAAGAACTCGTCCATCCACATTCATTCCAACGAAAATTACCCGTGAGCTTTTTTATTGGTTTGTGTCTATTTCCGTTTTATTTTGGTCAATGGAAATTCTTAACGTTTCTGCAGTCTCTGTTTTGTCTATTTAATATCGTTGAATTTTCCGTATTTTTTTCTTTGCCTGTTCAAACCTTTTTACACGTGAGTGTGTACTGTTTCTTTTATTTCTGTATGCTACTGACCCATTCATATACATTTCGAAAAAAAGATTCTTTCTGTAGTCTACACGAACCGTCTAGCACTTACCTTTTTATGTTTAATCAGAGTCAATTGAGCAACTTTGAATAAGGGCGAATAAAGGACCTTTATATACGATTCGTAAGGCCCTACTTAAAATCCACGATAAAGGGAACTACAAAAATATAACTGATATTCTAGGTAAGAACTCCGAAAGTAAGAAGGTTCTAAAAATGGATAAATAACTGAAAAGGGAAATGAATTCGACGAAAAACAAGAATATAATCACAACAAGAATGTATTGTCAATTAACGAAGGATAAACATCTGGGGTCTCTTCTTCAAGTTGGAATTCTCGACCTCCTTGTATCCTTGACGTAGACGATTTCGTTAAAGAAATATGTAAGCATTTGGTAAGAGGCGGTTTGCTTAGGAATTTACCTGACTTGAAATTTATTGAAAGCAACAATAAACATCATACAAAGGTATCCAATCTCTATTTAGATTTGGCGGTTAAAATTCAACAGATCGTCAAAGCAAAACACCTCATGTGGGAAATACTGCTTCCCTTACCAGAAGACTGGGAGATCCTGGCCAAAAAAAAAAAAAAAAAAAAAAAAAAACAGCCCAGAAAAATGCAACTAGTCAAAGATGTTATCGGCAGACGTTTGTGGACATTTAACAAATGTTTAAATCCATCTCTGGCATTTCTACAGTATGCCGAAATTGTTGTGAATCTAAATGAAATGCTGTGATTTGGAGGAAATGGTATTTCGACTTCATGATAGATCACAACGTTATCTCAGACTGTATGTGGACAGTCGGAAACAGACGGAAATTGCTTCCGGAAAAAGACTGACATGATGCACTGCAAGACTGTTCTTTCCACAGATTTCCCGGGAAGAATACCTCGGATAGCAAAGTCAGCAGTTTAACGAATCAATACATTGCAGTACCGAAATTTATAGCAGAAAATGCTGTAGTATCATCGCCTTTTGCATCTCACTCGAGGAATCAGTCAGGTGATCGTTCACGCTTACCTTTACTTTTACCGCCGTAAAAATCCACCAAGAAAAAAAAAAGAAGGAAAACAAATAAACATGACAATGCAAAAGAGGCTCCTAAACGTTCAGTAAAAACATTAACGACAAAATGCACTTTCTGGAAGATCTGTGAAACGAAGATGACGTAACAATTACGGCAAGTCCGCCGGTCAGAAGCAGAGCATTGGTTTGATTACTATAATAAAATGAATCACTAGCAAACACAACGCAAGGATGTGGTAAATAAGAATATGCTTAAGATTTGTATTTCACGGCCGCTTTGAAACAAGAATCAATAGAACAGCACATAGTATTTGGCTTGCATAGTAGACGTCGAAATATATTAAAAAATAAAACAGGACCACGTTTATTGCATTATTATTTCTGAAAGATATAAATCTATTATCCCTTCTCAAATTAAAAATTGAAATAAGTCATCTGGATTGCTTAATATATAATAAGAGTTGAAAATATTTGTAAAATAAATGTCATTAAGAAATGAAAACATTTTCACTGAATTAATAATCGGAATATTGAATTGAATAGATTTTTATAATTACATCCATCTCATGCCTGATTATTATTTTATGCTCTTTAAATGATCAACTGGTTAATGGCGGGGAAGTAAAGATGGAAATGATCATGCGCATTAGACCAATAAGGGAGACGGATGTAATAGTAAAGATTATCCAATAAACGATTAAATTTTATTTCTCATTTGCTTGGCTACTTGGAGTATGATGAAATCACCTGGTCGGTACATATCTTTTAGCTTCTTTCGAGAAACCAAATAGTTAACTGGTTCCCCTACTAACTTGTGTAAAGTATAATACATACATACATACATACATATACACACACACACACACACACACACACATATATATATATATATATATATATATATATATATATATATATATATATATATATATATATATAATGAAAAAACAGACCACTTTAAGGTACCATTGCAATAATTTATTTCACCAAAATCCTTTTTGAAGGACACCGGATCATCAGGTAACACTTCCAACAACGAAATGAAAGAAAAAATGGGATTAGAAATTGATGGGTAGTGCAATTTTTGTAATTTAACAGGGAGGGTGATAGTTGTAGTTAACGAGACAAGGTAGAGTATAGGGAGGGGTTAATTTCATATTTCTCTTAAGCATTACAAATCTTAAGCAATACAATCTCTACAAAAATCTCTACTGTATCTTAAGCAATACAATCTCTACAAAAACCGTTATTTCTTTTATTTGATTTAATAAATCTTTATTTTTCAGAAACGTAAATATGTAACACTTTTCATGTAGCCACAAAGGACATGGATCATTTAAAGATCTACAATTACTCGATTTTTTAATTATTTCTATTTTACTGTGTGTGTTTATTTGTTTCTTTTAAATGCCAATATATTTGGATAGAGATGTTTGGTTACGATACTCATTATTTTTTTTAAGGAAGACAGATGTTGGCTCCACCTTAATTTAAAATTATTTTAATGCGACCAATATAATATTTTTAATATTAGGATTCTCAATAGATGAGATAGTATATTGGGAAACTATAGATTCTGTGAGACATTTATTATTCAATGGACAATTTATAGCATTCCTACAGTTACACAATGTTTCTTTACTATTATTCTTATTTCTGAATCAATACTTTTTTTATTCTGGTTTATGCATTTATTTAAAATTTTATTATTGTATTTTTATTGTATTAATAATTTAGAAAAAAAATTATTAACACATATATCTTTATATATCTTTCCCTATTTTATCGTTCAATCTTCCTTTATCTGTTACTACCATTAATTCGTCATAATCATTTATATGAACTGTTTTATTTATTTTACTAATACATAGAGCCCCATCAATTCTGACACCTCATCACCGTCAAATGAACCTTTAAGACATTAAATGCACATCTGTGTGTGTGTGTTTTGTTTTTGTTTTGGGTTTTTTTTTAGCTATGCTTCATTACTTAGAAGAGAATTGATTTTCTACTGATGTAGAATAATTTCTACCTGCTCAAGCGTTACATTAATAAACTCCTCAGCAAAATGTAATGCTTCAAGCCGCCCCTGTTCCGATATGGAGGGATACAAATCCTTTGCCCTATTTAATAAATACATGTTGTTGTTTTTTTCTCTATACACTCTCCTGTAACTTTTGACTGGTTGGCCTGTGTTGCTATCCTTAGCAAACCATAAATTTCTTGTAAAATTTTCTGGATTGTTTTTCCCAATTCAGTATTTTTCGTTAATTACCGAAATGATAGATTACCCGGAGATTTTTCACTGTGAACTTTTACAGTTAGTGAGGCTTGCCATTACATAACTGCTGAACTCTGTCTTCGCCCTGATATTCTTCGGTCCCTCATTTATTTCTTTACAGTATATTGAATATGTACCTTTTTATAAAATTTGGTGACCTCTTCACTCCTTTTTTTTTTCATACGCCTATGGAACCAGGCAGATATTTCCAGTTTTATGGCGTTTCATTAAAGCTTTCCAGGAGGGTTTTATTTTTTCACCTCATTAGCCAGGTGATTTTGAAAGACGCTATTTACTCTTCTGAAAGCATGAACTTTTCAAAACCAGTCATCTTATCTATTACAGTGGGGGGTACTTTTTGGTTTTAAATAGAAATAAAGGGTTCAGTTCGAAATTCCAACCTATATCACCTGAAGAAGGCCGGATCGTAAAATGGCCGAAACGTCGTGAATATGACAATAAAGATGAAGTCAACAGTCCGAACATTGAAAATAATGTTAATTATTAATTAGTATTTATTTATTATTTATTTTGTTTGATGGGAAAATCTTTTACTTTAGAAACCGTCTTTAACATGATACAAGCTAGCTCATATTTTCTCACTATTAAATGTTATTGAGGAGGAGGTTCAAATATAAAATATTATCAACACATTTAGATGTTTGGATAGAACAGAAAAAATGATGAATAATTAATTGAAACAAAAAAAATATTTTGTTCATAATATTTAATTGTCTGTGTTTTCATACTTTATCATACGAGTAGTGCAGCAATGATCCATGCTATGAGCAAGTGTATTGAAAAATTAAAATTTTATGTTTAGCAATATTCTTCGTTCTGTGGATGTATGGGTGATGTTAAGTTTTTCAGCTTAAAAAAAGAAATCGTCAACCATTTTTAAATTTATAAATATATAAATCCATCATAGAGGTATTCATTAAAATTTAGAATAGACTGGACTCCCTAGATTTTGGTTGGCAATCTAGTGATGGCTCGATGAAAACTCATCCCTAAACACTCGTAAAAATCCACAATGACTGAAATTCTTCATGTCAGTGGTGTGACTTATAATCAGTTCTAAATAATAACTGTTTTTGGATCAATCAATTATAACGAGGTCTAAATCGTAACTGTTCTTGTATCAATCATTTATAACGAGGTCTAAATCGTAATTGTTCTTGGATCAATCAATTATAACGAGGTCTAAATCGCAAATTTTCTTGGAGCAATAATTTATAACGAGGTCTAAATCGTAATTGTTCTTGGATCAATCAATTATAAAGAGGTCTAAATCGTAATTGTTCTTGGATCAATCAATTATAAGGGAGGTCTAAATCGTAACTGTTCTTGGATCAATCAATTATAAATAGGTCTAAATCGTAATTGTTCTTGGATCAATCAATTATAAACAGGTCTAAATCGTAACTGTTCTTGAATCAATCAATTATAAATAGGTCTAAATCGTAATTGTTCTTACATCAATCAATTATAAAAAGGTCGAAATCGTAATTGTTCTTGAATCAATCAATTATAAATAGGTCTAAATCGTAATTGTTCTTGAATCAATCAATTATAACGAGGTCTCAATCGTAATTGTTCTTGCATCAATCAATTATAAAGAGGTCTAAATCGTAATTGTTCTTGGATCAATCAATTATAAAGAGGTCTTAATCGTAATTGTTCTTGGATCAATCAATTAAAACGAGAACGAAATAGTTACTATTCTTGAATAATTATAAGAGCCGTTATATCAGAAAATAACTGTTCTGTACTTCTGCATGCTTTTCTTTTCTCAGTGAACGCGTTCAATAATTTACTCAAAGTACGTAAAGGATATGTTAATGTTTTAAAACTTAAATGTCTTAAATATGTGATTGATCTCAAAAACAGACCCAACTATTATTTTATGTATCTACATTAATCATGAACTACTTCAGAATTCATTTTGTTATGGTTAACTACATTTGTATCATTCATTTAATTATATATAATTATAGAAAAGAGAAAATATCTTTTCTCTTTTGAGCATAAGGGCATAGATTCACGATTCTCGTGTTTCTGCTGTATTTTCCATAGCAAGTAGATATAATGCGTACTGGAGTTTTCAGCCCCACCCCGCTAATATATGAATTATGTTATCCTTCTCAGAGAACTTAGTCTGCACCATAGTTGAGGTGATAGAAATATTCATACCATTCACCCGAGGATACTTTTGTGAAAGTGAACGCAACCACCTCGGCATGTCAATCCCACATTCTCTGCTGACGTCACCTACGCAAGGCGCATATCCAATTATTACAAATGATGAAGTTCAACTTCAGTTTTATTGAACAGGAGATGATGTAAATAAACATAGAAACTTTCTTTGTAGAAAACAAATAAATATCACAAATCTTTATCATCCATATTATAGATTAGTTTTCAACACGTCTCCTTTGCTAATTCAATGTATTCAATTAAAAGAATTATTTCTTAAAAATATACTCATAAGAAAAACCATGCAGATTAATTTTATATTTCCCACTGTCAAAACCTTGGAGCAATAAAAGAGGAATAAACGTGTGATAACAGAACAGACTAACAACCATGAAAAAATTCTTGATTGTCTTTTGTGTCATTTAATCTGATTTTTATGCGTAATAGAATGAAAAACAAAAGCGTTTGCTGCCCCACTCTAAGTCACTGTTGTACAATGTTAAGAAATGAAATTATTTTGACACCGAAACCTTTATTCTGAGTGAATTAAGAGTCGGGAATATTGAATATTATTTTTTATATAAAATTGTTTATTCGACTTTACTCCAAGCTATTTTTAACGGGGGCGGGGAATTTAATAAAAATTCTAATGGCTACAGAAAAAAAGATGGTGTCCGATGCTGAGTAAATCTAATTTAATCATCTCTCAGTCAGTTCATAATTTTTCTCTCTATACATCTTTCTCTTTCTCCATACATCTTTCTCTTTTTCCATCCGTCTTTGTCTTCATCTCTCTTTATCTTCCTTTTTTCTTTCTCTTTCTCTATCTGCGTCCTGGGTAAGACGATAAACTACGTCCAACGTCAAAACACTATGAATGTGTAAAAATATGTTTTAATACCAGAAATACTTTGTAAAAAAAAATATTACCAGCAATACATTTTCGAAAAAAAAAAATATTACCAGCAATACATTTTTGGAAAAAAATATTACCAGCGAAGGAAAATTCTTACCAGAAATAGATTTTTGAAGGAAATAATATTACCAGAAAAAGATTTTTTGAAAAACAATATTACCAGAAATGAAAATTTTGTCGGCATTAAATAACCTATTGAGGTTGATATGCCGTTAAACAAAACAAACTCTATCTATCTATATTTATCTCTCTCTCTCGCTCTCTCTCTATCCCTCTATTATGAGAAGAATCACACAGAAAAATAAATATCAAAACTTTTGAATATAGAATGTCTATGATATCGTTCTCCATATAAGATTCCTGTTAGTACGATTAAAAATATCTAAGCGCTTTAATAGTTTTAAAATCTCTGTAAATGATTCGCTCTTATGAAATCTAATACTTCCATATATGAATATATTTTTTAACATAATTGTTCTACCGTTGTACCTGCTGCGGGCATATGCTAGTCTAGTGTTTAGGTGGAAAAATACGTATCTTCTGGTACATTTATCTCACAATAAAAATGGTGGACTCGAAATGTGAGTCCGGGTAATAAAATAAAGTAACAACAAAACTATATATATATATATATATATATATATAAACGATAAGTATGTATTAAAAAACGAGTGTATACTTAGACAATAGTAAATTGTTGCGTGGTACAAAATAATGAACATTAATGAAGACAACATATAAAGACTAGAGAATTTGTGTATCTGTATGTAAAATCTGTGTAGAAGTCCGAGTGAAATGCATTACATTGAAGAAAGTGAAGAGAAAAGTGCTGGCATGCATGTGCGTGTGCGTGCACGCATTCCGGTGGGATACGAATTCTCCACATTAGATCTCCACCTTACCGTGTAAGAGGAAAGTAGGAAAAATAACATGACAGAGAATGTTAGTGCCTATTTATAGACTTAGAGAGCGTTCACTAGCCATGGTTGTTTTAGGAACGTAAGTAGGATGACTCCACATTACTCCCCTCTAGCCGTGGAGAATTTTATTTTGCCCATATGTCCATAAAGTTTAGTATCTTAGATTTGTCCTTCGTCGGCTGAAAAGAAAGCGTCGAACAGTGTGATTAAAATGTGTTTAAACATGACGGCGAAAATGTACTTGTCTGAAGTTCTGTGTCATCATGGTACTTTATAATCCTCTAGTGGTCAGAGTCTTAGCACGTGCTGCAAGATATGCAGATAGTAAAAACAAAAATTAATAGAAAAAGAGTGTTCATCCTTTGGCATTAAACTTTTGTTATTTTTCAATGCTTTGATTTCGTTTGGAATGCCTCGTGTTTTTGTGCGTGGATGATTTTGGTGCACAAAATTTTACAAAAAGAAGCATCGATGTATAAAGTTGATGAGCTGATGTTGGTAAAATTGCTACCGCGAATCGGTAAAGTTTGCGAGAACTTTTGAAGATATCTGACATTATTCTCGATTTTTTTTTTTTACAGAGAGGCAGCTATCTCCGTGTATTATTAAATCGTACTTGCAGATATCTTTGTTCGTGTTAACATCTTTAAAGTGGGAATAAGATCAGTAAATCGCCTTTGGAATTATTTCACATTTATTTGTTAAGTTTTGCAATGGTGCATCAGCGGTATTTTTGGAGAAAATAAGCTGGGTTTTGTACGAGGAAAGTAGTATTCTTCCTTTTGTCGAAAACATTTTGTGACGTCTGCCAGTTGAAGGAGTGAAACGTAATGGCCTGAATGAGAGAAAGGATTAAACAAAAAGCAGTAGAGATGATGTGCGTGTTGTTTGCCTGCTGACAGTGGCAGAGTCGTAGTAATTGCAATGGCGATTAGTGATTTTTAGAAGTCACATATGTTGCAAAAAATATCTGTTGTCTTGGGAAACATTTTGTCCAGATAGTTATACGTTTTAGCGATTTTTATTTTGCGAGTTCGCTCTTTTCATCGGGGCCAATCACAATTTGTAACTGTAAGGATTTTTTTTGTTGTTGTTGAAAGTTTTCCGTGCCCGCCGTTTATGGTAAGGTATGTAGAGGATTTGGTGGAAGTATTTTTTTCACAAGCTCTCGGTTTCAAAGATGTCTAAGCGATGCATGAGTTCGTTTATATAGTTGTGTGTGTTTCTATGTTGGCATGAGAAAAATATCACGTCGTGGTCACCGATATGCTGAAGGTGACATGACAATATATGGAAGAAGACATTTAAACTAGTAAAACGTGTTTGCATAGAAGTAAGTGTAACAAGCGTGTGCGATAGACACGTGTAAATATAGGTATGTGTGTGAGAGAGTTGAAAAGTCAACAGAGGACCAAGGGAAGCGAACGCTCAGCGGAAGCGTTCTTATCTACATGCAACCTACAACTTACTGTCCGTGGGTGAATAAGGGAAAAAGAGCAAGACAGAGAATGTTACTGCCTATTTATAGACTTAGAGAGCGTCCCCTAGGGACGGTTTTTTAGGAAAATAATTAGAGCAACTCACATACCTTGTTAATTAGTTGACTTGCATAAAGAAATAGGAATTTAAATCATAAACAGATTATACAAATTCAATTGCACATGGCATCAACTGATCTCGTTTGAATGCTTTACATTTACTTTTTCTTTTGGCAGTATAAATTCTCTAGTTGGTCATTTGTAGAAAATATTTAATCAGTACTTATTATCGCAAAGATAAAAATATAGGACACCAAGAAACATTTTTTAAATAGAGTAGATTATGAAAAAGCCTTGCAAAATTTTATGTGACCTTTTGTAGGTAATACATGTTTCTAAAAAATAATCATAGAAATTTACACTATTTACATTGCTCGGGCTCTTTTCCTCATCTTCATTGTAATATTCATTCCGGCCTTCTTCAGGTGATACTCGTTGGAATTTCGAACACATTTCGTCCACCGTATATTACCTGAAGTATGCCGGAGCGTAAAACGGTCTAAACGTCGTGAAAATGACCACAAGGATGAGGACAACGGTCCACACAATATAAATACTTACAATACCTCATATCAGAAATATAAATGTCTTTCCGTTGTCATGAAAACATAAAAGAGGAATAAGATGATTTAAAATAGAAATAATTTTGTAAATTAATCGCCGAATTAAAGAGAAAAATTAAACATAATTCAGTATAATAAACAAAAATTTATTAGTTCAGTAACATTTTGTATTGATTGCATTAAATTTAAATCTCATCTGTAGGTAAATTGAAGAGAAAAATACAAGTATTCTTTTCTTGTGTATTTGAGTTATGACCGTATACGTTTTTAAATTTCATAATTTAAAGAGACGAATTTCTCTAAAGTAAAAGGATTCGATATTTGGTCGAAATTCCACTTGTCATAAACTCTCCAAAATCTCCTTCATTGAATTAATTTATGCAATGAAGGTCAAAAACTAAACTAAGCTTACTCATCGAATTCTTAAAATTTAGATAATGTCTGATTGAAAGTTGCAATCTTTGACCAAGAAATATACCTGTCGGGAAATGGTCGAATAAAACTGAGGTGAGGAGAGTGGGTCTACTTACTTCACGATAGCGTCTACGACCGGAAGGCAATTGTGGGCAAGAGTGGTGATTATAAAAGGAAAGGAGAAATAAGGGTGTTTCTTTTGGCGTATATTTTTTCCTGTGTATGTGTAATCAGCGTAAAGGAAGAAAGTGGAGGAGTATGCGAGTCGACGCTCAAAGCAAGTGGAGGGTATGTAGACGTGGTCGCAGTCAGACAATGAGAAATTTATATCGTTTTTGCTAAGAACGAAGTTAAGAGAAAACCCAGGTGATTTAAAGATTTACACTTCGAGACTCGAAGCACAAAAACAACACATAATGTTTAGAAATATTTATTTTATTTTGTGAAGTGATTTCTATATCATTTTCAATAAAAGTCGGTTTTTAATCTCACCAATAATCAAATCTGTAAAAATAAAAAAGAAATAAATTTACCAGAATATTGAGATATTATATGAATAAAATATCCAAATGTTTCATTGACTGTCTTCGAATTTCTCGCTGGTTTAATTTCTAACGAGTGAAATAAAAACCTTTCGCTTGAACAACAGTTATACTTTTAAAGTATTTAAATAAAGTGTTTGGTAAGTAATTTTAAGACTTATATAATACACAAGATTAAAAATTTAATTTGTGTCTGGTTTGATTCAAATCAATTAAAATTCGATACCACGATGACTTTCATTAAATCCGGGATGGATAATTTAAGTTAAAATTAAAACCCTGTTAATTTTGTCAAAACAACCCTGTTAAACATAGGTTTCTAAAAAATGGTATTATAAGTCTATAAATTTAAGGTATTAATTGAAAATGTGATGTTGGTCATGAATGGGTTAAAGAGATAGTGCGATTTATTATTGAGGCGTATATCTTGTCGGACTCAATAGGATTTAAACTGATCTTCAGATTGGTTAGCAGAAACTAAGTAATTTTATGAAGTCATTATTTTTCAATAACACCGGCGTCGCTGAATGTTATAGAAAAATCCTTTCAGTTTCCGAGCAGATAGTTTTTTTCAGTATTTATACAAGAATTGCAGAGATAAAGGTAGTATCGATTTATTGGAAAGAGAACATAAAAGATTCGACAGTGAATGTGGACAAATTAAACACATGAATAAATTAAAAGGAAGCTGGCTATTGTTTGAATTAAAATGTCAATTTACATGGAAAAAAACAAATAATATGCCAACAAATAAACCTTATATATATATATATATATATATATATATATATATATATATATATATATATAATTATTATTTATAAAACAATTATAATATAAGTATGTTATAAAATCACTACAAAAATAGCCATTTTGTTTCAACACACTCGGTGTCTTATCAAGTGATGATGTTGAAGATAAAATAAATGGTTTTAAAAGTTTCAGATTAATAAACGATCCTACACTAGGGGGAAACATATTTATATATATATCTAAATATGTCTGGGTGCTTATGTATTATAATCTGATCGTGTTTTTGTTGTCTTGCGCGTGAGTTTAAGACCACATGCACACACTTTAGAATAAATAAATATATATACATGGTATTGTCAAATGACCGGATATATTGTAGCGTCTTGTCGAACGTAATTTCAACGAAGAAATAAATTGCATAAACATATATATTTTTCTTTTCTCAAAAATTTTGTAGTTTTTAAACTTAATAGTGATTAAATTTGGATTTTAAAATTGCCAGTTTTTAATTTTAATATTAAATTTTATCATATAATTTTATAATTATTGGTTAGTATAAATTATTTTTATTATTACACGCATTTCAAAGATCTGAATAGCTATTATAACATGATTTTGTTGTCAAGCTCTTGAATCTTTCTATACTTGGTTTTTGATTGGTTATTCTAGCTTTTGTAACAATGTTTCCCCCTAGTTTAGGATCGTTTATTTATCTGAAACTTTTAAAACCATTTTTTATAAATAATAATTATATCTGCTCTACTTTTTATTGAGCACTCTTTTAAGAATAGTAATTGTTGGTTATTGGAATTCATTCCATATACCAATTATAATTATATATATATATATATATATATATATATATATATATATATATATATATATATATATATATTTTAAGGTAAATAGCCCAACTGCTTCAGCAATTAGAATTTTTTAGATCGTCATTCTAATTTATTTATTATGTTTGGAACTTAAACCTCTGAACGATTTATTTCGCCCTATTATATTTAACTAATAATTTTTAAGGCTAGCTTAGTTGTAACACAAGAGCGTAAGTATGGGACCCCAAGAGAAAACCGAAATCACTACTAGGTCGTAATTTATCTCGGACTCAAGCATGTTAAACATTACACCACGTTGAAATGTCCGGTTATTTCAATATATACTACTTCCGCTCGACTTGTAATAATACTTGGTTTTGTTTATTTATTTTTTGTAATCATTTCACCCCAGGCTAGGTGGGAATGCCTCTAATACTAATACGCAAAGGAGCATAGAGAGTGAAAGTGAGAGAAAAGACTGAGTATAGGGGGGATTGAGGAAAGGATAAAAGATGAACGGGATTCATGAAGATTGAAGATAGCGATTAACTTTGCATTTAAATTTTTGAAGATTGTAGTTTTCAGGGTAACAAGAAAACGGAAGTGAGTTCCACAACCGTAAGTGCGAGAAAAGAAACTACTGGAGTAGAAAGGAAGTTACATTTAACTATTTCAGCAGTAAAATGTTGAGACCTAGATTTCAATCTAGTAGCACTCTTAAACTCACGTAGTAAAAAAAGCTCGTGAGAGCCGTTGCATGAAAATATTTGCAGAAAAGACAGGGAAGTTACATCACGTCTGTAAGAAAGTGCCTGAAGCCGAGATTCCAATTCTGGATCGATTACATTGCAGATCTTTCTTTGAATTTTCTCATGAACCCCGAGATGAATAGCAGGAGCGCCAGAGTAGATAGGGCAACAGTATTCAATGCACGGGCGAATGGTAGATTTGTAAATGTGCAAGATGGACTCTGACGAGAAAAATTCTAGCACAACGCAGTGACCCAAATTTCTTTGCAGTAGATGCAGCTATTGATTCAATGTAGTTGCTCCACTTCAAGTCAGTTGATAACGTGAAACCAAGGCGCAGTGTGTTGCCCTCCAGGGGTCTAGCATCAGTTTGTCTATGGTGGTTAAATGAGAGCATTTCCAAAAGTTACATGTGTGCTTTTTCTTTTTTTCTTACAGTTATTTTCTTTCAATTACTATTGTGGTAGTAGGAATTTCCTTTCTTGTTTACAATTATACATTACCTATCATTTGTTTACTGAGTTCTAAGGAATCTTGAACATTATTATGATTAATTATTCCTACAAAGACAACCAGCATAATTTAGATCCGGTTCTACAACTTAGTTTTCTTTAGTATGTTCAATTTGAAAGTTTAATATTTTTCTTTGTATTCACAAATATAAAATGATAATTTATATTTTACTGCCTCATGCATCTTATATTATTATAATAATAATTTTTAAAATAACTAAAGTATCTTTTTATAGACACAATGTATGTTTTGTATTTAATTGTTGTTTGATAAAACCTATTTTTCTATCTGAGAATTTTTCATTTAATGTGTGGCTATCTGGATTTCGGCAGTTGCAACATTCTTCTACCATTTCTACATTTTAATACATTCTATTTTCTTTAATGTTAAACATGAAAATATGATTTTTGTTTACTTTTGAAAATCTTTAATTCTGATCTTTAAGGAAATCTTTTCAACAACTTAACAAATATATTTGCTATCTCAAAATGTGTGTGATTTCTTCTGTTTTTACATTTTCTTGCTGTTTCTTTTCCTCTTTGCAAAAGACTTAATTCTCGTGCCTCCATTTTAATGTTTCTTCATATCCCTGATTATTTCCTCCGAAAATCTCAACATACCTCTACATCATTGATTTTCCATGTACTATTTTTTTTAGTAATATGTTGAATAACATTCTGTTTGGTTTGAAATGGTGTTAACATCGTTGATTGTTCAATTTTTATATGGAATGATGAATCCGCTTTTCTCTAACTGTATTTATGTATCCACCTGTATCTAAATATATATATAGGATGTGTATATTTATCACTAATATTATATATATATATATATATATATATATATATATATATATATGTGTGTGTGTGTGTGTGTGTGTGTGTGTGTGTGTGTGTTTTATTAAAGACAACGCATAAGTTACTGAGATTAATCTTTTTATTTAATTTTTTTTTTCGAACACTCCATTTCTTTTCTTTTCTGCACACTGATTGTGTAGAGATTCTCCAAATATTCTATAATTCTGAGCGCTTTCGGCTATACTTTTATGCATTTTCAAGGAGGAATATATTTCCTTGCTATAGTTTGCATTTATGTAGCAGTCCTTCTTTTATATGTTTTATTACACACAGACAAATAATTACAAAGCTATGTAAACTATACCAAGAAAATTATCTACCACCCAAGAGCAATGATAAATATATAAACCTATATTGCCATCTCCAACCTTATTCTACACCAATCGCTATCCCAACTCGAGATGTGTGAAGACATAGGAGTTTACGCCAACCTCTTACCGCGCAACAACTACAATACTACACTAAAAATAATCTAAAAACCGCAGCAAAGAACTAAAAAACAATCCTAACATCGTCATTAAATGAGCCGACAAAGCCAACACATATGTTATTTTGGATAAACCCGATTACCAATAAATTTACATAACACCATCGATGAAGTAACTAAATTCACCAAATAAACAGAAACCCCAGGAAAACCCTGATATGATCCGTCAACAAACTCATAAAACGGTTCTCTGAAAATCCCAAAATTCATTGGAGTCTACTAACCTGGATGCTTATACGGAAATATAAAAACACGCACTCGGATACCTGCTACGACTAATCATTTCTCAAATCTCAAAACCTATCTACGAGATATCAAAATAGCTTATTTAGTGATTTTAAATGCTCTTTTCCCAGTTAGTTAAACATCTTCTTAATTCTGAAGAGCATTTGCTTCGTCCGAAAGCTCGTCTGAAAAACTTAAATTATAATTTCGTTAACTCGTCTATCGATTCTGTTGGGTTCTCTTGGCAGAAGAACCATTTTCAAACGGTCAAATGTTTTAGAACTAAGGCATATATATAAATTACCAGACCTGACAAAGTTGAAGGTGGGGTCATATTAAATTGTTCCTATTATGTCGATAAAATGTTGTATATTTTAAATGACAGTAGTAAATTTCGGAAATTGGGGAACGTCACTTGTGATGATAACTTGAAAACGGAAGTCCAGTTAGAGATGAGATTGTTAGAACTTCATAAGAAAAAGTTTTTGTCGAGAGAAATTTATAATAATATTCGTTCCATTGGTTCCCAAAGTCTTCGGATGTATGGGTTACCAAAAATTCATAATGTGGGCGTCCCGCTTAGGCCTATTTTGTTCATTGCGGGTTCTGCCAAGAATGATTTGGCTAAGAGGCTTAACCGGTTTTAGTTTTGTATTCAGAGGATTGTGTGCTTGACTCGTTTCAATTTTCTGCTCATATGCGTAAATTGCAGCCTAATTTCGACCCTGAGTATTTCCTGCTATTTGATATATCTAGTTTGTTCACAAATGTCCCGCTTGATAAAACAATTGATAGTTGTACAGACTTTTTGTATCGTGACCTTCTAAAACCTTCATCTTTTCCTGAGGTAGTCATTGCTGAGGTGATGGATATGGCTACTAAATTTGTCTCCTTCAGCTTTAACAATTGTGTCCCGAGAGAAAGATTGAATGGAGATGGGTAGTCCATTGGGATCTCTGATGGCTAACAATTTTGTCGGCTTTCCTGAGAAACAACTATGTGATAGGATTGCTAAACCCTACGATGTTACGTTTAAATCATTTTCTTCTCATCATAAAGCGGAAGAGTTTTTTTTTCATATCTTAATAATCTCGATCCCTCTTTGAAATATTCTATGGACGTAGAAGAGAACAATGAGTTACATTTCCTGGATATGTTGGTAGAAAGAACACCTCCAGGTTTCTGATTAGTGCTTATCGATAACCCACCTTTTCTGGGTTATACCTCATTTGGGCCTCATTTGCTCCCAAAACCAGGGAAATCAATCTTATCAATACCCTTACTCACCGAGTGTTGATATTGTTTTATTAGTGCATGCTTGACGCTGAGCTTAGGAAAATTAAACATCTGTTTTTAGTGAATGATTACACTGAATGTGTTATCACGGCTACCAGTGAACGTAAAATATCCTGTACATGTTAGACTATCGTCGATTGGTTCCGTCATTCAAATATTCTCTTCCATAAAAAGGTGTTTTAATGCCGTATTGGTCCGGAATATTTTTAAACCAGAATGGCTTTTCCCTCTGACCTCAAGGATATCTTTCCTGTCCATCAGCAGATTTTACTTGAGTATCAGCATAAATATCGATGTGAGATCGTCTGTGTGGGCAAGACTACCCAGGGATTAGAAGTTAGGATCGCCCAACATATTCCGGACCAGGTGCGTAGACATAATCTAGTAGCATCCGCTATGGGTGAGAATTTATTAAATTCGGTTGCTTGCAGGACGAACTATTTTCATGAGTTCTCTGTCATGCACAGGGCACGGAGGACGGACCAGACTCCGCATCTTGGAGACTGTTGTTAATATACAATGATTTGCCTTTTGTAGGCAGAGTGAATTAAAACTCAAGTTGGCTTTGTTCGGGGAGTCGGTCGTCAATCCAACGCTTAACAAGGAAAATGCTGTTTTTATTTTATTCGTTCCCGTATTTTGGTATAGTTTATCACCAGTTGTTAAAAATAAATTTATCTTTTCAACCACTTGTTTTTACTTACCGACGATATTATTTTTTCTGAAGATGTATCGGCCGAAAGGTACCTAAAAAATTTAATCGCTGTGATACATTTTTAGCTTTTTTTATAAATAAAATGTGTTATCTTTCTTAAAGGTTCATTTTACCCTGGTTATATATATATATATATATATATATATATATATATATATATGCGTGTGTTTATATATATATATATATATATATATATATATATATGTATATATATATATATATATATATATATATATATATATATATATATATATATATATATATATATGTGTGTGCGTGTGTGTGCGTATTTGTGTGTATGTGTTTTTATAACTATATTCGGTTCTACAATGAGCAATAAGTACGTATAATTACTCTCCATTCTTAACAGAAGAATCGTTGTGAATTCCATAATAAACCTAAACGATATGTCTTTATTAATCATAGTTAAGGATCGGAAGCTGATGAAATTTGTAATAAATTTCACACACACACACACACACATATATATATATATATATATATATATATATATATATTATTCCACGGTCATTTTCCATTTTATTGAAGATGATCTTCGTCGTCTCTAAACTTCTAACTTTCTGTGATGGAGTAAAAATTTAACTCACATATTTCAAATACGATTTCATTTTCAAGTCTTTTTTCACTGCTCTTGGATAGTCATAGATAAAACTCCTCTATCATGTGCCAAACGTCGTATGGATTGTGTGTTATCATTTATAATTGAACTCTTTAGCTCTAAATTGAAATGATTATCCAGCATCTAGTTGTGACCTGCTGATCCAGTTTTCCTCTCTACTGTTACCTCTTTTTAAGCGTATTCACCGTTCTCTTGATGCTGTTTGAATGAACTTTATGGATGGAAGCTCAGGTATGAATGTTGCTAGAATTACTGAACGCCTGAATGATTGAGCCCTCTCTCCATTGCTTAATTGTCAAGAGATTGGTGCTGACACAAAACAGTTTTACCCTGTTCTCTTTCCAGATAAATAATTCAAAGCGTTTTTCAGTGATTCTTAGAACAAATGGTATCAAAATAACTAAACGTCTTATCTGAAAACCTTGAAGAAAGAAATATTTTGTGAGATGGACAATGATGTTGTAACAGGATTTCGACAATTTATATCCGAATATGCAACTAAATCAGCCTATGATCCAGAATGTGAACCTCTAGCATCGATTGTGTTCTTTTTTTTAAAAAAAAAACTTCTAATCATTACGCCCCAATTTGTGCAAATAAAATCCGTAAGACTGCACAACCTTCCAATAGTTTTTGTCCCGTAACTGATTTATCTGATTGAATATATAATTTATGTGTAGAAATCGACCTTCAATAAACATTGTATAAATGAGATTTCTGTTAGCTATGAAGTATACTTTTTCTATGCAATTTACAAATTGAGCTGCTGTATATATAACGTCTGAAGTAAAATTTTGTAACTTATTTCGTTTACGGATATATGAATAAGTAAATTCTGGATACAACTATTTGCATGCATATGTCTAAATATAACTGAGACAGATTAAAGTTTGTAATAAGTGACATTAATGGCTCTTGATCTTTAAAAAATGAATAAAACTGACATGGTATTAGCTTTTCGATTTGTAAACAGATAAATGTATTAAGAAATGTCTGATTCAGTTTTTTGTTTGTTTGTTTTTTATTCTCATTGCCTTTCCTCACTTTTACTTTTTGTAGACCTTCCATATATAACAAATAATGTAATCTCGTCAGTTATATTTTGAATATGAACTTGTGCTTGTTCTTATCCCTAGCCCAGCATAGAGATTGGTTTGCATTAATTGAATTAGTGCAACGAATGTGTCATAATTTTGCCCTATATATAATATTCTGCTAATGAATGCAATTCGGTTCAAAAGACGTTATTTGCACGCACCTCTACTGAATCAGATTCATTTTCGCTGTACTTAGAAGTTGTGCGGAGGATGTGACGTGCAGATGTTTACGAAACAAGATGAAGGATTCTTGGCTCGTGCAACCGTGACATATAACACGATTTTATCAATCCTGCTAGGATGCAAAAATTGATTTAAATTGGTTTCGAGTAAAAGCATGACGATGGAACATTTATAAAAACCGGTTTATTGCTTTAATCACTAGAATCAGATTTTAGCTATTTTCGATCCTTTATGCCTGATGTTCTCTTGACAATTGAATTCATTTTGGATTTCTTAATTGCCTAAATTACTGCATCAATTTCTCGGCGAGTAATTATTGTGCGGAGTGCAGCCAGTTCAGTCGGATTTAAGTACGATTTAAAAAAAGAACATCTATAAAATGAAGCTTCAAATTTAAAGGTCAACTTTAGTTCGATTTACTCGACAGAAAATTTAACTTACCTTTGTTTTACGTATAATGCCATTTACGACAAGTGAAGGATATCTTTTCTTTACATTATTTACATATGAATTGCTCTTTTTAAAGCGCTTTTTGCTACCAGCAAAATTTACGCTACTATATTAAATCAGGACGTTAGAATACAGAAATATAAGGAGGTAGTTATTGCCGGAACAAATGACAGAACATGCTATACAGCAAACCTGATAAGCAGAGAAATTGTTAAAAATGCCTTCCAGAACATATTATTAAGAGATGGGAAAATTCTGTTAAAAACAATGGATAGAATTTACACTGATGAGGACAACTGTTCGAATAGTGTAAATATTGTTCAGGCAGTTGTCCTCATCTTTATTATAGTATTTACGAAGTTTTGGCCGTTGCACGCCCGAGCCTTCTTCAGGTAATATACGTTGGATTGTCCTAGTTTCACATGCTATACCTTTGGATGTCTCTGTTTTAGTTATTTCCCTCACCTCTTCACGTTTTTCTTTACCTCTGCTGTGGCCAGATATTGAACCCACAACTGGGTTACTTCAACCAACGATTTCAGCCACCGGGCCATGTTAAAAGATAGAATTTTGAACTGTTATATAATATATAATCATATACGGCAGTGAATACTGGAAAACCTTCTTGCCGATAATGTGACTTGAAGCGAGAGATATCTTTTTAGAATGATGCTGAATACATGAATTAATCATCCGGAAAACGGAAACGCAAAGTATATTGACAATCAGAAATACAGTTGAGTCTGGGATACACATTCAGGAAGGAAAAGGGAGAAAGGAGAAAGATTGATTATTTTTTACGGTTTATCAACATTTGGGTGTTATTTAAAGCCATCATTATTTTTTAGATTGTAAGATATTTTTTTTAGATAATAATTTACTCATACAAAACGTGCTAATGAAACCATAGCTGTGGAAGAAGAGGTTGAGTCATACATTTCCCAAAAGTATTTGAGCCTAAGTGAATATTACGAATCAGATTGGAATTGGAGTTCGACACTCGGAAAGTAAGAAGAAACCTACAAATAACTTGCATAACGAGTTTATGTAATTGAGTGCCAACGGGAATTGGTCGAGTCGGTAATGGGACGGATACTGGAAGGGACAGGAAGCTGTGAAAAGCTGTACGAGCAAAGGGCATAGAAGAATAAACTCAAGTATAACCTCTCACTCGATAATCTTATTTGTTAATTGGTAGTGGGTTTTTTTAATCGATTCTAACGATACCAGATTGATTTTTGTTTTTAACCTTTTTGACATTAGACAAACAAGTCAAAAGGATTAAACATTGAACGTACGAAGGAATAATGGATGATTGATTGCGAGAAGGAAATAAATTCCGATTTTTGAATTGCAGATGTCAAAAACAAGCAGCTAAAGATATTAAACATTCAAAAAGTGATACAAAATCCTAAGGCACGCAGCAACAGTGAAAAATGTCTTTCAGACACTAATTATTAAGGATTAAAAATATCCTAGTAACAGAGAAAAGAAGGTTTCTATTCTCTCTGCAAATATAATCTCCGATATGGCAGTGAGTGTTAAACAATCGTCTCTCAAAACAAAACAACAAATGTATATGGATGAAGGCAGAAAATACAATGAACAAGGAATAAGGAACTACACAGAAACGACTGCTAGCAACTGAGAAAGAATGATCTGAAATTCTGAGAAACTGAATGAAGTCTGAAGACTGTAAAATATTGAACAATGAGAGTGCACTGAAGATGCAAGGGTAAACAGCGACTAACAGTTAGACGGGTGTGAGTGAATGGAATACTGAATAAGATCCACAAAATAATGAATGGAAAAGAGGTAAGTGTAAGTTTAAGCAACAGAAAACAGGACGTTGTGGAGATCCACGGATCCTTATATTTTGAGAGGATAAGGAACATGAAATAGTATGTATTTATTCTGTTATATTACAATAAATATTCATAAGCTATATATATATATATATATATGTGTGTGTGTGTGTGTGTGTGCGCGCGCACGCGCGCACGTTTCATTCAAAACGACCGACAAGGTACTACGATTGATCTTTAATTTTTCTTGTGTTAGAAAAAGTGTTACTTTTTGGGGACACAGAGTGTATAGAACCTATGCAAATGTTCTATAATTCCGTACGCTCCACAAGTTTATATACGTTATCAAAAACACATTTAAAAAATATATATATATTTCGATTCGCATTATATTATTCCTCTCAGATGATACCTGAATTTTACGGAAAAACAAAATAATTTCCGTGCCTGAATATGACTGAATGTACAGACGGAAGTATCTGCGTACTTAAGAAAACCCTTATACAGCTTATAATTTTAATATACAAGGATCATAACATTCATCGAGTTATTGGTAGGTTAAAAGTTTTGTTAGCGAATGGATTTCGCCATTTTATATCATTAACTTTACTAATTTACTTTTTTGTATGAAAGATACATTGTAATATAAATTGAATTGCATCACATATCATATATATATATATATATATATATATATATATATATATATATATATATATATCGGATATATATATAAATCCAATACCTTATAAAAAAATAAACACACAATACCTTATAAAAAATATATATATATATATATATATATATATATATATATATATATATATATATATATATTGTGTTTATATATATATATATATATATATTTATATACATATATATGTATATATCAAATACTAAAATAACGTTTAATATCATATATATATATATATATATATATATATTTATACATATATATATGTATATCAAATACTAAAATAACGTTTAATATCAATATATATCTATCTATATCTATATATATCTATATCTATATCTATATATATATATATATATATATATATATATATATATATATATATATATATATATGTATCAAATATTAAAATAATGTTTAAAATAATTTTAACTGATTGGTGGTGTTCATCTGTCTTGGGGATTTAAGATGGGTCTTAAATATCACTTTCAATACCACAGATTTACTCGCCACTTGCCTGACCTGAAAATATTAGTCATGTCACGTAGCTATTGACGCATCTCTGTTCGTTGTAGAGTGCCCAGTTTACACATACACACACACACACGTGTGTGTGTGTGTGTGTGTGTGAATGAATGACCTCATTCGGAGACCTTCTAAACAGAGTGTGTTTCTCGGTATGAAAACAAATTGAGACCACACGCGGATGTTAAATTTAACGTTAATATTCGTTATCTTCAAGTAGCAATATTTAAAGGAAACTATATACCTTTATTAAAGGTGACGAAAAATGTTTTCAAATTCTATTAGCGTTTCTTTACTGAGGAAAGTACGCAAGTGTAGGCTTTAAGAAAGCTTTATTCAATAAAAGGTTCGCGTATAGTGTCCTTTTATAGTCCAATTAAACAGAAATAGCACTCTCAAAAAGGAGAGTAACAAAACAAGGGGAGATCACTCTTGATTATTCATAATTGTCTTCCTAAGTTTATACATGCAAGCACGCTTTTATACATTAGTATGGTTATTTATAACTGGGTCCCAATTACAGGTTTATATACTGCTTTTTTACTGAAGTAAACAAAAAGCTGTATAATTAGCAAAAAAAAACACTACCCCACGTTCATTTCTCTTCATTTCTACGCTTTCAAACATAGATAAGTAGATTGTGTCAATGGGTTGGGTTTAATATCTTTTTTTAATAGGCTGAAAATTACGAGATTACCTGTTTTTTTTTCATGTATTTGTAGGATTTTTCAGCCCAATTTCTTTATTCATTTTTTGAGAAAACTTGTTCGAATACAGAGATGCAAGTTTATTTTCATTGTAAATAACTAGTTTGGTTAATGAGAGAGCTAAAACAACTTGATGGGAAGTAAAATAGTTTGAAGATGGGAAGTAAAATAGTTTGAAGATGGGAAGTAAGACATTTCATAGGGAGTGAAATGCATACACTTTTGTTTGTTATTCTATTTCTGCTTGCAAAGCGATTAGAATAATGTTTTCTTTTCGATCATAAGAAAGTAATCTATAGTTGCATAAAAAGGATAAACGTTAGATTTTCTTTCATCAATAATACAAATATATACTCTATGGAAATATGTCTGTAATTAGTTTTATATTCAGGGTGAGTATATAAAATATTTTATTTTCGTCGGAAATTTAGACTCCTGTGGAACTTATAAATTTAATTTTGAGTTTGGTTTTATGTCCTTCTTTATTTAAAATTCTTTCATATCATCTTTATCTTCGAAAATTATTCTATTAGAGGAATTTCTAGATAATCCGGACTCTATTCCTTTAGGGATTTGCTTTATTATACTCGCAAGGTGGTTGGAGTTAACATCCACGTATTTTAATTTTGTGTTGGGTTTCATGTACGGGGAGACACTGCCAATTCGTAGGTTTAATTCTAAATCTAAATATTTGACAATTTTCTTAATCATATAGACTTCTATTTCAAAGTCCAGACTTTTGAAGATTTTGAAAAGCACTTTTCTTATATTGTCATTTGTTCTTCTGTTGCCTGGCGCTATCATCAGACTGTCATCTCTATACAAACGGTGGTTGTTTATATGCACAATTTTGTTGATTTCATATAAAATATATAAGCCTATTAATTCTGAAGCTTCAGTATCATCAAACGATCCTTGTGGTACAACGCAGTCATCCATTTTTGATTTTTAATCCCAGTTTCTCCTGTCTGGAATAACATTGATTTACGAAGCCTTTGGTGAAGTACAAAGCCTCAAGCAGACCTTTTTTTTAGATATAGATGAAAAAATAGTTTTTTAAGTCGAATTTTATAAAAACATATCTATCTTTTTTTGTAATTTTGTGGAACCAAGAAATGCATTCACTGTATCCTTCCATTGATTGGCTTGTGTCGTGATGCTTAATTAGCCTCACATTTTTATGAGTATTTCTTGGCTTATTTTACCCAATTCAATTTTGTTAAGGCTTATTAGTCTAAAAGAAGGCTTATTAGTCTAAAAGAAGGATTATTGGGGAATTCGTCATTATGGTCCCTTATAGTTAGAAATGGTTTGCATTTTTTGTTGTGTCGAATTTATACATATATATATATATATATATATATATATATATATATATATATATATATATATATATAATGGATGCCTTCGTTGTACCACAAGGTTCATTTGATGATACTAAAGTTTAGAATTAATAGGCTTACATATTATATATATGTATATATATAATATGACACCACGGAAATTATATATAGATTTGAAAACACACGGCAGAAGTCTTATTCACGGATCCTTTTCAAGCAACACTTCGTCGGAAGAATTCGTTAGTAAGTATTAATCATACTGAATAAAAATAGCACTTCGAGAAGAAAATATCACAGTGTAAAAAGTAACTACGGCTAAAATAAAATTTAATATCCCAGTAAAATTTTGATAGTTTTGTGTCATTTGTATATTTCTTATTCTTAAGGGTCATTTTGGTGATGGTAAAATCTCGTTTTCCAATTATTTGCTGTTGAACCGAAATAAAATTTGGTTTCGCCATCATGTATAATAGATGACATCTTTATACATACATTTGTTATTCATCGGACAGATAATGCTTTCGACAATTGCATTTTTTCTTCTGTGTTTATATTGTTATTAGTGTTACTTAAGTATTTGTTTAAAATTACGCTGTTATGCAGTGCTATATATTGCTCAAAGTTTCTAGTTCAACTATAACTAATCTTAATGCTATTCTTATTGAAGATTCTGCTCAGTAAACAATTATAACTGAAATGTTAGTCTCTAAAATTTAGAAAAATCCTACCGATGTCAGTTCTGACATTACAATTAAACGGTGGACCAAAGTAATGTTACGTTTTCTCTTCTTACGTTTATTTTTGGTATTCTTATTAATGTTTGGAATGTATTCTTGTTTAATATCGTGTTTACTCTTATTTAGTGCATCTATATATTTAGTGTTATGCTTGTCAAAGATATTTGTTGCTACAGTCGGTAGAGGTTCAGTGTTATTCAGATTTGAGCAAGTTATTAAGGATTCCTGGTGTGTGGTTGGATTCTTTGCTGATGTATATATGGTTATAAAGTTCTGTAGTATAAGGCATGTGCACTACGCGGTATAAATCGAAAGTAGTGTCCAGAAAGTTGATCAGCTTAGCTTTGGTGACAGTGGTGATATTAAGTCCATGATCCTTGAAGAAAGTTGTTTCCTCAACCAGTCAGTTTGTTGTGGATTCGCGTTGCGTAGAATGAATACTCTATCATCTCTGTTCTCACTGTCGAAAGCATACCTAAGTCTTCATAGTAGCAGAATGCCAACTAATTCACAAGCCTCTGCGGAGTTGAACGCTTCCATCGATATAGAGAAGTTAGGATTTTTTTGTTTTTTTCTTTGTTTTTTTTTTCACATAGAACCAACGTGACATAGGACGGGTTTCTAGGCTTGCTTAATGATGCTGATACCATGGTCGGTGACGGTGTAATAATACTTGGGCAATGTTATAGCAGCCATTAATAGGTCTTCATTGATCGACCGGTTGAAGTTGGTGATGCCGAATTGAATGAAGGTGCACGTGATTTTATCTTTATATTAGGGAACCAATTGATAGCATCTTTAGTTTTCTTCCATTGGTTGACCCCTGTTGCAATCCTAGTGTAATAAGAAATATACAAATGCCACAACACTATCAAAATGTTACTGGGATATTAAAACAAATGTCTACATACCGGTAGTAAATTGGGATTCCGTTGCCAAAATTGCACGATTTTCCGGACGTGATATAATTTGTCTTTGCTGGAAAAATTTTAATCCTCAAAAATATTATTGATCTAAATCTGCTTAAGAAACGAAATGAACTAATGTTGCGTTATAATCATAGAAAGAAATTTCTCTTAAAATATTTTGATTCTGGATAAATATATTATCAAAATTTCGTTTCCACATCCCATATTTTAGGTTATATATTGATTCCCCACTTTAACCATTTGAAAGTATATTATCACTCAACGGATTAACCGGCATTCCTCTTTTAAAACATAAACTTGTTTTATTTATTTTAATGCCCCCCCCTACATATACCCTATTCTCTGTATTTACACCCCAATATTATAGCGTTCTTCCCATTATATTATTATTTTAAATCATAAATTATATTTCATGCTTGATTAGTTGGTAAAACAACGAAACTTATACCGCACCCCAAACGTAGGTATGTGTATATTTATTAATATATATTTTGTTGAGCCCTGATATGTTTACACTTTAAAGTAAATTTAATAAATATTTATTTGTTTACCTGTGTATCCATGTTAACTCGGGCATATACGGTTGCTAATATCTAGTTATTTAATTTATCTACCCCTCTCTCCTCTCTCTCTCTCTCTCTCTCTCTATATATATATATATATATATATATATATATATATATATAATATATCTATAATATGGAAGTACTATAAGTAAGCTTGAAATTCAGTGTATAACATTTTGTCGAAGTGTAAACAACTTTGTTTTTCATAGCGCTAAACAGGTCGGATTTCGTGGGAATTTTACTGCACTATTTTATTCAAAAGAAATCTGCAGCTGAAGCACACATAATTATTTTTGAGAATTATGGCGTCGATGCTCTGTCGCAAACAACATGCTGAGATTGGTTTAGACGCTTCAAATATAATGATTTTCATGTTGAAGATAAATAATGCTCTGGCGCACAGAAAAAGTGTGAAGACGAAGAATTGAAGGCACTACTTCATGAAGACTTATGTCAGGCGCAATCTATACTTGCAGAATCATTAGGAGTTGGTTGCACAAAAGTTTCGAAACGTTTTAAAGCATTACGAATGATTCAAAAGCAAGCACATTGGGTGTTCGTACGAGATGAAACCGAGAGACATCGAACGGCGTCTTGTCACGTGTGAACAGCTCAGCTGCTTAAACGACAGAAAAGGAAAGTTTTTGCATTGTATCATAAACGGCGATCGTGGGCTAAGTTCGGCCATTCATCATCATCAGCGGCAAAGCCGAATATCTATGGTTCGAAGGTTCTGCTCTGCATTTGGCGGGATCAGCTGGGTGTAGTTATTTATGAGCTTCTCAAACCAAACGAAACCATCATGGGAGATCGCTATTGACTACAGTTGATGTGTTTGAGCCGAGGATTGAAAAAAAAAAAACTATCGCTTTACGTGCAGAGACACGACAAAGTGATTTTGCAACTTGTCAACGCTAGGCCACATATTTCCAAACGGGTGAAACCTGTCAGGAAACGCTTAAATCGGAAGTTCTACCTCACCCGCCATATTCAAAAGACATGGCCCCGTATGATTATCACTTTTCTCGATCGATGGCACATGGCCTGGCTGAGCAACACTTTCATTCTTATGAAGATATCAAAAAATCGGTCGACGTGGTTAGCTACAAAAGACGTGTCCTTTTTTCGACGTGGAATTAAAATGTTGCCAGAAAAATAGGAAACGGTAGTGGCTAGCGATGTACAATATTTATTGTGACATTTTTGTAAATAAAACATTACTTTTCATGAAAAGTCAGCAAAAAATTATTCAAGGTCCTAATACATGCATATATATATATATGAAAGAAAAATACAGAAAAAACAAACATCCATATATATATCCATATATTTGCTTACATATATATATATATATATATATATATATATATATATATATATATATAATCGACTCTCCCCGTCGCGTTCGACGTATGAGGGCCAGGCCGATAAGTCCCCAGGAAACCGACATCTCGACACCGGCACATGAGATTTGTTTATAGTGGTGAAGGCCTCGTGCAGGACCAGCCACACTTTTTGAGGGACGAATACAGAAACCTGGTGCACCGAATGCATGCCACAAGGTTCCCAAACGACCCTCCGCAGGTTTTGAATTCAGAGTTGTCCTTCTCCTAGACCAGTTGCCATCCAAGGCTATAGAACCCAGTCTGTCCCTGCTATTTTACCCATAGCTGGAGGGAGATGAAGAGGATACATACCTTTCCCAAGGGTATTAGCACGTAAGTGAATGTAATGGAATTCGACTGTATAATTGATGGAATTATGTATATATATATATATATATATATATATATATATATATATATATATATATATATATATATATATATATATATATATACTGCAGAAATCAAATCTGAAAATATACCTTTATTTACAACTGAATACTAAATTCTAATGATATTTATACAACTGAATACTAAATTCCAATGATATTTATTGTACCATTTTGGAGAGGAAAATAATATTTTAGGAATAAAAATTTTTTTTTTCAGCACACCACTACACGTTAATGTAGTATTCTGCTTTGGTTATTTATAAATATTTTTTGAGAACCTTTCCTGATATGTTTTTCTTTTGATATCCAAATATTGTTTGTTAGGAAAGTTGAAATTTTAATTTGTTTTTAAATAATCGTCGACCAAAACGAGGACTATTTACACTATTCACATCATTTGGACTGTTATCCTCATCTTTATTGCCATATTCACGATGTTTCGGTCGTTGTACGCTCCTGACTTCTTTCTGTTGACGTAGGTTGGAATTTCGAAGCGAACCCTTTATTTAATCAACGGGGGTAAATTGTTCTCATTCTACGTGCTATACTATTTTTTATACCTCAGTATCAGTTAATTCCCTTTAGTAACTCAATTATCCGAATCCCCGCAAGAAAAAAAAATGTCACGTGGAATTAGAACAATATACTCCCATCGACTAAATTAAGGGTTCGGTTCGAAAATCCGAAGTATATCATTCAAAGAAACCTCTGAGCGTACAACGTCCGAAACGTTGTGAACATGGCAATAAAGACTAGGAGAACAGTCAGATTGATGTAAAAAGTCACAATACCTTTTCTCAGACAGATAGAAAAAAAACGAGGACTTTAAAATACGATAATTCGATTGTTGTTTCGTTTATCCTAATGAATAAAAGATGGAATTATGTATAGATATCATTACTTGGGAATTATTCGTGAAGCAGAAGATTCTTCAGTAAAAAAGAAATTATGAATATATTTAATATTATTAGCTACATTTAATATTTACGTTTATAATACGTTTAATATTCTTAGCTACATTTAAATATTCTGAAGTTTAAGAAAATTAATGAAGGTTAACTTGAAAATATTTATAATATTTGGACTATTGTCCTCATGTTTGTCGCCATATTTATTATAACTTTTCGGTCGTTGTACGCTCCAGCCTTCTTCAGGTGGTTGGAATGTCGAACTGAACCCTTTATTTTGCTCACTGGGATAAACTGTTCTAGTTCCTCGTGCCATGCTTTAATGGATGTTACTTATCAGCTAACTCCTGTTAATTTCCCTCTGTATGTTTTCCACTGCCTTAGCCGGGTATTGAACTCACACTCTTTGGGTTTTGTCACTGGATTTAACCAACGCTTTTATCCACTGTGCCAGGTGTTATCTGTTTATGACTTTCTGGGTATTATAAACCTAATGTCTTCAGCAACCATTTTTACCAGTGCTCATATTGCAATTTTTTTTGCTGTTATCAAATCGTGTTTTTACCAGAGCTCATATTGCAGCTTTTTTGTTATTATCGCTTTTCTCTGGCACTCCTTATTACTGGTTCCCATATTGCATTCATTTCTATGCTTGGTCGGCTCAGGAGTTTTTTGTGGCCTAGCATATGTGCTGATTCCTTACGTTTACGAATTTTTCAATGTAGTTTCTTGTCTATGATGTCAACCTGATCCCACAGAAGGCGGTGATCTCCCTTCTCTCTCCATATGTGTTCAACCACGCCTGATTTTTCCACTTCCCCTCGTGTTACAGCATTCTGGTGTTCTTGAACCCTTACCTTGAGGAAGGGGGGCTGTCTCCCCTTTATATTTCTTTCCACAGCTGCACGAGATAACGTACACACAGCACAGTCGTTAGTCATGTTCTCCTGTATGGAGGTCTTACTCGCGAGAGATATCCACGAAGTGTCGTCAAGCTCTTGAAAGTAGTCCTGATGTTATATGGACCGCAGATCCTTTTTATTTTCTCTGATAACCCCTTCACATAAGGCAGGAAGACTGTTTTCTGAGTGTTGTTATCCTCCTACTCTTGTACCCGACTATCCCAGTTTTTTTTTTTTTTTTGGCTGCTGTCAAGTACCCAGGGTAGTTGTTACGTTGTAGGGTACTATTTATACAGACCAATTCTTTATCAAATGTCTCTGGGTCGCCACTTATGACTTTTGCTCGGTGGTGTAAGCAGCGGACGATCCCTTTCTTTACGCTGTATGGATGGTGCGAGTTCAAATTGAGATACTGTCCATTGAATGTCGGTTAACGGTATACGGATGTCTTGAACCCCTGCTCTCTTCGAGATATTAGAACACCCATGAATGGGAGTGTGTTGTTACTCTCTTTCTCCATTGTGAACTGTATCGAAGGTCTTATTGAGTTCACATGGTCCAGTAGAACCTGAACATCTTCCTGGTGTGGCTAGAGTATGAAGGTGTCATCTACGTACCTTAACCATATAGTTGGCTTTAGAGATATAGATTCTAATGCCATTTACTCAAAGTATTCCATGTATATGTGCGCCATTGCTGGTGATAATGGAGAGCCGATTGCTAAGCCCTCATCCTGTCGATATATGTTTGTTGTTTGTCTACAGAAACTCAACATCTCCATCAGATTATCTATTGGAATACTGGTCCGTTCTTCTAGGGAAGAGTCAGAGGCCAATCTATCTCTGACTACTGAGAGCACCTCCTCCGTGGGTACCTTGGGGAACAAACTCACAACGTCCAAGCTCAACATCTGATTGGATAGGATGGGAGCATCTTTGATTATTTACACGAAGTGGGCGGAGTTTCGGACATATGAAGGAGACTTTCCGATCAATGGGCCAATTATATCTACAAGGAAGCGACTCAGAGGGTGGCACACAGAGCCTTAGCAACTACCAATTGGCCTGAAAAGAATAACGTCTTTGTGAATATTAGGGAGACCGTATATGTGAGGTAGTTTGGTGTAACGCTGCGATAACTGCCTATACGTCTTAGGTGCGAAGTGATCCTTGTTCTTGATTAGTATCTGTGACATTTTGCGTTCCGTTTTCATTGTAGGATCTTTTTTTTTTTTTTGCTGTAGCTACCATTGCTAATGAGGTCTTCCAGCTTTCTTGCATAATCTGATTTGTCCATCACTACAGTCGCATTGCATTTGTCAGTCGGTAGTATGATGATGTTTTCTTTCCTATGTAGAGATCCGATCACCAGCCTCTCCTGTTTTGTTATGATAGACCTGGGCGGTTTGGCCTTCTACAAGGTCCGTCTCACTTTCCATCTCAGTTCATCCGCCTGAGAGTGAGGGATGTTCAAGGCCACCTCCTCGACTGGCAATCATGTCCAAGTATGGCACTCGCCTAATGGTTGTGGCGAAGTTGAGACACTTATTCAATAGTGACTGCTCAGAGGTACTCTGCTACTATTGGCTGATGTTGGCTACTGTTTCACTGGTGGGTGATGGACCTTGTGCGTCACCTTCTGATCTTTCAATCTATCTAATTTTTGTACTTGGCGTGCCTTGACTACATCGAATTCATGTCTGAAGGATGTATCCAGGTCATTTTGGATCCTTCTCTGGTCTTCTTCATAAGTAATTCTGTTGAAGAAATCCTCGAGCCTCTGGGAGATATGACCTTGTAGTCTCTGTTTCATCCAACGATTGTACTGGATTCTCTCTCTAACAAGGCCGTGTCCCGCTTTCTCTTAGACAAGACGTGCTCTCCTTGATTTGACGGGAAGTCTCGGTGCCAAGCCTGAAGTGATGAGTTGTAGGTTACTGCATCGGTATAGGAAGGTCAGATGATTCGATATTCGTGCCAGTTTCTGGTAGGATTTTTCAATTTGTCTCCATTCAAGAACACCAAAAAGCTGTAACACGAAGGAAGTGGAAAAATCAGGCGTGGCTGACCACACATGGAGAGAGAAGGGAGATCACCGCCCTCTGTGGTATCAGGTTGAGATCATAGACAAGGAACACCATTGGAAAATTCGTAAACTTAAGAAATCAGCACATATGTTAGGCCACAAAAATCTCCTGAGCCGACCAAGCATAGAAATAATACAATATGGGAACCAGTAATAAGGCGTGCCAGAGAAAAGCGAAAATAAGAACAAAAAGTTGCAATATGAGCGCTGGTAAAAAATGAAATGATAACAGCAAAAAAATTACAATATGAGCATTGGTAAAAATGGTTGATGAAAACATTAGGTTTATAATACCCAGAAATTCATACACAGATATCTTCAAGGACACGAAGGACACATGGCACAGTGGATAAAGGCGTTGGTTAGATCCAGTGACAAGACCCAAAGAGTGTGAGTTCAATAACCGGTCAAGGCAGTGGAGAACTTTCCGAGGGAAATTAAGAGGAGATAACTGATAACTAACAGAGATAACTGAGATAACTGATAACTAACATCCATTAAAACATGGCACGTGGAACTAGAACAGTCCACCCCAGGATTCAGTTCGACATTCCAACCACCTGAAGCAGGCCGGGGCGTTCAACGGCTGAAACGTTGTAATAAATGTGGCGACAATAGTCCGAATATAGTAAATAATGTACATAATACCTCATCCCAGAAATATAGACATATATTGAAAATATTTACACTATTAATGTTGAAAATTCTTTACAATATATC
>CAHIKZ030001813.1:1320000-1390000 GCA_903632075.3 Acanthosepion pharaonis
TTAAGTACCCCGAATATCATCCGCACTTATAAAATGTGAATAACTCCCTGATTTTTGTTAATCATTGTGAGGGATGGAGTTGTTGCGAGGAAATCTAAAGAAATTTTGATTTAAAATTTATAATTTCAAAAGTATGCCAAAATTTTAATAATAAATAAAGTCTGATTTAAAATTTATAATTTCTTGGTTATTAATTTGGGATGAATTAACTGTTCAATTTCCTTATATTCTGTTCTAAATTTGTGATAACTGATCCATAAAACGTTATTTGAAGTGTTTGGTGGTATTCGCTAATTCCATAACCTGAATTTTTATGATGAATTCAGTGTAGGTGCCATCACTCCTTTCATTCTAATTTCATCGTAGTTTCTGTTTTTGAAAGGTTGGTTTTTATCATAATTCTTAGAATACTAAGACAACGTTGATTTCTTTCTTTCTTTCTTTGTTAAAGATCATTATCTTGATTTGAATACCTATTTCATCAACATTGCACCTCATAATTTGCAATAAATAAGCAGAGAACAGTTTTAATGAGTAGACACACCTGATATAGTGGCAGTGAAGATCTTAAATATTCGAAGAGTAGAAATAAAATATTACGTCTGAACGCCAGAAAAACGATATGGCTATTAGTAATGCTTACACCTTTTCACTTCTATAAAAAATGAATACTATCTGGAAGTTAAAAATAAATGTTACAGTGCAACTCTTTAATATAAGGAACAAGCATTAACAAAATCAATTCCAAAAATAGATGATATATTTAATGAAGTCTTGAGGATAGCATTAAATATCTGTTGCAATAACAATATTAAAGACAGAACTACATAGGGAAACAATGAAATCTTACAGACACAATGGAGGAAAAGCAAGCGCAGTTTCGTGGCCACTGCTAGGGAAGTAAAATGTTGTGATCCTCTTGCAATTTGATTTTCAAATTATTGGAAAAGACTGTACAAGACGGAAAGTTCAGCAGAAATGGTATGATAATTGAAATTACCATACAGTATGAGAATGCTTTCTAGACCGATCAAGACTACTTTGCTTATCGAATTGGAAATTCAACTGTGGAATAAAATATCTGGAACTGTAAAAATCATTTCCGCGAGGTCTTTTCAGGTACTTCATAGTTCTTGAACAAAGAGCTGTCCCTTGCAGCTACATAAAAGTTTTCGTTGTCTCTACCTTTCTATTCACTACCATCCATTTACACAATCATGAGGTAAATGGAACATGGTTTACAACCATCATTCCCGACATCTCCACATCCTCTGTGCCTTAAATCTTCCAAGCACAGTTTCTTTATAATAAAACAAAGTTTATTTTTTCTGATTTTAAATATGAATGTCTTTATAACTGCCATTTTTCTTCAGAACTCCTCACGTTTTCTGTCTGTGATATTCTCAGCATCCGTCCTTGGAACCATGTATTTTTTTCGAGCTTGTTATTTATTTATTTGTAAGACAATTATCCACAAAAACAATGAAAGCACAACATCAGCACGTTTTGGATTCCGCATAAATTAAATTAAAACAGAATTCATTTCTTTTTACAGAAGCAGAACGTATAACAATCTCATGTGACAAACTATATTAAATGGATGATCTATATATTTGAAATCATTTTTGAACTGATAGAATTGCAGAGATATGGGCAGTAATATAAAAATGAATACCATAGGATGTCATAGATGAAAAGACACAAAGCAATGATATTTCAAAACTGTCAGGCATTATTAAATTCACTGACAAAATATAAAAAAATGTATATGATTCATACACTAAACTACTAAAGAGCAGAACATGTCAGCTAGAAACATCAATAAGGTAATATATGTGAAATTATCAAAGATTACGGTCACAATGTGTGGGCATTGCAGAAGTAAAAAGAACTTGTTCATCAGATTATACTACGGGACCCATATAATCCTGAATAGAACAAGAGGGCGACCAATAAAAACGTTCATCGATCGAC
Organism: Acanthosepion pharaonis; assembly: GCA_903632075.3. Classification (NCBI taxonomy): domain Eukaryota; kingdom Metazoa; phylum Mollusca; class Cephalopoda; order Sepiida; family Sepiidae; genus Acanthosepion; species Acanthosepion pharaonis. The sequence continues at coordinate 1,321,975 of CAHIKZ030001813.1, forward strand.
TCGGAGATGACACAATAAACAGAAGGACAGTGTGGTAAGAATTTGAAGGAAGAATTGTATGACAAATGGTCGGAGTGAAGTAGTCAAAAGTGATCGTTTGTGAACAAATATACAACAATGGAAAAATGTACCAAAAATCATTGAATATTGAGGAATTTAGAAGTTTTTTTTTGTTTGATTTTTGCTTGCTAATCATTGTTTACATTATAAGCATCTTGTTAAAATTTGTTTTTGTTCTTTATAATAAACTATTTATGAAGACCAACGTATTAGTTTTACCTTAGAAATACGATATGGGAGCTGCTTAGAAAGAGAAAGTATAGCAAGATTTCAACTTCAGCAGCAGCAACTGTAACAAAAGAGAAAATATTCTGTGAGTGCAATCAGGCATGACCATCATCAGTAAAATTGAGTTTAAGTGTCTAAATTCTCCCCAGAAAATTTTCTAGTCGAGTAGATTTAAATTTTGGTTCGTAAATTTGGTGAATCCTTATGCCACGCAGCCAAGTGGAAACCGGGCGAGTAAAAACTGAACAATTCTAAAAATTAGAACTATAAAAGATATCTCTAGATAAAGTTCAACTCCCGTAGATTAAATAAATGGTTCAGTTCGGAGTTCGCTGTACGTCTAGATGAAGGCGAAACGTGGGGTGCAATGACCGAAACGTCGTTATAACAACAAAGCTGGTGACAATTCTCCGCCTGTAAATTGTATAAATACTACTAAAATAAATTCGAAAACTTTCGAGAGCAGTTGAAATTTCATGTTTCAATTGTTCCAAGCATATGCGATTTTTTTCCTACCTTTTAAATAACTGTGGTAAAAGCCACTTAACTCCATTACTATCATGAATGGACTGATCGATTCATAAGACGTCCTGGTTAATTGTCAAATAAAACGGAGGGCAGTTCGAATTCTAGTCAAGGTGGGAAATATATTAATCCATCCCTTCTTTCCCCGTCAGCTTTGGGTTAAATAAAACAGACACAGTTTTTCATCTTTGATTGGCAACCAGTCGAGTGGAAAGACGACTCTGATTTCAATAATCGTATTTATGCGGATTTGCCCAATGAGAACACAATGGTCCCAAGGACCGTCGCCCTTGATGGTATGCATTTTATTGTTAATGCAACGCTGACTTTTAACTTGGTTCGTTTCTCAGAGAAAAGAATAAAGGCACACAAAAATAGCAAATCATATTTGGCGAAAGTTTTCCTACAGGAGTTTGTTCCCATATTACCGCGCTAATATCAAGCAGATATCATCAGTTGAAAAGTTTTTTTCCCGAAACTTGGCTGAAATGAAGACATTGGACGTGCCACAAGGAATGGAAAGCTGCCAAAAAATTCTTGCTCGAATATGAAAAGGAAAGCAAAGAAAGTTATTTTCCTTGAAGTCAGTGATGTACAAGCTTCTGATTTATGAAAAATATGTATTATTTCTTCTTTGATAGTCATGAGCTACAAAGTGAAACAGGGAAATTTTGTGCTGTCTAAAATTTCAAATAATACACTTATAGTAAGTCTTTCTCACTCTCTCTCACTCTCCATATATATATATATATATATATATATATATATATATATATATATATACGTACAAAACACACGCACACACACTTGAGTGCCCTCACGTCTCAAAGAAAATGTATCCCGAAGGTTTTTCTACGTGACGATATCTGAAAACTAATAACGTTATTATCTGAATTATGTTGGACAAGGTGTTCAATTATTGGTTTGGGCTTAGATCGTCCTTAATTTTCCGTTTTTATTTCGTTTTTTTTTTCTTTTTCAACTGTGTCCATGCTTCGAGTTGTCTGCGCCTGACTTCCGAGATCAACACTGGACCCACTGGGCCTTCGTTTGAACATTGCACACGCTCTTGTCCTTCAAACGTTTTCTTCAGAATTCTAAGTTTATCAATTGTTCCTTGTTGATTAATCATTCCCGCACACTTTTATTGTCTATGCCTGGTGTTCGCATTGAGCTATCGTAATATAGAATGTGTTAGGATTCTTACTGACTTATTCTACAGTGTTGTTAACTGCCAATAGATTTTATTAAAAAAATTAATTTTCCTCTCCATATTTGGCCAGCCATACTTGATTTTAAAATGTCTGCGTGGAGTAAAGCTTTTCAGTTTTCACTAATTTTAATTTTCATTAAGTGGCAAGTATTGCCATAGTACTCTGTTACAAGTGGATGAACTGCTGTAGCCACAGTTCTTGATCATGATATCTTCCAGTGGGTGAATAATTTACATAATGTGGGGCCATTTGTTAATACTGTATGGCCCACATATTATTTGGAATTTGTCCGTCACGTCACTCATAATAATTGATGGGTGCCTTTTTCTAAAATATTTTCTAAACTTGTTTCTGCATAAATAATGTATTTAGAAGATTTCCTTTATATTGATCTTCTATTGTAAATGCGTTTTTCGATGTTAAACTCGATGTAAGTAGCAACTTAGCTCATTTATCATATTACCTGTGATTCCACACCAAAAATCAATTATATTAATAACTGCATATACTCATGTATCATCTGAATTTTGAAGCTAATTTTAAGGGGGTCGCATCATACACGTGATATAATACTAGTGTATGTACTCTTGACCAAGCCATTTACTGTAGTCAAAAAGTACAGTTGTATTTAAAATAAATATGATTTGATAAAACTGATGTTTTATTTAATCCAATATTAATGCATGCAGTATTCACATACTAGTATCGTATTAAAAAATACAAACATGGCGAATGTTTTCCATTCTCTACGTTGATAAGATGTTTAACAGTTCCTCGTTCGATTGTTTATGGCTGTACGCGTTTACGCAATGAGTACAGTGTCACTAACGATACTTTGTTCATTGACTTTTACTTTTTAAAATTATTTTAAACTAGAAGATTGTATAAAGAGATGACGGGGAAAAGGAGCTCGCATGATACACGAGATACATGATTAAATCCCTCTTATATGTTAATATTTGGGGGTTGCACGATAAACGAGATCGCACGTTCCAAGTGTATATAAGGTAACTGCTTGTATACTAGTTCTTATAGACAAGAAATACTTTTTCTACTATTCTTCACCCAGTACAAGGCCCAAGAGCCATCCAAGTTAGATGGTTACTGAATAATATTATGTAGGAGCGTACAAAAAAAAAGGAATAAGAGCTGAATGTTATGAGGATATGTAGCATAGATAGCGGTTAACCCAACACGAAGAAGTTAGGATTGTAGTGATCGGGAAGGATTCTCTGAGGCACTTGTTCCAGCTCACGGGAAGAAGTTGCCTTAATGGAACTCCCCCCCCCACAAAAGAAACAACGAATCAACTATTGGTATGGCCGGTTATAACTGTGAATGTCCGAACTGGTAGAACTAAAAAATATATCTCGTTTGAACATTTAAGCTTGTTGTAGTCCTCCCTCTAAAGAGTCTATGCTGCAGTCTTCCGCCTACTATAAGATTAGTACGAGAGAAAGCCTTGGGAGAACAGTCGAATAGATTGAACGCTGGGTCAACGGACACACACTCACTAGTCGTGTAATGCTCTTCTCTTGTACTTACTGTTTAATATATGATATATCTTCAACAGTGGTTTTGTTATTTCTAAATCATTTATTTGGTCACAATATCTTGGCCACGAGGATGGGGTAAGGATATGGCTGGATTGATGAACCCAGATATAGCAACAATGCTCCAATTTTATCCTGATTTGTCTCTTATAATGATGGAGTATCGCAAAAGGAACCTGTTACTTTCTGTGGCGGTGAAAGGAATCGACCACATTTCAAGCATCTTTAGCGATGAAGGATGTATTAAGGAAAATAAACTACAATGAATGAAAATATAAATATAAACTAATCGTGCAGCGAAATCCATTGCATCAGTTTGCTTGAAGTTATTCCATATTTTAAAACGGAAAAGCCGTTAAATATCCAGACGTAGATGCAGAAAATAAGCGTCGACCGTCGTAACCAAACTTCCCAGTGTCTTTTCCATAAATATTTTCATTGCAATTATTCTGATGAACACTCGTTTTTGATAACTCGATTCTATGAATTTAAGTGTATTAACCGATTGGCAACTAAATCCCATTTTACTCCTGAAATAATGTATTCTGTATTGGTTTTCTCTCGCACCTGAGGAATTCTTTCCTGTCAATTATGACCTTCAAATATGTACATGCATTGTCTTTCTTCTTCCGTTTTCCTGGATCCTCTTCTTTCTAATTTCCTCTCTCATCATCAAAGTATTTTATAAGTGTCATTCATTATAAGCAGCCTTTGCTTGGAGTGAGATGAATAGAAAATTTAAAAATATAAATGTAATTGCTGAAAAGAAACGTAAACACGTTGTGAAATATATCAAGAGTTCGATAGATTTTTATGTTTTAGAATGAATACTGAGAGTAACGCATTTGCAGGATCATATGATGAAAATGAGTGAAAACATTTTTTTAATCATTTAATTCCGTGCAAGGCAGTAAAGACGCTAAGACACAAGAGGGTTACTCCGTGTGAAAGAATAAGAAAAAAGAAACATTATTAACGAGTGATAACAATAGAAGAGTAATCAATTATAAAGTAGATAACGATTGACAAAACATTTAAATTTTTGTATATCAAAGTTGGTTGGAAATCATGGATCCAGAAGATATTTCATAACTGAGAAGTGCAAGAAAATAAACTATTATCATAGAAAATACGGTTGCATCTAATCAATTCAACTGTTAATTGATTAAATCTTGTCACCAATCTAGTTCTGCACTTAAATTCATAAAGTCTAGGCACTACAGTGAATAGTTCACCCGAACAATTACTATGTTAGTATTTATAAAAAAATAAGACACATGGAAGCTACATAACATAGATGGAAATGTGACTAAAACCGAGAGGCCAGGTCAAGACCAATAATATTGCTGATTCTTCTCTGGATTTTATTAAGAATATCTGAATATACATCAGTAGCACCGAGCCATGTGTGGCAGCAATATTAAAACCCGGGATGAATAGTAGAGTTATACATATGTAAGATAGATTCCGGAGATAAGTATTATCATACACTGAACAATATTCTTAGCGGCAGACCTAGCAATTGATTCAAAATAATCTTTTCACTTCAAGTCAACGACCTACTCTCTTCAAGGTTAGCATTATCCATACTGATGAGAGAGAGGAAGCCGTCTATTAGGAGCACGTCAGACACCTTAGATACAAAAATCTAACATGCAGACCTGAGACCAACAATTATTATATATATTATAGAGGAGTGGCAGAAACTATAGTCTTCTACCGAAACAAAAAACCGTTCGAAATTCAACCAGCTATAGGAGAATAGCATCAGAAACACCAAATTAAAGGGAAGAGATTATTTTCAGGCTCCATACTTCACATATTACTATAAAAAATCCATCTATCCTAAAAATGAGGGAACCTCCTGTATGTCTAGCATGACATTCACCATAAAACTATACATACTGATAAACTGCAGCCACTTTATTTCAATCCGCTTAAAATACAACCAAACAAACTGATTCATTTTACATATTCCAGTTTCTAAAGGAAATTAAACTGATCTCAAAAATATAATTGAAAAGAAAAAATATCACCACAACTAAAAACAGTCTTTTATGTAATTCTTTTACCATTTAAATACGAGATTATTAGAGAAATATTAAATTTCGGCATTAAATAACCCAATTGGTTGATATGCAGTAAAACATAACAAACCAATTTCTCTGATATTATATGTTAAGAGTATATGTAATCATCGAGCTTTTCAAGTTCTTTATATTTTATCTTTATAATTTTCTTGAAATATAAAGTTCAAAATACTTAAACATTCTGTTATTTATTCATTTTAAAATATAATTCCAGAATTTCCCTATTTAGATTAATAATTTCATGTTATTCTCCCCGTCATTTTGATATTAGAAAAACATTTGATGTTTTTCTTGTATGCTTTCTTACAATTGTTTCTCCCAAATAGACCGAAGAGCCACTCAAGACAGAAACCATAGGTTTAGTGAATGAGATTGTTGTACGAGAAAGAAGTACAAATTATGAGGATAGAGGTTAAGGTGTTAGTGATCGGGGAAGTATGCACACGGAAGTCTATTCCACAAATCAGAGGTTCTCAGAAAAAAAAACTGACAAAGTGGATCTTCGCATTTTCCAGTAGAATAAAAACGACAGAAAAGGGGATTATTCCTCCATGTGAACGTAGCATAGTGTCTTGGCTGTAAACCTTTGAACGAGTGAGACCAAAGAATATAACTCCTCTGAATATTTGCTATGGAGATAGCGATAGGCTTGTGATTTTTCATCTGGAGCGAAAGGGGCTGCAGTATGAAAAATAATGAATTACCCACAAGATTCCGTAAACGCCTTTCGAACAATGTCAAGACTGGAAAGTGAGGATTGGGTATCCCCAGTTCAGATGTAGCAGCGATGAACCATTTTTGGCATTATCTGACTCTTGTAAACATAGAGCATTACAAGAGGTTCCAGATACTTTCTACTTTAAATATTCTCCAACTTTGTTTACTCCCATTCCTACCCAGTTCATTTTAGGAATGTGTTTTCAATGTTTGTTGTAACTAGATTATTTGAAGGTTTACCTGTTTTTATGCTTTTGTGTTGTCTATTTAGGTTAGTACAATAACTTATATTTTCTTTAATATCCTTTCCTGAAATCAGGTAATGGCTGCAACCTGTGATACCAAATTACATGCTTCACCAAAGTCAACCAAACTAAACTTTTTTTCTTTATCTTATTTTATCAGTCATCTATCATTTGTAAATGGTCTGTTGAATTATCACTCCAAAAATCATGTTGGTGTGTTCGTCTTTATTTTTACGATATCGCTAAGGTCTTTATTAGAAATTTTTCATAAAATAGGATTACTACTTTGCCGATGTAGATGTGCGCTGTAGTGTAATGAATATCGTCTCGAAATAGAAAATTGAAGAAACGAATTAGAATCCCAATCGAGTTCGTTATATTTACTTACACACAACTTCCCTTGGGAAAGCTATGGATCCATCTTTTCTCCTCCAGGCTATGTTTCTTTATCTTGGTAACCAGTCTACATAGAAACAAATGAAAACATACTACAGGAAAAATCTTCTGCCTCGTCAGTCATGTATCGAAAATCGCCCAGCGTGTAACACTTTGTCGTCTAACATTTTACTATATTCAGTTAGTAATAATTACCCAACATTTACTAGAATATAATTAAGAAACTATTCTCATTTTTCAAGACCCGTTACTATTCCATGTTTTGCCTGGAGCTTTTTCAAAATTCACGTTGAAATTGCAAACATTAGTAGACTTATTGTCACTTCAATAATATTACTAATATCAGTGATGGTTGATGGTATGTTTTCAAAGCATACATATTTGTGTAGTAGTCATCTGTAATTAATAAGTTTATATTAGCTAGTTTTCCCCTTTTTCTTTCAAGGCGAGAAGATGTTGCTTTCCAATACGGATTGTGGATCGAGTGTTGTGCAAATTTCCTCTGCTTTCTGATAGATTTCTACTCTTCCCAAGTTCTTTTTTTCGTTTTGTATGAACGTGTCATTTCTATCTGAATTCTGCATTTCTATCTTTGCATTTATAGCCCTCTTACTCTTTTCATTTTCATAAATTCTTTCAGTGTTTCTCTTTGTTGTATATATTCCCGTGATTCTCTCTGCTGTTATTTTTATAATAATTGTTAATTTTCTATTCATATTATCTGATTCATTTTTGTTAACGTCGAATGTAACTCTGCAAGCTGCCATTTTATGATTCTTTATGTGACTTTCATAAACAATGTTAATAGAGAATTATTTTTATGCCAGGTGCATTTTTACTGTAGTTCTTCACCAATTACGAAACCCATTTCATTTAATATTTCTGTATTTAGTGTATTCTAATTTCATTTCCGTGTTCTTAATATATTCTATTCCTAAATACGTGTATCTCTAAGAAGTTAAAATTCTGTCTCTATCATTCTGATTTCCTGTTCCAAATTTTCTTCCATTACTTTCTACCTCTTTTCTTGGTCCCGCTTTTTCCTGAAATTGCATCATGAAAAGGTTGAAAATAATTCTCTTCGTCTACTATGTTAATGTCGTCGTACAACACTCCTCTTTCCTTAAATGAACATTTCGAAGCACACACACACACACACACACACACACACACACACATATATATATATATATATATATATATATATATATATATATATAAGAATAGTAGAAACCTAAATTTATACATAGAGCTTCCAAAATGTCGTAGAATGCATGCCAAGAATTGTACCGGTTCTTAAGGTAAAATTAGAACTAACCGGGTCCTAGAATATACACTGACAGATGAGCATACACGCATACGTGTGTTTCCGTTATTTTCTCTCATATATACAGAAAATATCTTACTTGGTAAGAATATTTCATACAAAGTACAAGCTTACATATCACATTGAAAGACCGGTTCTCGTCTACTCACCGATGTTAAACAAAATGTAGCTTAGTTAATACTTAGATGGGTGACTTTTTGAGAATACCATGTGGTATAATGTATAACGGCTTGGAATGAAAAAAATCAGAGCTGAGTTCAATTTCAAGTTGGGTTCGTCACATTTATTTACGTAAACATACATTGTCAAAGGTATAAATTCATCTCTTCTCCCTATCTATCTGAAAAGGGTTATCTCCTCCATTAATGAATACAGCATTTGTTCGCAAAAAGAAATCTATTATCGAAATCTAAAAATGTTTCTGTTCTAAATGACCTACGAAGTGTTGATAAGTCGTAAAAACTAATCAATCTATCAATCAAAACATAGTTCGAATTTACATGTATTGACAAAGTAGAAGTATTGCATTAAAACATTGAAAATATTTGACATATGACATCTTCATATGGAAAGAAATGACTTGCATATTTGGCGATACGAATTTCGAATTTTCTGGAATAAAACACTTTAGCTGCAAGTTGAGACCCAGAAACTGCAATAACGACAAATGGGCGATGTCACTGTGATGTGATATTGACAAGAATTCATGCAACTAAGAATGCAACCTCTCAAGAAAAGGAAAAAAATTAAAAAATTCTCTCGATGATTAATACGGCTCCACATTGTCTGCAATGAATAAATGCAGACATGGTCTTTGAACGAAGTTATTGTTTGGCATTCTTTTTCCTTATAACATCACTGAGGAATTACAGCCATATTTGAAAACAGACAAGCGAATATCTCTATGTTAAGAAGGCCTTATTTAAAATGACATTTGTTGTTTTATATGACAATTTCCATAGAAAACAATGTTTTGTTATTAAAAAAATCAACTGATAAAATTTTGTTTTTGTCTGAATTCAGTTTTATATTCGTAGGAATGAAATTGACTTTTCGTTAAATGTAGAACCTGCTAAAATTTGAAGACGCTGATTTCAGGATAACTGATTTGCACACAGTTTTTTTTTTTATCATGTGGCTTTATTTCATACGGAAATGAATGCAGTCAATTTTCTGTGTTCAGTGATGGATAGTTTAAAAAATAATATTGCTAAATAATGTTACGCAAATACTAAATGAAAACGATTTTCATGAATAATGAATAATGAATAATTTCTTAATATATCTTAAACCTGATTGTATTTAATTCATGAATAATTTCTTAATATATCTTAAACCTGATTGTTTAAATTATGAAGTTACTTTCTGAATTGAGCATATTTTCATAGCATATAGTTCACGGTAGTTGCATTATATATATATATATATATATATATATATATATATATATATATATATATATATATATATATATATATATATATATAATTTTGTGTTTTTTTGCAAACTCTGTTTAATATTTTTTATTATTAACACGCTTTAATATTTTTTATTATTAACACGCTTTAATTTTTTTTATTATTAACACGCTTTAATATTTTTTTATTATTAACACGTTTGTTTGCCGCTTTTGACCTAATGGCTACCATTAGGTCAACTCCATAGCACAAAGTATCGATTTCTATAATTTTTATTTTCTTTATAAAAAATATTAAATCTGACTTCATGTGCTTTTTATAATGAATTTATAATACAGAATGAAATAGGTTTTGCTGCATTTAAAAATAAATTTTGATTTTATTAGGTGAAATATTTCCCAGGAGCTACCTTATTATTAAAGTGATTGCAAACCATAAACCCGTTATGTAAGAGACACCGCTGGAAGATTATGCATCCAATAAAACTATTTTCTCATCTATCTTAAGTTCTTCATACAATTTCTCTGTGGTACAAAACTAAAGCATAGACTGAAGAAGTTGAAATATGTTGAAAAATAATGTCGACAAAGCAAAATACGTTGTAAATTATCGGAAGCGGTCAGATTTTTTTAGAAACATTTATCAAATCAGATCGTTGATATTTCAAATATTAAACAGAATTGAAATTACCAATAAAACGAAGTGAAACATTTTAAAAGTAACCCTTATCTGTAATCTTATCCCACACCAGAAAAGTATAAGACAATCAGTTGGTCAATATATGCTGTACACTGTAATTTCAAGGGATAAAGAAAAGCCTTTTATTTGCAAGAAGACGATTGCCGTCTAAAATTAAAGAAAATCCAATCTCTTGACGTTCAAAGAAGACCGTGTAACACGTAGAATATTGATACATTTGCACAGTGAAATCTCCATGTGATACTGGCAAGTCGCAGAATATGAAATCTTGTGGCTGAAAAAATAAGGCTGAATGAAATAAAAGATTGTGCTAAAAAAGGCGTAGATAAACTGTAAGAAAGTAACAATACATACATGCTAATATATTTATAAAACCCCAGTGGCACATTACCCCCCACAAAAGGTAAGTTTAGACATACTGGACATGTAAAGGTTTTTTAACACCGTGGACAAATGACAGCCTCTATTGTAAATTTTTTCCACGTCTGACAAGAAGTCGTTACATACAAGGACATGCCTGATGAAATCCAATTCCAAATAAAGCTTACAAGAAGAACTAATCATAATGCACGATGAAATATGACTTTGATGAGATTAATTTGCCTATGGTTGGGTCTAACAGTTACAACGCAAGTATTTTCATAAAAAAATAGTTTTACGTTATATGAACTTAATGAAACGATTATTGACATTCCTTCGCAAAAACGTTAAGAAAGTTAAAGAACGGTCAGCATTCGTTTCCATGCAGTAAGTGCGGGATATAGTGTTTCAACCAAACTAACGCCACTAGACTGGACACACATACAACTGTTAAAACTTATGGACGCTACTGATAGAAATCGTGCAGGATATCGTCTATGGACCCAATAGACAGAAGTACTGCGGAATATTGTGTATGGACACAATTTATAGAACTAGTACGTTATATCGTGTATGGACCCAACAGATTAGAACTAGTGCAGGATATCTAGTATGGACCCAACTGAGAGTAATAATGAGAGATATTGTATATGGACCCAACTGATAGAACTAGTGCGGGATAACGAATATGGACCCAACTGGAAAAACTATTGCGGGATATATCGAATGTGGGATATCGAGAATGGACCCAAGTAATGGAAGAATTAATAGAAATCATGCGGGATATCGTGCATTCACCTAACTGACAAACAATGCGGGAAATTGTGTATAGACAAAACAGGGAGAAGTAGCGCTGGTTATCGTGTATGGACCCAAATGGTATAACTATTACGGGATATCGTGTATGGATCCAACTGACAGAAGTAGTGCAGGATATCAAATATAGAATCAACTTATAGAACTAATGTGGGGTATCATGTATGGGGCCAACTGTTAGACCAAGTGCTGGATATCTAGTATGGATCCAACGGATAGAATAAGTGCACATGTTGAGTATGAACTCAACAGATAGAATGATTGCGGAATATCCTGTATGGACCCAACTGATAGAACTAGTGCAGGATATCGAGTATGGACCCAACGGAGAGTACTGTTGCGGGATATTGTGTATCGATAAACCAGATAGAAACATTGCGGGATGAAGTAAGTTGCCGATTATGGATCCAACTGATATAACTAATGCGGGATATCGTGCATGTACCCAATTGATATAACTAGTGCTGGATATCGTGTATGGATCCAACTGATACAACTAGTAAAGAATATCGTTTATGGACCCAACTGATAGAACTATTGTGGAATATCCTGTATGTACCCAACAAATAGAACTGGTGCGGGGTATCGTCTATGGCTCCTGTTGACAGAACTAATGCGGGATATCGAGTATGAACCCAACTTATAAACCTAGTGCGGGATATCTAGTATGGATCCAACGTATAGAATAAGTACACTTGTCGAGTGGAGACCCAACGGATAGAATAAGTGTGGGATATCGTATAGGCTCAGATGATAGAACTAATGCTAGATATCGTGCATGGATCCAACGGAGGGAGCAAATACGGGTTTCCGTTTAGGGATACACTGGTAGAAATAATGCGGGATATCGTGCATGAAACCAATTGATAAAACTATTGCAGCATATTTGAGTGTGGACACAACTGATATAACTAGTGCATGAAATCAAGTATCTACCCAACTGATAGAACTAGTGCAGTATACGGACCCAAGTGAGAAAACTAGTGCGGGATATCGTGTATGTAGCCAACTGATAGAATTAATGCAGGATATCAAATATGGATCCAACTGATAGAACTAGTGTGGGATACCGTTTATGGAACTAACTGATAGAATTATTGCAGGATATCGAGTATGGAGCGAACAGATAAAGCAAGTGCGGGTTACCGATTATGGACCCAAGTATAAAAATAATGCATAATATCGTCCATTTACCAAACTGGCAGACCTAGTGCGGGATATCGCTTATGGGTTCAACTGATAGACCTAATGCACGGTATAGAACTAGTGCGAGATATCATGTATAGACATAGCTGATAAATCTATTGCGGGATATCGAGTATGATATGGAGTATGGAACGGATGGAACAAGTGCAGGATATCGAACTTGAACCCAACTGATAGAACTATTACCGGATATCGTTTATAGACTCAACAGATAGAACTAGTTTTGGATATGGATCCAACTGATGGAACTAGTGCGAGATATCGCATATGGATCCAACCGATAGAATTAGTTCGGAATGTCGTGATAGAATTAGTGCAGTATAACATATATGATAGAATTAGTATGGGATATTGACTATGGGCCCAACTGAAAGAATTAGTGTGGGATATTGAGTATGAGCCTAACTGATAGAATTAGTGTGGAATATTGAGTATGGACTCAACTGATATAACTAGTGCAGGATATCGTGCATGGATCAAAATAGAACAAGTGAGGGACATCGTGTAAGGGCCCAAACGATACAATAAATGCGGGATATCCAGTGTGGACCAAGCGGATTGAAAATTGCGATATATTGAGTATGGACCCCACTGGTAGAACCAGTACGGCATATCCTGTAGAGACCCAACTGATTGAACTCGTGCGGGGTATCGTGTATGGACCCAACGACAAGAACTAATGCGGAATATTATGTATGGACCCAACTGATAGATCTACTGAGTGATATCGAGTATAGACCCAACGGATAAACCAATTGCGGGATGTCGAGTATAGACCTAACTGATACAACTAGTACGGGATATTGTATATAGACCCAAATGAAACACTTTATTTGGATATCGAGTAAGGACACAACTGATGGAAATTTTGCGGCATATCGTTTATAGATCCAAGAGATATAATTCGTGCTGTTAGAACTATTGTAGGATATTGTTTATGGCCCAACTGATAGAAGTAGTGCGAGATATTCTGTATGGACACAACTAATAGAAATAGTACGGGATATCGTTTATAGGCCCAACTGATAGAACTAGTGCAGGATATCGTGTATGAGCACAACTGATAGAACTAGTTCAGGATATCGTGCATGGATCCAACGGATAGAACTGCAGAGTGATATCTGTTATGGACGCAACTGATAAAAAATAGCGCGGGATATCGAGTATGGAACCAACGGATAGAAAAAATCTGGGATATCAAATACGGATAGTTACTTGTGTGGGATATCAAATGGACCCAACAGATAGATCTAGTGAGTGTTATTGAATATTGCCCCACCAGATAGAACTAGTGCGGGATATCGAGCATGGACCCAAATGATAGAACTAATACAGGATATCGTGTATAAAACGAACAGATAGAACTGGTCTGTAATATTGTGTAGGTAACCAACGGCTATAAATATAGGAATTACGTATTTTTACTCGTAAATGTAATAAAATATTTCAAGAATATTTAGTTTGAGCTGTCACGTTATTACATATTCCTATCTCTGTTGCCGTCAGCAAAAATATTACAGATAATGACATTAGCATTGTATTTGTGTAATGTGCTAATGTACTAAATTTTACCGGGTACAATGATCGTGAACCCCCAAGGCATATGGTTACCGTATAAAATGGTAATGATGACTGTGGTGTGTAATATAAATGGAAGTTAATGTTAAGATTAGGGATATGTAGCCAACTTTTGTTTGATCTTTGACTTGAAGAAATTAATTCTGATATCGACTTTAAAGAATTTGAAATCCTTATCCCAATGAAAACAAGTTTAATGTCCCACGTATCAATTTATCGAATGAAAAATAATAATAAAAGTTGTATTAACGGAATGAATACATTTATTTTATTTATTGAATCTAATAGCGAAATCATCAAAGAATTATTTATTATAGTAATAATTTGTAAATCAATGAAATTGTATCAGTATGTAGTTTTCATTTAATTGGATTATTCTCTTGTGTTTACACAGGGAATCGTTAAAACTTATACAGTATACCTATTAAAACGTGTTACAACATTATAACGATTAAATCTGTATACCTTAATTATTTCAAGTTAAGACAATAGCAAACGCTCCAGACCTCATCAAGATTGCAAGTCTATCCTTAGCGTTCTCCACTTATGCTAAAGCACTGTTATTTCTTTAAATTAAAGATAAAATTTACAATATTTATATTCGCAATATTGTTCTAGTTCTTTTTTTTATTACTACTTAGTTATTCCTCGCCCATTTTCACCGAGTCCAATTACACACTGCCCGACCCAGGGATTGATCTTACAATCACTTTCAACAAATTCACGAACCAAAGCTTTAAGCTACTATGCCATTATCACTGAGAAAGAATAAGACGATATTGCTAGAGATGTTCATTCGTAGGAGACCAGTCTACACCCTTAGATTAAGTAAATATTTCACTTCATAATTATCTGTTGTTTACCCAGATCGATATCCACCTGAGAAACCCGAAGGTGAGTTACAACGACCGAAACGTTGCAATAGCAACAACAAAGATGACGACAATACATCTCTCGGTTTCAGTCACTTTCCTATGGCCATAATCTTACTTCCCTTTGCCTTTTCTATATTTGCTTACATGCCAATTATTTTGATTGACTTACTTCTATGTCACATAGATATTTGTAATTATGCGCAGTTCTACATGAGCAATAAGTTTTCATCAATTTACAGTTGGATTGGCTATATATAACTAAGTTCTATGCTGTTTCTTATCTCGCACTTATCGCTTGTGGAACACTTTCCTGGAACTCTTCTTTCCAGTGAATTTTGATCTACAGAAATTCAAATGCAATGTCTATCGTTACCTATTGCCTTCTTGAGTACTCTTCAATTTTCTCCTTCTTTTAATAATGTTTCACTTTTTTTTTCTTGATCTTTTACATTCAGTAATCATTTGTCTTCGTGGTTTTACTGCATTCATTGTGGTGAAATCATTAAAAAATAATTCCACCAATAAAGCGTTACTTTAATCTGAAGTACTTTTAGAGGGCAAAAGGCGTTACATAATAGGTATTTTTTTCAACTTTGTCATTCAACTACCTAATATTTTATGAATAAATAATTAAATATTTCCCTCTCCCCGCACTGTCTTAACCGAACGTTAATCCTCTCTACATATGACGTTACATTCAATATTAATAAAATAATATAATTATAAATGATTGAAACAAAAAACGAAACTTTTTTTTTAAATAATTACTTTTCTTAGTACTTTAACCCCAACTCCTAAAAGCGGCGCTATTAGTAAATCCGTAAAATTGTGTTTATTCGGGGACAGAGCTGTAGTGGGGGGCATGACGTGATAGAAGAAAACAACATGCCAATTTGGGTTTAAATAAAATGAAAAAACGAACTCAACAGAAATTATGTCCAAAATTGTTCCCCACTATTATTGATTAATTTCAAAATTTTATCACTTCAAACATTATTGTTAGTAAAAATCCATAATTTAATAGACAATCCGTTTATTTGTTTTAAATAATATTTCTTTAATTCGGACCGGTATACGGAATTATTATACCGTTTAAAAAATAAACGTAGTGTCTACTCAAAATGAGGAAAAAGCAATATATAAAATACATCTTATATTTAAGAGTTAATCAGTGAAAAAATATTTTAAGCATTCCAGCCTAAATAAGTCGGGAGTGCCACTACCACACAAGGGGTTACAGAGGATGGGAGCAAGAGTAAGGAGACGTAATAGAGGAAAGGATGAAGAGAAGGGCGGGGAATAGATCAAGGCACCTGGAGATGTCGATTGACATTGCATTTGAATAGTTGGAGATTATAGCTATCAGGGAAGCAAGTTAGAGGAAGGGAGTTCCACAGACAGGAAGTGCAAGACATGAAGCTGTTGGAGTAGAAGAAACGGCTGCATTTAATCGTTTCGACAAGAAATCGGTGGGACTGAGATACCAACCTAGTAGCACGTTTAAATTCATACAGTTTGGGAACTAGCAAAAGTAGCTCGTCGGAGCAGTTACCGTGAAAGTATCTGTAGAAAAGACAGAGGGAAGCGACGGCACGTCTGTACGAGAGCGACTGTAAACCAGATGGCAGATCATGGCCAATGACATTGCATATCCGTATTAGGATTTTGGTGGACAGCAAAATGATATTGTTTTTTCTGGAATAATTTTATTTTTCTCCTGGGGATTCCGGCCATATCACGATGAAACTCCGGTTCTCGTACAGATACCGAAGTTAAGCAATGTCGAGACTGGTCAGCACCTAAATGGTGACCGCCTGAGAATACCAATGGATGTAAGCTTGGATGTATGGGTTATGTAATCGATAACGGCTCAGAATTGGAAATCGGATAGCAGAGTTCTAGTTACAGTCGTGTTAGTTATATTCATATACGCGCAAATAGCTTTGGGAAAGGTAAGAATCACCAATTATGGATAATTAGAACTTCAGAAAGATTATTATCTAAAAAAATTATTAAATGTAAAAATAATTTCTGTCTTTAAATGAGCTGCAGAACGTTGATAAGCCATAAAAACAACCATTCTTCTAGAAAAAAAACATAACAAGGATACAATTTTGTAGTATTGCTGAGTGAATATTTACACTATTTTAATTAAGTAAATATTTAATTTCTTTTATCTGTTGTGTCCCTTCAGGACGTGGGTGGTCATGAATCTTTACAATTTCCTATTATGGATCTAAACAAACCGTTTACTCACAATTTCTGTTCAACCATCAATTTTCACTAGCTCTTGTTTTCTTTTGCATTCATACATTGTGAGTTTCAAGGAAATCCTCTGTCGTTGTGCCCCAGATATTTAAATTACATCTTTTTGATTCGAAGTAAGTGTTTTTTTCTTAAAATTTCCTCGGAATTAAGTGTTTTCTCTTTTGTATTTTCAGTATCGTTACATAGAACACCATTTATTGCCAAATGTCTCTCTTCAGCTGTGAGAAGATTACAGATTGATATTATATAGCAGGTGAAGACTTAAGCAAAGGAATTCGTTGTAAGAGTTTATAAAAAATCAACCATGCATAATATCTTTATTTTGGTGGCGAAATATTATTGAAAAGAAAAAACTTTCACGTCTGCTTTATTTGAGGAGGCACGGTGGAGTAATGGATAACGGCTCGGATTGAGGAATCGGAGTTTCGAGTTCGAATTCCAGCCGAATCCATTACATTTAGTTACGTGCTAGTTTGGCAAAGGTCTGAATCCTCTCACTCCCAGCTATTAGTAAATATAGCCCTGGATGGTATACCGCAGAAAGAAATTGCAACCTACTGCCGGAAAAAAATATATGATTCGCCAGTCATGTATCGAAAGGTACATGACCGCCTAAGCGTGTATCACGCATAGCACATAACTGACTGACTTATTTGAATATCTATTCTGTATTGATTCTGAATCTTGTAATTGCATTAACTTCTCTTTAGTTACTATTACTATTTTAAGGTCACTGATTTACTGATTAGGAATTGATGTCAGTAATTGGAGCAACGTCCATGATTCTTCATCGCAAGAAGCCATAATACAGCACACGTGACAAATTACTTGAAATGAGATTATTTCTTTAGACAACTCTTTAAATTGTTTAATTTCTTCTACAGTTTTCGATAAATAAACGTAACATTAGTGTTTGCACAAAACAGTCGCTCTTGCGTCAACATTGAAGGAAGTAAACAGCGTTCGGTTTCTTTAAACTTCATACAAGGCACGTTTCCGAAAACTGAAGCTTGATAAGGAATAAAACAGTCTCTTCCCGAATTTCATTAGCGAGCTTCTCTGGAATGATTGATGTCAATATTAGAATTGAAATAAATGACCAAATCTCAGCTGCCTTGCAGCAAATGTCTTTTGCAAATGAAGTCAATTTCCTGCATATTAGAATGTAATATATATATATATATATATATATATATATATATATATATATATATGTATGTGTGTGTGTGTGTGTGTGTGTGTGTGTGTGTGTGTGTGTGTATTCACCTAATAGATAGAAATTTTCATATTTATATTTACTGAATATTGAAAGAAATTTACTTTCTGAATGTGAATATATTTTAAAACGTAGAAGTTATTCGACCCACATTCACGCCGAAATACAGTTTATTAAACTCAGATAAACCAAACATTATTACTAATTATATGTGAAAACGACGACAGTTACTAACTCGTAACTAGTGTGCATATCAAAGTAAAAACTATGGAAGAAAGCAAACTGGACTATAATACGTTTGAACAGAAGCCGATTTGTTGTCGTCTGACATATAGTGAGCCAGTGTGAGCACCAGTGCAGCAGCTCATGGCTGGCCAATGTGAATGCTGCAGTGGAATCTTCAAGTGTGTACATTTTTTGAGATGAGTTATTGTAACTATTTACACTATTTACTTTATTTGCACTATTTACTTTATTTTCATATGCACGAATGTTTTCGGTAATGTCGTGAATATGTCAATAAAGATGTTCAAAAATGTTCAACTGTTCAAAAATGTAAATAGTGTAAATGCAATTTTCATTTTTTTGTATTGTAGTACACATTGGAAGCGGGCAAATTCTGAAAAATCTCCAACCGCCTACATCTTACCGATGCAAGAAAGAAATGACAGCTCTGGACGAGTTAACAAAAAAGGAACACTGATAGCATTGGCAGATAGCTATAGTAAACTTAAAGGAAATATGAAAACCCATTTTGTATGAGGGGATATGTATCCATAGGTCAGTCTGATTCCTTGTGTTCACTAATGTCAGTCTATGAATGCATCGTTGATAGGCGTACGAGTTTGTCGAAACTGGAAATAATATCAATGGACAGATGTCTCCTAATTCTATAGGTTTCGCTGTCCTGGCGAAACCAGCGTATTTAGATGAAATTTAGAAAAGCGACAAGGTGATGTTGATTATAACAAAAACCCTCGGTCTTAACATTCATGTAGAATGTACTATTTAAAGATAATTTAAGTGTAGTCATAGCTCTTCCTGGTACCATATTGCACGATATTTACAAGAATGATTTCCTGAACAGGACGATTTCGCTGTATAGCTCTCGTTACGAATCACTCCAGTTTTCAAACATGTCACGAGCTTAGTCTTCAAACATGTTACGAGCTTATGGTGTTAGATCTGCAGCATCTCCACGGCTCAAGGATTTGGTGTTAATATTCTGGCATGATATCACAAAATATTCTTTTTGTGATCTTGTCGATTTTCATCTTCGATCATAAAAGAACATCTAATAAAAAATTGAGTATGTTTCATCGATGTCTTTGCTTAGAGTCGAAATTTACAAGTACAGTAAACTTTACGATTAAAAAACAGAAATATGCAGTCTGAATACATCGACAATCGCTAGCAGCAAAAGCAATCCTAATATAAGAATCGATCTTGTCGCCTGAACATCATGAAAGCATGAAACCTGAGTCGAACTGTTTTTCGTTGAATGATGACGTTATGAAGCGTTTTTTGCTTTGTCAAGATAGTCCGGTGGTGTAGTGCTTTAATTTACTGTGTAAGTAGTTGCTTGCCTTTTAATGTTTTCTTCACTGTTCGGGTATATTAGTGGTCTTAAGTATTAAGGTGTTCTGTTTTTATATATATATATATATATATATATATATATATATATATATATATATATATATATATATAAAAAGAAAGAACAATAAGATATATAATCCGGTGTTCTTATAGATATTTTTATTTTTTACAAAATAGTGTTCAATGTAAATTTGCGGAACATTAATGTTATAAATTAATTGATTTAAAATGTTTTTTTCGCTTACCCAGTTCTAACCATGTTTTTAAAATGGAAACTGAAAGTTTAGAATTTAATTTTGTAATTAAATTAAAGACATTAGTTCCATTTCATCCTCAAGCGAATTTTGGAGTAACTTTTAAAATTACTGGGTTTTAAAGTAATTTAAAAGTTACTACAAAATTCGCTTGAGGATGAAATGGAACTAATGTGTTAAATTTAATTAGAAAATTAAATTCTAAGCTTACAGCTTCCATTTTTGAAATATGGTTAGAAATGTGTAACGAAAAAAACACATTTTAAATCAATTAATTTTATATATATATATATATATATATATATATATATATATATATATAAACAAACATGTATGGTTGAATAATATCGACAAGTATTGTCTATCCAATTTTTATTAAACTTTTCAAATTAGTTATTATATACAATCGGTAAATTTCTTAAACTTGTCTGTAGGATGGAATCAAATTGCTTGTTATAATCTGTTGTATTTAAAATAACAGCCATCTTATATGGTTATTGAGAGTTTTATGCTTTCTGCTTTGAGCACCGTTTCTAATCAAGAGTGAGTTTATCTTGTAATTTTAAGATTTCAAAACGTTCTCAGCTGAGATGAAGTGGAAAGACTATATTGAATTCACTGATAGATCAGCTGCGAAGAAAGTTCGTTCACTGTGTCGTGCGAGACAATGTTCTCCATAGAAACTATCTTACATATCTATAAGTCAACCATTCGTCCATGCTTTCTATATTCCTGCCACATGTGATCTGGTTCCCATGCTACTTACATTGAGCTCGTTGGAATCATCTTGCCGCTTGGCTTCAGTGACTTTCCCACCGCCGTAAAGTTACCTCTCTGTAAATTTTTCTATAAATATTTTCATGGCAATTTTTTCCGGCGAGCTCTTCGCTATGGTACCTAGACTTTTTTGAATTTCAGTGCAGTACTAGACTGGTGTCAATATCTCATCAATTTAGAATTGAGATGGCTAGATGTAGCAGTAAGTTCTATGACGAGGGTCATTCAATAAATAAGGTGAATTTTTCGGTATAAGGATTTCTAATACAGATAGAAGCTTACTTTTTTATTTATTTTTCAACGTAGTCTCCCAGCACTGTCACACACTTTTCCCATCTGTGCACAAGCTTCCGTATTCCCTCAGCGTAAAAATCTTTGGACTGATGTCTCAGCCAGTCGCTCACAACACTTTTGACTTCATCGTCACTTTTAAACTTCGTGCCTCTCGTAAACGCTTTCAAGGGACCAAACAGGTGAAAGTCTGAAGGGGGCAAGGTCTGGGCTGTAAGGGGGATGAGGGAGCAGTTCCCAGCCCAGCTCGTTGATGGTCTGCACCGTTTGGGCTGCTGTGTGAGGCCTTGCGTTGTCATGATGCAAGATGACTCCTTCTGACTGATCATCATAGACAATTTTGTGTGCTGTCCCAACAGATAAGCTCAAAGCCCTTGCAATGTCATCCACTGTCACCCTTCTGTCAGACTGAATGAGGTCATTGACTGATACGATCACCTCAGGAGACCTCACTACTGTAGGCCTCCTTCATCCTCAACACTGCTCCGTCGTTCTTTAAACAATTTAGCCCACTTGTAGACATTTTTTGGCTGAAACATGTGGCACCATAAACAGTTGACATTCTCCTATGAATTTCAACTGGTTTGCACCCTTCAGCAACCAAAACCTTGATAACTGACCGCTGTTCAATCCTGGAGCATGCTTCTTGGTCGGCCATCTTTGTTAATCGCCAAAACTCTCAAAGTTTTTTTTTTTAATCTGCAAAAGAAATTAGATACCTGTGAAAAAGAAGTAAAACAAAAATAAATTAAAAAAAGTAAGCTTCTATCTGTATTAGAAGTCCTTATACCGAAAAATTAACCTTATTTATTGAATGACGCTCGTATAACAGTTTCTTCTCTCGCACTTCTCACTTGTGGAACTCCCTTTCGGCTCTATGCTTTCAAGCCAAATTTAATCTGCAAAAATCTAAATGCAACAACAATCGCTGTCTACTGTCGTCTTGATTAGTTTTCCTCATCCTCCTCCTTATTGATGTTTCTGCTCCTAACCCTATAACCACTTGTTTTGTAGTGACTTTACTGCCTTTCATGTGTTGAAACCGATTTAAAATATAAATTTTAGTGATAAGAAAGGTCATATTATTGTGACCGCACCTTTCTTTTACCATCAGCCACTCGAATCGTATGCAACACTAGCAGTCTCCAATTATCTTGACTAGTTCATGTCATTCGTTCAATGTTTAGTCCATATTGCGCAAGTAATGAACGACTAAGAATTATCACTCCAGTATTGTCGAGTGGGTATCTCATTTACCGCGGCCAGTTAGATGTCAGTCCTCATGTGGGCGACCATAACAGTATGTAATGACATGAGGCCCCCATTGTACCATAACTCAGTGTGAACACCAGTGAGGCAGCTTGTGACAAGACGATGGGAATTATCGGAGTTTGAACGGAGTATGATAATTGGTACCAGGTGGAAACGACAATCGATTTCTGAATTTGGGCAACATTTGGCTTCTTCCAATCTACGGTGTCATATGTTTACAGGAAATATCTGATGGAAATCATCACCACCCACTGTGGACAGCTAAGTAGTTGAACACGGGTCCTTAATAATCATCTAGCTAGAATGTGGTAACAAACGAGCGACAATGTCTCAAATCAAATTCACAAATAATGCAGAAGGAAGCGATGCAGTTAGAAATAAGATGTTTTAATTTTTTCATTAGGATTTCAATAAGTTAGTGCGCATTTAAATGTAGCTTTTGAAAGAGATTTTAATTTTAGTGTTTAATTTCAATTGCCAAAGTCACTGTTAATATGAAAGATTTTATTTTATTTGCAAACAAATATTAATTTTTATAATTTATGCTTTTCAATCCTTCAATTACGTTATACAAAATTATTATTTTTATTGGAACAAAGTAATTCAGACAGCCTTTGCATTTCTGAAAGTGACAAGACTGTTGAATTGCATCCTATAAAGAAATACTAACCGTTTTTATTAACAGATGATCAAAAAGGAAACTCTTTTTTCTGTTATAGTTTTTGAACATAGCCTTTGTTTTCATCAAAAAATATAAAAAATATACTTGTATTTATTTAATTTGGAGTTGAATAATTTTTTAATTTATCACTGTTTTCAAATAGGCTAAAGTCACAAAGAACCAGCTCCTTAACTCATGGTAATATGAATTATCCCGGTTTTGGGTTGTTTTTTTAAAAATCTGTTTCACCCCATAGTGCAACAGGGACGCAAGAGGGTACAGGGTCTTGACGAATGAGAAAAAGAAACATTAATAATTAGCGGGAACAGAAAGAAGTAATCAAGAGGACAGTAGACAGCAGAGAGTAGACATCGGTTGAAATTACAATTATTTTTGCAGATTAAGTTGGCTGGAAGACATGGAGCAGAAAAGCGTTCCACAAAACGAGGAGAGCGAGAAAAGAAATTGTTAGCATAGAATTTACAGTTAAATCTAGCCAGCCCCATTGTAAACTAACGAGACCTCAACGCCAGTCTAGTACTGCGCTTAAATTCACAGTGTCTAGGCACCATAACGAAGATCTCATTCGGACAATTGCCATGAAATATTTATAGAAAAGAGACATAAAAGCAACCTTACGGCGTTAGGAAATTGACTGAAGCCAAACCGCCAGATCAGGACCAATAATATTGCTGATTCTTTGGACTTTTCTAAGTATCTAAAGGTAAATAGCAAGAGTACCGGGCCATATTTGTCAGGAATATTCGAAGCATGGACCAATGCTATAAATAAACATGTAAGATAGATTCTGGAAAGAAAATTTGGCTCGCACAATACAGTGAGAGAACTTTCTTAGCAGCTGACCTAACAATGGTTTCAATTTAGTCTTTCCACTCTAAATCAGGAGAAAACCTGAACCACAGAAGGCGCAATGAGTCATCTTATTAGAGGTTAACATCAGCCATGCTGATGGAATGCAGAGTGGGGTATCTCAGAGGATTAATAGACTTACAAAATTTGTATAGAATGAATACCGATTCTCCGTAAACAGCGCGATTATATGCAATTGTACTCTAATTTAACTAAATCTAAATCAATTCCCGAAATCAGTGTTGCTTAGAGTTAAACGTAAAATTATATAAAAACACACCTACATTATTCTATATTTTTTAATATTATATCACGTAAGAGAGAAGTTTCAACCAAATTAGCAATTTATAATTGAAAGACTTTCCAAAGAGTGAAAATTTAAATGCACTTTCTTGTAAGATCACATGAAGTGGCTCTTCTTCATCAAGATAATAGGTAACAAAGTTCACTTTACAAGAAAAATTTCAGAAAGAAGATTTGCCATTGTGGTGAACTTTTTAACATGACTTGTACATCCTGAGGATACGTTGAACTTTAAGTGTGGAATCTGTGATAAACGTTTGAAAACTTCAGACTTCTGATTGGGAGTGAAGATGTGAAAATCCAGCCAGAAAGCATGATTGATTAAATCGCTCCCCCTCCATCTCGAAATAGTAAAAAGAATTTATTGAAATCGCCACTCACGATGAGATTGAACAAGATCCAGACGCTGTTCTGCAAAAGTTCGACTTAAAATGTAATGATCGAATTGATGACAACTTCAATACAAAATGTTGATCGGAATAGTTATCGGGGTTTTTTTAGCCAACAGTGATTTTTTTCGCATGTAGGATTATTTAAAAACATTAAAATATTTTAGTTAAATTATACAACCATTTACTGAATCTTTCCACACCAAGCGAGTCAATAAAGCTTTTAATACGCAGGAAGGTTACTGAATGTGAAAAAATAATATATGAAAAAAGAAAACATTAAGGAGCGAGAAAAATAAGTGAACAGAAATTAATAAGAGAGAAGATAACTATAGACGTTGCATTTAAATGTTTAAAAAACCAACTTGACTGAAAAGCAAGTAGCCAGAAGACCGTTCTACAAGCGACAAAAACTGTTAGCATAGAAATGGCGCTTACATCTACTCATTTCAACTGTAAAATGAGACCTTGCGTCAAACTAGTCCTGCGCATAAGCAATTTCCGTACGAATACTTGTGTAAAACTTAAGACATAATACGCAAGTAATGGTCCAAATCTTTAATAGTTTCTAAAAGTTGTTTTATTTGATGTTTACTGGAGATAGATTAATTTGTTTAATTTGGCCATAAAAAGCCATAAAAATTCTTCCGTATAACTTATCGAAGTGAAAAAAGAGTATAATATATATGTATATATATATATATATATATATATATATATATATATATATATATATATATATATATATATATAAATTCATGAATCATTCATAAAAAAAACAAATATAGAGGTTAATGATTTAAATGTCGAGAATACATCTTCGCAAACAATATAAATAAGATACATCAACCCCGAATCTGTATATGAATGATATATTGTTTTTTGTATGAATGATTCATGAATTTATAAATTATAATTTACACCTTTAATTGAAATTAAAATAACTGATCCAATGTGCAACTTTTGGATAATAAGTGTGACATTACTGTAATTATTGAACAATATAGTTAAGTAAAAACAAGAACAAAATCTATTTCCATACCTGAGGATGTCTGTAGGAACAGACGAAAGCTTGTGAAAAATTAAAAAGACCTTATGCAACTGGAATTTATAAACAGGGATCATATTCATATACAGGTTCGGGGTTGATATATCTTATTTATATTGTTTGCGATGATGTATTCTCGCCATTTAAATCATTAACCTCTATATTTGTTTTTTTGTATGAATGATTCATGAATTTATAAATTATAATTTGCACCTTTTTAATTTATATATTAATATATATATATATATATATATATATATATATATATATATATATATATATATATACAGTTTTACATTTCTCCCTGTTATACATTCGAAGCAACATGTGTTGTTTCATGCTGATGTTTTGAACGGAAAACCTACTCTTATTTTATTTTATAATTTCATATCGTTAGTGTTTAAGAATGGCATTTATTCTGTCACTAGCTGTGGGCAATTCAAGTCTACTTTTCAAAGACTCAAAGACATGAAGACGCGTTTTAAATATAAAACAAAACTGGTGAATATTGATTTCTCTTTGAACTGTCAGCATGCACTTTTTCAGAATTACTAGAATTTCCTGACAACTTAACTCGTGAATATGAACAAATTTTTGTCTTTATGATTTGTTGCTTTTTTTTTTTTTTTGTTTTTTCATCTTACTGTTATTGTGCGCATCTGCGACTTCTGAAAGTGACTAGCTGAGTATATATATTTGAAATCTTTTTTTTTTTTATCTTTACCAAACTTCAAATGGCTTCGTTGTTTCGATAAGAAAATGGGTTTTATGCGTGTCTAAAGTCAATACAAAATCTTTGGTCCTCAACCGAACGAATCGGAAAACAACATTTTATAAGAGTTCATATTGCAATAGCAAAGTAAAGAGCTAAACTTGTGTAAAGAATGTTTTCCCTTCTTAACATGTATACAGAGATATATAAAAAATAAATAGACCTCCTAATTTTCACCTTACCATATCAGGAGGCGCCATTACTTTCAACTATTTACCTACTCTCTATTACTGCCTTTTCAGAATTGATAGAGTTACGCGACATAGGAATGACGAGGGCAGGAGTCTGGAGAATTTCATTTTTTTTTTAAATAGGCAGAATTTTTGGACAGCCAGAAGAAGGAGTCCGCACAGAATTTCAGAGAACATTAATATCCCTCATGTCGCCATTCAGTTTAAGAAGAAAAGAAGAAAATGTATCCCCATGTTCAAGAAGACTTGGACATTCAGACAGGTGTCTGCGAACTATGAATTTAATACCAGACTACAGAAGTGGTGAACAAGAAAGTTGAGTTAATAGGAAATAACTGTGACATATGCAAGAGGAATAGCACGTGGAACTAGAAAAATGTACCCAGGTGGACGAAATAAAGAGTCCGGTTCGAAATTCCAATCGCCTTAAGAAGGCATGTGCGTGCAACAGCCGAAACATTGGGAATATGGCAATGGAGATTAGGACAACAGTACGAACATTGTAAATAATGTAAGTGAACTGTAGATCATTGAAAAACAATTAAATCAGTTATCAAAATTATACTTTGAGTGAATTGTGCAACGAATGCCAAAAACTTTCTGTTGCAGTAATCGAGGCTAATGGAAGATATTTTGACGAGAGCAAAATTTAACCATATCTTTTTCTTTTTGTCATAGAATATTTACTAAAAAATTATGTTTTACTTTTTAACCGTCAATACTAATTTTCTCTTACTTTTTGTACAATTTAAGAAAAAATACAGCAGTGGGCACAAAACTTTGAACTGTTGCGTATGCACGTAAATTCAGTACTTAGATGTCCCTTCAGATTCAATTTGGAGTCAGATATATAAAAGTAATATCTGCTATACAAAGTCAAATGCCTTTTTAGAGGCGTGGATTAATTGAAATGATACAGATATATATCATCCTTTAAATCTGCGTTTTATATCCAGTGTTCTGTTGTGAAGACTTGATAAAAGCCAGGGATTTAAATGATAATATACAAGGTCATATCGCCCCTGGTTATTAATTCTCTATTAGATCATCATTTCTTCTTCTGCAGAGATCAACTGATTTCATAAACTCATTATTATATTTGAGTCGGAAATTCTGGGATGAGACGTTATCATCACTTACACTATTTATATTCGAACTACTTTGTTGTTTTTTTATAATTTTTCGGCCGCTGTGCTCTCCGGCCTTCCTCAGCAAGTTTTCAACGGCAGCAGCAGCAGTGAAGGTTAGGTTTTAGTGTCTAAATTTACTCCAGCAAATTGTCCATCGTGGGTAAAAGCGTTGGATTGTGACTTTGTTGGTATACTGACTGCCAGTTCAATCTTTGGGTGGGTGGACAAGGGCGAGCAATAACTGAACAGTACTAAATAAAATAAGAGCTTGTTCGCGGGACGGTGCATTGCGCAGACGTAGATTAAATAATGGGTTTAGTTTGGAATTCTCTTAAAGTTACCCAAATAGATATACACTTAAGGAAGGTTGGAGAGCACAAAAAAAGAACAAATATGAGGACAATAGTCCGAATTATAAATAGTGTAAATAATCAATATTATATATCTATTACTTAAAAAGATGTGTTCCAAAAGCTAAAAATATTAAGAAACTGGTAGATTCCGTTATAAGCAAACAAAATTGTAAATACTTTAAGTAGTATCAATTCGTCTATATGGTAATGAATGATGTGAAAAGAATAAACTGGAGGCAATAGAAGCTATGTGTTTCTATTGAAGAATTCTGAAGACATCATGGACATAATCTGCGAGCAAAAAGGAATTTTTTAATAAAAGCTGGAAACAAGAACACTTGAATTTATAAGTTGCAATTTCGGGAGTATACAAGGTGTTCGGGCTAAATTTGACAGCCTAATGTTTTTTTCCCAGTTGGTTTTAAATATCTGTAAACAGTGAACAGCATTGGAAAAATTGTCGATCCAGTTTTAGAGGTTTCAAAGTAAACTCACATGGACGAGTGGAAGTCACCTGAATATTGGAAAAGAATGAACTGCATCATGAAAACGGTAGTGTCAGAGCTATGCCGCCCGGAACTTCGTTCCTGGTAGGGCCACCCAAGGCGGACAGGTCTGACACACACGCCGGCTAACAAGGGCTCTGGTGAAAATCCAAGGAGCGTCTGCATCGGTAACCGGCGGCTTCTGGTCGTTCCTGTCTGTGGGAACCCCGCGGCAAGCAAGAACGTTATCCGAGTAGGCCTGGGTACCCTACTTATGTAATTTATCCCAAGAATCTTCTTCTCATAATAGGAAGAAGCCGGCTCAATCCGCCCAGGGTGAATGCCGCATCAGTACAGTACAGTAGTACAGAGATCTACAGTATAGTAGATGAAGTTGGAGAGAGTCATGATCGCATATTTGTTGACCCGGTGTATAAAAGAATAATTTGTAACTCCTTCCTTCCGTTTTAATAAATTTTCAGTATTACTCATTATAGTTTATTCCCGAAAATAATAATAATTGTGACATGTACACAATAAAAATGTCCATAATTTGATGCTTACATATTACTATGTCCAGCTGCATCACGCACAAATAGACATATTTATGTAACCCATACAAAATCGATTGCTTTGAGCTTTGAATTGGGGACTATTTCATCAAACTATATCTTCCAGCGAAAATGTCTTCATTGTAATGACCTGAATGCTGAGAAATGGGTAACCAACAAAAAATTTTTTTTTTTTTCAATCCAAAATTTACCAGACTTTTGCCTAAACAATATATTTGGCGCGTGTTATTTTATAAGCTCATTATTGCTTAAACAGATATGACGGCATCAGTGACAAAATCTGTAAAGCAGTTAGATATCGAATTCTCGTTTTTCTATATTATTGCTAAGAAAACTTTAAGTAACTAACGTTGAGCATTCTTCGTTAAGATAGGGACTCATTACGTGTGCTTTGATTTCATTGCTAAATAAATATTCTCTTAAGTGAAACTAATAGAATAATACATATTACTTGTTATGATAAATCTTAGATAAGACAACAATTTGGTCAGGATAAAGAATCATTTGTTGACGTAATTTTCAGTTGCAGTCAACACGTTAAGAGATGATTTTAATCATTTCCTCGCAAAGCAATAAAGTCCCTACGACGCAAGTGGTTACAGAATATATGCAAAAAAGAAAAAAAATTATTAAAGAGCGAGAACAATAATAGAACCGGAATTAAGAGGACAGAATTAACAATTGACATTGCATTTAAATCTTTGAAGATCAAAATTAACTGGAAATCAAGAAACAGAAACAATGTTCCACGAGCGAGAATTATGGAGAGAAGAAGCATAGAATTGATGGTTACATCTAGCTATTTCAACGGTAACTTGCTTAAATTCATAAAGTCTAGCTACCAAAGAGGAAAGTATTTACATAACAAGGAAGCTTCATTAAAGTGACGGAGAAATGACTGAATCGGAGAAGCCAGGTCAGAATCAATAACATTGCAGATTCTTCGTTGCATTTTATCAAAGAATCTATAAAATCATAACAGTAGCACCATACCATACGGAACAGCAAAGTTTAATGCATGGACGAATTGTAGATTTATGTTACCGTGTGAGAAAATTGTTCTAGCACAACAGATTGAAAAGACTTTTCTATCAGCAGACCTAGCAATTGATTCAATATAATCTTTTCAATAATTTCAGCGTAAAACATTTTTATGGATGTATGAGTAGTATAATGGTTAGCTTCGAATTCCGGCCAAGTTTGTTACGTTCTCTTTTGTGCAAATTTCCTTGGATAAATTAAGAATTCACCTATTCTCCCCCAACTATGGGTTAATTAGTTTGCAACTAGACGAGAATGAAAACTGAGTTCATAAACCAGACTGATGGGTTCTCTCAGGCTACTTTTCATAAGTTACACCACTGCTGTTATTTCTACAATACATATGATACACCTACGATCCAAATGGTTTATGAAACTCGTGTCGTGACGTGCCTGCTTCTTGTATATACACTACTCCTGATAGCGAATTCATATATATATATATATATATATATATATATATATATATATATATATATATATATATATATATATATATAATTGAAGAAATATCAATAATTTAAATAAAACTAGGAATACCTTTGAAAAATCTCGGCTTTGTTATTTGAATTTTATGATGAATCCTAATTATTATTTATTGAATACGCTTCTTGTGATTACAACAACGTTATAATACCCGTGGTAATTTCCATATTCTGCCATTAAATTTTCCGCTTATCATGCTTAAGAAAATATTGCAATAACAATCATAAGTAGAAATGGAGGGCATTATTTAATGAAGAAAGATCTGAAATTACCAGGTTACTCCATTTCACTAAAGTAGATGTTAAACGCATGGAAATGTTATAGGTTCTTCTCTCTCTCTCTTTCTCCCTTTTTCTCCCCCTTTCTCTCTCTCTCGCTTTCTTCCTTTCTCTTTCTTTCTCCCTTTCTCTCTCTGACCAAACAATTTTTATGATCTGTTTTTTTAACTAGTCCAATATTAATGCGGTATTAACAAGGAGTAACGAACATATTAACTAAGTGCCTAAGGCTGCAAATAGAATTAAATGATCTTGAATCTCCCGTACTGATATGCATCGATGGTAATCAATCTGTTTAAATGGGTTGATCAGATGGAAAAGATAAGTTTTATCACTTTTAATTCAACTATGAGAGATTCTTTCTTATTTACATTCAGAAACAAATCACACCAGGGATAAGAAAATGACATGCTAGTTTTCAGTATCAGTTATATATTACTGTATGAAATATGATAATTGTGTCACGTGGACAGTATCCATAGCAATTATGAAATGGCGGAAAAGCAAGTACTGCTGTTTGCTACAAGGTAACCAAAAAAGTTCTGTCCGTTTTTAAAGGAAAAAAGAAAAGGCTTCACAGAATGTGGAACTTATATTTAGTCTTCGAAGTAATCGCCATCGGCATCCAGCACATTCGGGCAACGTGTTTCCAGCTGTTCAATGCCCTTGCGGTAGAACTCGGTGGGTGGGGGGTGAAGCAAAGAAGTCCGTGAGGGATTTGCGCATGTCTGCTTCATTGGTGAAGGATTTCCGACGAAGATGATTATCCAGGGTGTGGAAGAGGTGGTAATCCGATGGCGCAAGGTCAGGTGAATAAGGTGGATGGCACAAAGTCTCCCACCCAAGTTGCTGTATGGTATCCCTGACCACTCGCACGACATGCGGCCTGGCGTTGTCATGGAGGAAAAGCACACTTTTGCGATTCACCAGTGCTGGCTCCCTCTGGCGCAATGCCTGTTGTACACGTTTCAATTGCTGCGAGTATAGGTCTCCAGTGACCGTTTGGCCCGTTGGTAGCAGTTCATAATGGACTACTTAACGACCTGTCCACTAGACACAAAGCATAATCTTGCGTGGGTGCACTCGATTGAATAAGGATTCGGTACGGTAGCGAGAAAGCAGCGATACGCAGGCTGCCACTTGTTGTCCCTTGTGGACCTCCAACAGCATTTGCGGAACCCACTTGCTCAGTTTTGTATGTCTTACCTAGGCGGTGCAGGTGAAGTTTAACTGTTTCATCGGAAACGTTGAACTGTCTTGCAAGTTCACCACACGTTAGACTAATGTCCTCTTCAATGGCCGCCTTCAGGACTTCGTCATTCAAGACCTGGAGAGACAAATCTCCCGACTTGAATTTTCGAAACCAATGCCTTGCAGTATATTCATCCACGGCACTATCCCCAAACGCTTGATATATGCGGCGACTTGATGCAGCTGCTGATAAGCCAACTTTGAAGTCGTAAAGCAAACAGCCTCGAACGAGATCTCTAGACACTTCCATCCTTCTCAGAGTTTTCCGGCTTATAACTGATGGCCGGGTACGGTGCGAGTGTTTTTTATAACGTCTGATGTTCCTACTTCCGGCTGTTCGAATTTGAAAACAATTTCTACACGCATTTCGTGTGTATTTCAACTTCATTCAATGACTAATCAAAAAACGGACAAAAACTTTTTTGGTTACGTTGTCTTTCTGTTTCCAGTTCAGAAGGCACTAATTTGGAATAATCCTGTATTTAAATACATTTTTATGAATGAAAAGATATTCGAGTAATTTAACATTTCATACCCAGTCAGTGACGTCAATAAATTATTCTTGGTATTAAATATTAGAAAAAACTCTCCGTCTACATCCCTTTGTGCATTAAGCTTGAGAGAACATTAAAACCTTCAAAAGTAAAGTAACTGAACTATTTTTTTTCAATCTACCATGGTTAATTTCACACTAGAACTTGATTTTACTTTCACTAGGTGTAGAAACCATTATTTCGAAAAGGCTATACATATGTCTAGTACCACTAAAATACCAGAAGTGATTTACACGTTGTGTTCTTCTAAAGATTGACATCACAGATGACATCTAATTGCGAATGCATGTAATCATCCACAGATGCATCTTACATGAACCTTATGGTCTCAGCTGACATGAAGTGGAAAGACTATATTGAATCCATTGCAAGGTCAGCAGCTAAGAACGCTAGGTCACTGCATCGTGCGAGAGAATATTTCTCTTCAGAATTTATCTTATATATCTCTGTCTGCTATTTTTCCATGCTTTGAATATTGCTGCTACATATGGTCTGTTGCCTCTGCTATTTACATTGAGCTCCTTGATAAATTCCAAGGAAGAATCAGAAATATTATTGGTTCTGATCTGACAGCTCGACTTTAGTCACATTCTCACCGGCGTAATGTTGCCTCTCTGTCGTTTCTATAAATACTTTCATGGTAATTGTTAAGGGGTCCACCCCTTTTTCATACAAGTGGACTCGAGCAGTGTGTACCTCTACTACTGCTGTTGAATACCCGGAAGTCGGAAGTGATACAGTGATAGTGTGAGGTAACCGCTTTGTAGGAGTCCCAGTTGCGACCACGTAGACTCAGAAAGAAGTCATACTTCGATACTCGAATTTCCCAGACTGTATATATATTATTATTGCTACTAACCGCATTTCTGAATCTACTAACCGTATTACCAATTGTATTATTACGTCAATACATTTATTTGCTATATTTCATTCCTGCGTTTGTCATTCATTCGAGACTGGATTTCATCCCGGAATCCACAACAGTAATAGTCAGGATGAGCTCTTCCCTATGGTACCAAGAGATTTTGAATTCAAGTGGAGTACTATACTGGCGTCGACATCTCATCAATTTGCAGTTGAGATTGCTAGATACAAGTGTAAATTCTGTGCTAACATTTTCTTTTCGCGCACTTCGTACTTGTAGACCTCCCTTCTTGATTCATGCTTTCCAGATAACTTTAATCTGCAAAAATTTAAATACAATGCCAATCGCTATCTCCTGTCCTCTTCCTGTCCATCATTAATCTTATATTCCTATTTTTCCTACGCCCTGTAACCCTTTGTGTCGAAGTGGCCTTACTGCCTTACGTGGGGTGATACCGATTAAAAATGATGTGGTCATTTCATGGGCAAATATCAAATACATTAACCAATAGTCTGAACGTCCAGATCAAGAAAGCAAAAACCTTTATAGTTCACATCAAATTTGCCAATAATTCTGAATATATGAACTGAATATTTTGACGGATAATCTCGTATAGATTATTTCCAACGAAGTCTTTTTGTCGATAATTATAAGAATTCATTTAGATATCTACATACCACAAGTCGCGGATAAAAAGTGTTTCAGTTAACTTTATTAACATTTTTTTCGAATTTGATATATTTATAAGATATAAGATACATTTCCGTTGCATTTGGAAGATTTACGTCGTAATTTATGATGCACATCAGAATGAAATGTAGTTGAATATGAATGCATGTTCTTGAAACAGTAACAGGGATGATTCATCGCACAGTTCGAAAGTAAACTTTATTTTATTAATTCATATTTTTTGTAATTGCGAATGTTTATCCAAAAGTTACTCCATGACAGAGTTAACTGAATGATAATCTTAAATTTTCAGTAAAATATTTGATTGGTATGATTAATGCAGAAGCGTTGTATTAAGTGCTTTGAAGTAATTCTTGAAAAATATTGAAGGAAATATTTTTATTTAAAAGATTAAGGTACGTAATTATTTATATAGCTAGATACAGCAATTTCCAACGAAAATAGACTTTTACGGTTTAAATTTAAAAAAAAAATGTTATTGAAAATTGTCGTTTCATGTAAGAATCAAATAAACTCATAAAATAGTTTATACAATATTATTCTTTTCTTGAATGTGAAACTTCACTGTTATGCAACACAATGTCAATAATACCGATTGCGAAATTCAATATTCTTAAAAAATACCTTATATCAAAAATACATATTTTTGTTACTATGTTTTATTATTTGATATATTTCTACTTTAGGCCTCCGAAGTACACAAAAGTGATTGTAGTTAAAATACTTTCATAATTTATTTTTTATCTCGGCTTTCTTGTCATTCACTTCTTCAATACTGTTAACAAATGGACATGACAACACTAACATCCGACTATATAAAGCAAATAGCCATTAACTGTTGAATGCAGCAGAAGCATTTAGTTTTTGAAATAAAACTTGTAGAATTATGAGATTTTTTTTTAAAATTCATGCAAAACAACGTAACTATTTGTATAACCAAATAAATTCTTCTTTCAATGCAAAACAATGGAAAGAAACTATTTCTTTTTAGTTACTTTGATACAAGTGTTAATCATTATTAATAATCTGAGGAAAAATAAGGAAGGAAATAGAAAAAATTTATGCAACAAAATGAGAAATGCCGCTTTAGTTTTATTTCATTCTTTTTAAATGCCATATGCCTTCAGAACGTAAGAGAACATTTTTCTTTATCTGTAAATGATTTATTGGGAAAGATACGGGACTAGTTTCAAGTTAGGTCTTCTATGGCGGACGGTTAAGGTTGGTACTAAACCCGATGTCCTTCCCTTAGACGATTTGCACATAATCTATTTAACCCAGAACTGAATTTGTGTAAAAATGAATGCATTTCAGAGTGTTTATATGTCGATCTGAGGACAGTGAAAATCATTTGAAAATAGTTAGATGAGTCTAATTGTGATTACAAAGGTTTTTGGAGTGATCACTAGTGATGCGACGTTGTGCCTCCATTTTCCTGCCTACAGGGCCTCGGACAACACGGAGGCCTACATCATGTCTGTCAGAGAATTTCTACGACCACATCACTCCTTATATCTGAATACCAAACTCAACCAGCTGCTATCCTCTTGATTATTATGTATGGGGCGCAGTTGAGTGAGAGATCAACAAAACGCCTTGTGACTCCAAAGATGAGCAGAAGGCAAGGATTATGGCTGAATTCACCAACTTAAGCAAGGAAAACGTTCAGAAGAGTTGCAATAAATTTCGTAGTCGTCTGGAGGCCGCCGTTTAAGCCAATAGCGATTGTTATTGTTATTTTCATTTTAGCGTAATTTAGACGACAATTTACCCAGTGCATTTTATATGCACACACACACACACACACACACACACACACACACACACACACACACACACATATATATATATATATATATATATATATATATATATATGCTGCGATAAAAATACCTCCGACACAATGGTAACACTTTGGGGCAATATATATATATATATATATATATATATATATATATATATATATATATATATTTCAATTAAAGGTGCAAATTATAATTTATAAATTCATGAATCATTCATACAAAAAACAAATATAGCGATTAATGATTTAAATGGCGAGAATACATCTTCGCAAACAATATAAATAAGATACATCAACCCCGAACCTGTATATGAATGATATGATCCCTGTTCATAAATTCCAGTATTATGATACCAATGCAACGAGGAGCAAACTTACTTGCAAAATGTATGGCTCGTGAGAGGCTTCAGGCAAGCAGGCACGCACAAACACACACAAACATATATACATTACATATTCAAAGACTCAGGTGTCTTTTCTGACAAATAGAACGAATCGAAATATATATTATTCTAACCACAACTACAGCCGAAAAGAATTTATCTAAACTCAACATAAAATTTGTCATAACTGCATCAAAAGCAAAAGAGTTAATCAATGCCAAACAAGTAACACTTGAAGGAGGAATTTACTCTCTCCACAGCAATGTTTGCTAGAAAGTATATATTGGAGAAACCTCAAGAAGTTTATGGAAATATTATATGAACACAAAAGAGATATTAAAAAAAGAACAACGCACAAAACTCATTAGTTTTTCACAATAACAAAAAGAAAAATAATTCAGATGAATTTGTCTAGATTCCTTCTTACATGCGCATATCTAGTAATAAGAACATCAACAAACCCAGTCTTATGAAGCCCTAACGGACGAAACCCACATCAATATACTTTTTCATTTTCTCTTACAATTTCTTTAGTACTGTTCTTGATATATAAAACTATATATCGTTATCGCAAACACACACACATAGAAAACGATATATCGTTATCGCAAACACACACGCACACACATATATATTTATATATATGACTTGTGGCACAAAAGGAAATATAATTCATCTAATATATTTGCTTTTCTGTCACAAGTGCCAACAGTAATTATGGAGGAGAAACACGTACAGAATTCCGACTTCCATTTAAGAGCCATAAGAAAGCCACGGTAGATTGAGGTTGAAATTTATTTTCAAAATAAATTCAAACACTAACGGATTAAACTAAGATTTGTGTTTACTCAGTATAACATCCACAGTGAGACCTCCAACCAACAACATACTTCGAAAGAGTAAGTCCTACTTCATTGTTTATTGCTCGAAACTTTATAAAAAACGCAGACTTTAGAATTTATCTCTTAGTGCTTTGTTTCATTGAAAATATTTATAGGAAATAAATATCAATTTTATTGACAATATTGATATCATTTTGTTGTTTTTTTCCTTCAAATTTCATTAACCGGCCTATTCTGTATATTATAAGGAGCACACTCAGACCACCTTTCATTTTAATCATTCATTCATATATATATATATATATATATATATATATATATATATATATATATATACGTGCTAATACCCTCGGGAAAGGTGTTAATCCTCTTTTTCTCCCTTCAGCTATGGATAAATAGCAGGACAGACTGGGTTCCATAGCCTTGGATGGCAACTGATCTAGGAGAAAGACAACTCTAAATTCAAAACCTACGGAGTGTCGTTTGGGGACCTTGTGTCACGTAGTGCACCAGGTCTCTGTATTTGGCCCTTCAAAAAGTGTGGATGGTCCTGCACGAAACTTTCACCACTATAATCAAATCTCTTGTACTGTTGTCGGGCTGTCGGTTTCCTAGGAACTGATCTGCTTGGCCCTCATACGTCGAATTCGACGGGAGAGTCGAGTATATATATGCAATTCCATTTAATGGTTTAATGACATCATGTATATTTGGGGCGTTGTATTAATTCGTATAATTCAATAAATACCGTTTATAAAAAAAAATTGATGACAGCATATTCACATGAAACGGTAAGAATCTATTTGAAGGCCAACGTTTCGTTGATCAATATTCTCAGATATAAATCGAAATGAATCAAGCATAAATAGTGCCTTTGATAAAAGACAATTTCCATCAAATTTCATTGTAAAGTTCAACTATAGATTTATTATGATTACACCTAAACCGTTTATCTACGAAACTAATTGCCGAGAAATGCCTACAGATTCATACAAAACTGAATGAGGCGTGGAAATTGAAAAGCTAATTAAGAAATTGTATTTACAACACAAATTTACATTTCATGTGATATATAATGCGCATGGAGACATTTTTTATTAATATGGATAAGGATCAATATAATCTTCAAAAGTAATAATTTATTTTATAGTCGTTTACGAATTTTAGAAGAAAATATAA
Source organism: Acanthosepion pharaonis (assembly GCA_903632075.3). NCBI lineage: Eukaryota > Metazoa > Mollusca > Cephalopoda > Sepiida > Sepiidae > Acanthosepion > Acanthosepion pharaonis. The sequence continues at coordinate 1,361,106 of CAHIKZ030001813.1, forward strand.
TTTTATTTATTATTGCAACATAATGTACAGAATTATTCATTGTGAAAATTTAAATGATATTCAAATAAGCCGATTTAAACAATTTCTCGAAAAATCTACAAGCATCAAAAGATATTCTAAAATCTAGTATAGAGTAAATTTTAAATAAAACTCAATCGAATAAAGGAATTTTAATTAAATGTTAAAATGTCTATTGTTAATTTCTGGGTTACGATTGCCTGGACCAGCTTGCGTTTGATTGAACCGATAAGTTTTCTTTTTTTGCTTTTTAGTTTCGAAAACTTTTGAATTTTCAGTTTGTCATTTGTTACTTTCTGATTTTTGTACACATTTTTTATTCACTTTTTTTTATTTCTGTGTATTTTCGTTTTTTGACACTCCGCTCGTTTTTATTTATTTTTATTTTATTTACCGTTTTCATATTTGGTTGAATTGCTTATTGTCTTTGATTTGCCACGTTCTTGTTCCATTTTACTTTATTTGCTCTTGACTGTTTGGTTTTTCGTTAAACAATTGAAAAAAAAACAGTTATTTGTTCGGCTGTGGTGTGTTTTTACATCACCATGGTCGACAATAACAGTGACAATGCAGTACACCGTTACCTAAACCAGCTAAAACGGCCTGGAGGGAAAATAGGCAGGAAAAAAAGATGGCGAATTTATGTGAAGCAACGCAAGAAGTATGAAGAATTGTTTAAAGATAACGAGTTCTTGACAATTTCGGAGTCGATGGATGCTGTCATCCCTGCTAACTTCCGATGTTAAAACCCGGAAATTAATTGGGGTCAGCAGGGAAAGCATGGAGGAAGCCCTCAAGGCATTACAAATTAGTCCGAGGATGCTAGCCAGAGGAACGAACGCTTTGTGGGGCATTTTACTAACGTCAGAGCAACAAGTCAAGGATTTAGCGGGGAGTATATTGACCACAAAAAACCTGCGACTGCAGACCGAGTATATGGGCACTCGTAATACAAACCTCACCGTCCATGGTGTGGCAGTGGACATTCCAGATGATAGAATATGGGCCTTCTTCGCTAAATTTGGAGAAGTTAATGAAGTGAAGGTCCTCAGGAGAAAAACTGGAATAAAGACGGGGGATATGGCGATCCATATCCCTATTTATAGGAAACAGTTCCTAGAAATCCCCAACATACTTCTTTGTAGGGATAGAAGAATGCTGGTTGTTGTAGAAGGTAGGAGACCGCGGTGCTGATTTTGTGAAGCGTCAGGACACATGGCAAAGTAGTGCCCCGCAAAAAGGGTACACTCTCCACCACGTCCAGCAACAACAACAGCAACAACAACAACAGAAGTGCAGGCGGAGGAAGGGACTTCAAAGAAAGACGCCAATAGGAAGGAGGCCACGAGAAACCGAAAATCATCCAAAGGTCTGTCTCCTCCTAAAGAGATGTCCCAAACAAAGAAGCAATCCCCACTGCAGGAGCGGTCAGAGAAGCGAAGGGACGTACAACAACCTAAAGAGGTGCGGCAATCAAGAGAGGTGCAGCAATCAAGAGAGGGGCAGCAACAAAGACACCAGCAACAACAACTACAGCAACAACAACAAAAGAGGAAGAAAAAGCAGCAGCAGCAATAAAGAGACACACCCATGGAGATGGGTCAAATGCCTCTACCTCGGGGATCTTCATTGAAGAGAATCAGGGAGGAGGAGGAGGAACCAACACACAGGCACTCTGGCCGTAGCAGAGCGGAGAGGGGCATGGACAAAACCATGTCACTCACCGTTCCTGCTTCGCCAAGAGAAACCAAAGAACCAGCAGCAAAAGCAAGGAGCATCTCTGCTTCCCCTTCCCGTGCTCCTTCATCCTCTCCCTCCAATTCTTCCCTTAGCTCTATATCCACTCCCCCTCACAAATCCACTTCTTCCCCTCCTCACCCATCAAGGGAGAAGAAGAAAAAGAAACTTTTTCCAGGACCGGAAGAAATTTGCAAGGTGGACCGAGATGAAGCAAAGAAGGGCCTGTCCAAAAAAAGGCCTTTTTAGGGCTTCTATTAAAAATGGATAGCATCGACGGAAAGTCAGTGTACGATCCCCGGAATTTCCCTCACACCCTAGAGTTGTTACCCTAGTGAGGGATACCGGGGTATACCTTAAGATCTGGAGTCAACTCTTTGAGGTTAAGGAGGGCTATCCAAAATTTTCACGCACGGCGATGACCTATCTGCTTTCGTGTCGTCCCGCAGCGACATTGAGGCGTTACTGAAGGCGCTTGATCGGTATGAAAAGGTGACAGGGGCAAAGATTAACGCCGACAAGTCGTCCGGCTTGCGGTTAGGTGCCTAGAAGGAGGTCGATCTTCCGGGGCTCTTAGGTTGGACGGGTGGTCCTGTCTGCCTTCTTGGAGTGTTGTTTGGACCCGATCTCCAGCTGGAGAAAAATTGGTCTGATGTACGTGCAAAGGTCGACGCGGCCGGTCGATGGAGGTTGTCCGTGATGGGAAGGGCGGAGGGGTGTGCCACTTACGTTTTCCCGATTGTCCTTTATCGATTGTCCGGGTTTCCTCTCTGTAAAGATCACAGAAAGCCACTCGAGCGCTCGCTATCCTCTATTTTATGTAGAGGGCGCGGGCATCAGATCGACAGAGGAGTCTGTGCACAACGTCCGTATCTTGGCGGGCTGGGAATGCCACAATTGGTGAGCCACAAATTTACCTCGAGGTTGACTTTCCTACGCTGCGCATTGACAGGAGATTGGATTATGGTTGGGATTGTTAGGAGTGTGTTCCATTTTCTTACTATCAGTCCCCCCGCGGGTTGAGCGTCATCGTAAACCCCGGAATCAATCGGATTTCCTGCGTGAGTGTCGGTCGGCCTTGTTGGCTGTTCCTCGGTTCAATGACCTTTCTCAGTCTAGGAAGGTCTTCTATCGTCATTTAGTGGAGGGGGTCGCGAAGAATTCTGTATGTGAGCAACTCGACTTGTCGGAGGAGGAGTTTCGCTCTTTTTGGCCTTGGGCGCCAGCGGCGGATTATCTCAGTAACTCTGTTTTCACTTACCTGGCGATTGGCTCGGAATCGGCTGCCTCTCAATGATAAGGTCTTCATATGGGGCTTGGCGGATTTGCCAGACTGTGAACGGTGTGACCTTGGTTTAGAGGAAACGTCTTCGCACGCCTTCTACTATTGTCCCAGGGTCCGCCCCTTATGGAACCATGTCGGCGAGTTGATGGCTTGTCTGGTTCCCGAAAAGCTCGTGCTCATTGATCTCGCATACGCGTGTGACAGTGTGTCGCCCCCATATTCTGTGGTGAAACGAATGGTGTTTCTGGCACTTCTAGCCACGGCCCGAATGGTGATTTAAACGACGCGAATGGAGGAAGTCTTTCTCATCAGGATCTAATCCGATTCTTTGAGCATCAGCTCACGATGAAGATTAGAACTGATAGAAAACGCTTGCATTCGACAGTCTTCAGCGCAAGGTGGGTGAAAGAGGCGAGCTTGGTTCGTTTGAACGGAGCTAGCCTTGATTTTATCTTCTAGGTCAACCTATGTCACATCAGGGTGATTTCCTGTGGAGCCTTCCTCTTGGTTAAGTTAGACAAGCTTTTGTGAACCTAGTTAATGTGAGTAAGTGTTGCTCCTTGCCTGTTCCCGGCTGCCTCTTTGGTTATGATCCAAGTTGAGATTCCCAACCTCCCCAATTTGTTTCGGCCCTTTTTTTATCTCGACTGGGTCAGCTTTTTATTTCCCATGTTCGTATATTTTTCTCTTTTCCCACTCCCTTAGCGAGAGAGACTCTTGATTTTGTCCAAGGAGCTGAATACAGCGGCCTCTCTTTCTTGAGGTTTGGGCAGGCCTTACTAACATCAGTTATGTTTAGTTAACTTTGTGTTTATATTTAATTTGTTTTGGGGTTCATTCCTTCCCCTCTCATTCTATTCATCCATAATTTTTTAATTATATATTTTATAATCATTTGATTTTTATGGCATGGGGCGCGTTTTATAGGTTCCCCTTGAGAGGATGCGGTATTATGGTGTATGGAGGATTGAATGGTAATGTACGAGTTCTTATGGTGAATGTGGAAATTGTAATGTGTGAATGGGTCGTGAATCAAATTAGCTAGGTATAAGATAGTTAATGACCATTCTCACCCCTCCCTATTCTGGCCTTGTGCCGCAATTGTATTTTAAATACAATAAATAATAATATACTTAAATGCTTATAGTTGATAACAGAGCTATACCAACGGCTCTCCATACTCAACACTTCTTTTCATATTCACTCTCACGTGGTCAAGTTTTATGTTTATCCTTTAAATCAAATACTTCATAACTAAACATGGGATTTGTCAAAAAAGGGTGACCGACATTACCGAAACTTTATCATAAAAAGAACTTGATGTCGATTATTTTAAATTTTCTATCTATATTTTCTGTTGTACTTGCTTTATAGGTTTAATATTTATTATTTTTAAATCAATCTTGTAAATTAGTATATAAATAGATTATTTAAAAGATTGAATCTCCTATACGCAAATGTCAATTACATTAAAATATCATTCATCGGTAGGTGAAGGAAAAAAGCCTTAGCAAAATTATGCTTTTAGAAAACGTATTGCAATAACGAAAATATTTATCTATGGATACTGAAAGATTTTCAACATGACCATGAAACCCTTACAATAATAACTGGCCACTTTTGCTGATTTATGTGTTGTAATTCTGACAGAAAATCTTTCAGCAGCCCCTTGTTTATATATGTAAATAAGGTGATGTTTTAGCCAGACGATGATTAATTTATTAAACTGTTTTTTCGTGTAATGAAATAACAAATTAGGCTAACACTGCGCTGTTTGAAGAAACTTTTATATTCCACGTTAGGTAAAACAAAAAAACAAAAAACTCGCGTACATTTTAATTTCCTCTGACTGAAGGCGGGTTGGTTATCTATATCAATAATAGAGATGTCTGTCTGTGTGTTCCTATCTCTGTGTGTGTCTGTATGTGTGTCTGTGTGCGTATGCAATTATGCACGTACACAGTACGTGAGCGATTTCGATGAAATGGTACACCACATGTTGCAATTTTATCGAATTAGGTCAAGACCAACTTTTCAATCTCAGTCGCCCCCAACGGATTTGGCAGAAAAATCGATAAAACTGAAGGTGAGTATAAAGTTTTTGCAAAAATCAAGGCAAAGTTACACGCAATCAATTTTTTTACTGGATGAGTTGATGTCCTTTGCACATAATGCAAAACATAACTCAGGTTACGAGGTTTATATAGAGTAATTCATAATTTTCCTGCGACACACAAAAATCGGGTTAATCGTACTACTTAAAATAAAAACTTAAATAACTTCCTAAATTTTTAACTGAATTTTGTAGCAAAAAATTCATCATTATGCAAGAAATAATATAGTGAGAGTTTGGTCCTCGCTTCATCGCGTATACCGAAAAACCACGAAAAACTGTTCAAAAAGCCAATTTCTTCCTTCTAAGTCCCTGGTTTTTCATCTGATGCTTTCCAAATTTGCCCTGTAAGTAGCATATGACACACGAATTTTCTTGCGTGAATGTTAAGTGTACGAAAGATTCGATAAACTAGGTCCAAATCGGCTTTTGTCATTAGCCAATAGTTTCTTCATGATTATATCCTAAGTTGGCATTCGAACAACCCTTGATGCAAAGATTGATTGAGAAGGATAATTGACGCAATAAAAGGGAAATTTCCCGAAGAACCTCTTATTAGCTCAGCTTCAGAGTAAACGTGCAAAGAAGGAGGTGGGCGTTCATGAGTTTGCACTTGCAGTTGAATAAGACTCTGACGCTTCATCTGTTTCTGTTTGATTATTAGATCTGTGAACAATACCATACAATTTGAAAGTTATTATGGCCATAGGAAATTTACTGAATATCTAAAACATTGAAACAATTTAACCCTGAAAAAAGACCACACAAGAAGGTTTTATCGATTGAATTCGTTTATTAAAATCAATCAAACACTTGCGAAGGATATATCGTAAAAATAAATTAGGGGTAGTAGCCTAATATATCAACGGATGAATCATGCCAGCGGTGACGCAGGCAGCCATTTCTAGACAAGGGGTGCGGGTATGCAGGAGCAGCGGTTACACAATTGCAGCCCTGTACACCTGGACAACGCCGGGTATCTCGGCTAGTTAATACTAAAACGGTGATCGAGTAGTCTAAGCAAATATAATGTTTCAACTAAAGTACTTTTGAGTTAAATAAAATATTAATAAAAATTTGTATTTAAATAGAATACTTTTCGAAAGTGGTTAAGATATTTATTATTTATTCATCGAAAGGAAAGCGGAAGTTGATTTTCACCTTAAACGAAAGCAAATACTTATTTTTAATATATTACTTATCAAAGAATTATATGTATACACCACTGACCGTGATATTTTGAAATTAAAGGCCAAATCCTTTTTGGCTGTTTAAAAATAAGCGCTTTCAATATGTGTATTCTATTAGGATGAAAATATTTATTAGATATGATGAAAAGAATATTGATCAGAATATCTGTATGTGTACAATATGTCTTTGTATAATATAAATCATTTAATGTAGCTATAATTTTGAATGCAAATATTTTCTAGAATTCGAAAATATAATTATTTACATGCGGATATTTATCCTCACCTTTGTTGTTGTTATGAAAATGTTTCGGCCATTTTACTTTTCTGCCTTAATCTGATGCTTATCGATCCGGGTAAATGAGAAGGAATTTCGAACAACAATTTATTTAATCTAAGGGGAGTAGATTCTTCTTATTCCACTGCCCATGTCTGGACATATCATGTCCAGTTCGCATTCAATGCTGCTTAAATATTCTTTGAACTGCTTCCATTTCGTTCAAGTATTGCACTCCCCGACACAGTGTCGAAAAGAGTTTCAAATTTACTATATCATAAAATTCGCGGAACAACGCTTTAATCTAATTCTCTGTGTTATGTCCCTTCAGGATGTAGTTGATCATGGCTCTCTACATTTTTTTGTCCTTTGTAGCACTCAGTAAATTGTCTTTTTTTGTTTTCTCTCCCATATCTTTTTAGGTATAATATGCGCTGCTTTTCTCTATACTTATTACATTGTATATATGCTGTGAGTGTCGAATTTTCTAAGCCCTCTTTCCTAATTACTTCCTCTAGAAATTTAAACTCTTTTTGTTTCTATATATGTGTCCTCTTAGTTTCCATTTCCCCTAAAACTTCGTCGTTGTTAACATGTTCAGTCCATGGTATTCTCAGCATTCTTCAGTATAAGCATTAGGGTAGGTCGATTTTTGACTTTTTTTAAAATATCAAAAAGAATAATGTACCAAAAGTTGTGTATAGACCTATTAAGTACTGATACAAAAAATTAGATCTGTCACTTCAACGGTTTTTTGAGCATTTGGCATCAAAGATCGGAGACAAAAATGCACTGAAAAATCCACGATTTTGCAAGATTTAGACTAAATATTGTTAAAAAAAAAAGCAAACAAATTCACTATTTAAATCAGGGAATGTTGTTATTTTGTTTTATCTAAATTAAATAAAATGTAGAAATTATAAGTAAACTTCAAATTGAAAATTTGCCCCCCCCCTATTATCACTGACGATTTTGAAATGCTGTTTTTTGCCTCATGAATTAAGCAGTATTAGTTGAATACATTAAAAAAATTGCTTTTTTCTATTTTGAATGAAAATACAACAAAAAAACAAACAAATATGAAAAAATAAAGAATAATTTAATAGGGCTTAATATACAAAGTCAAATAGCTTCATATATGAACCCTCAGATGAAATTGATGGTCTCAATTTCTGACACAAAGCTTTTGATATTGTGTGCTTTTGCCTTGCTTCAAAGCCATACACAGATTGGGAAACTTCTGTTGTTAACTTGACTGCCCGTTCCACGTCTTGAGAATCTGAGGGCAAATCTGGCAAGTCAAGTTTCGTACCATTCAATAATTATTCCCAAAGTTCATTTTCAGAAAATTCTTCTGTGAGTGGTGGTTCACAAACTCCACTTAATGACTGATCTTTTAACTGTCTCCAGTGCGTAGCTTTAAAATTGATAGTTGTGATTCTTTTTAATTTTTTCTTGGTTTGCTCCCCACTCTTGAAAGAATATAAAAATTAATTTGATTTATTTTTTAAAAAATGCACTCTGTACTGCTTTAATATTTATGTTGAAATTAGATAAAATCCTTCAAATGATTCCATAAATCGGTATAACTAATTTAGTCAATTTTATATGAATAAATATTTACTAATCTAATGGCCAAATCCTTTTTATAGCTTCTTCCCTCACTTCCAGTTCATCAGATTTGACCATTGAATATAAGATATTTTCAGGCAGTAAGGCGAAAACATTATATTTTATATTTATCAATGTGATCTGTTAGATTTCATATGGTTGTTTCCTAATCCTTTGGATCATATTGAAAATATATATTTGCTGATTGTGGAACTTGTTATTTCTTTTATTTTCGAACCGGCAAATGGCATACACATTCACAATAAAATTTATTAAACTGTGGAGTTTGGTTGAAATATTTCGTGGGTATGCACCATGAGTCCATAAGCACATCAGACTGATGCCTAAAGTTAACCACCTTGCCTGGTTTAATGGACCAATTTTCCATGATGCAAATCTAGAGTCCATCTTACCTCTACAAATACCCACTGTATATTCATAAAGGAGTCTTTGGTCACAACTAAGGGTATCTGCATTTTCAATTTCAAAAATAGAATCCAGAGGACTGCCAACGGCTGAAAATGATATTTGGGGTAAATTATGGTAATCATTTGCACGTAATCTTCCAAGTGGACCATTGAATGTGGCAGGGCTTTTTTGTGGTACCATCTACATGTTTAAAAAGAGCTCTAAACAGAAGTTTATTTTGGTGCAAGGAGCAACCAATAGTATGAAGATTTCTAGAGGGGCAGCAAATCCACCTTCACAGCCTGAATTGGCATTAGTGTTTGTCAACAAGGATAGCCTTGATAGTGCTCACACTGTTGAATTCATGCAAAACACCAGCCACTTGCTCGGCAAGAACCACAACAATTGCACCAATATTAGGAAGAGCCTTAAGTGTCAGATATTCACTTTCATATGTAATCTTTGTGACAGTCAAGTGGCGTTCTTCCTCCACTATTTCCTTGTACATTAGTGTGTCTTTGTCAGTTCTCCCATCAACTCCAATACAAAAATTTACCACCTTTTCATCATGCTGTTGATGAGCATTTGTCTCTTTAGCCTTTGCTTTATCAATTTTACATTTATCTATATAAATATCTTTTTATATTAATTTTGCGGATAAGAAAGCCCATAGCCCTCAAATCCAAGAGCAATGCATTCGCAAGGCTGGCTCCAAGATTGTAAGATACATCACCCATGATCAACTCTAGAGCATACCGTGGAATTTTGATAAGGCTCGCCGCTATATAGCCTTATCAAAATGTCACGGTATGCTAAAACCTTTAGGATGTTTTTTCCTGCCATTTTATTAAAATATCTGACAAAGAAAATATATGTATTATCAGAAATTATACAAAAATATTTTTCAAAATAAATTGGAAAATAAAGTTTGAAATGCATTATTAAATTAAAAGTAATGTTTATTTACATAAAAGTAGAGTTAATTCCGGGATTAGCTTGTAAACAGGCTTTTTAATAAAACATTAATTTTCAAAATATAAACAAATTACAATAATTATAAAAGTTGTATTTTTTTTAAATAGTTAAGTATATTTTGATGAAAAATAAAATAGATATTTCCGCTAGTTAAAAGCGTAAACAAAAATAAAACGAACATACAAAAGGAGGTAATTACTACCGGTAAATACCGAAAAAATATCCAGTAAAAACGACGCCATTCATGAGTAGTTATTTGTATTTTAAACTAAATATTTTTAGTGTGTTTTATTTTTTATTTGTAGTAATTTCATTTAATTTAATAAGAGAATAGATAATAAACTCAAAAATATCCATTATTAAGCGTTATTTTCTTTTTTTCTTTTCGTTAAGTCTCGGTTTTAATTCAACATACACATGTCTCCGGTGACACCGTTATGATGATAAAATTCGCGATTTATTTTGTCTTTAAGATCGATTGCTCAAATAAATACGAAGTTTTGAAGAAAGATATTTTTGTAGTAATTTTTGACGTTATTTTGCAACTTTCCTCGAGTTATTCTTTTTACAGTTCCAAAATCGACCTACCCTAATAAGCATATACCCCAACCCTCTTTCTCATCTATGATGAGATTATCAGCATTCATTTATATATAGGAAGACCTAAATTACATAACGTTTGTGATATTCCCTTTTTTTTCTAGCGATATCTTCCTATTTCTTCATACTTTATTTAGATTTGGAAGGTATCCTTGTCTCTCCCAATGCTCATTCGAATTTATGTATCGTATTTACCACCCCCCGTTAAAACACTTTCTAAATATTGAATGTTTTGTCTTTACTTGGTTTTGGTGTCTCTAATTCATAGTTCACATCCGGGGCTGTTTGTTTTGCTGACAAGCATTGGCTTAGAAATGATGCTTAATCCTTTTTTTCTCACTTTTCCATTACTACTTTCTGGAGGAGTTTCTGCGGGTTCTTTTCTGTCTCTCTCCTCACTGTCATCTGTATATCTTAAGATTAAGATTGTGGCCGCCAGTAATGAATCCTCTTAAGACTTTTAATTCTCTATCATAATAAGTCCGGTGAGACATCCTAATCTTATAGCCCTTTTATTTTCGTGTATTTATTAAATTCAATATCTATCCGTATACAGGCAGTTTGCTCCCAGTATAAGCTCTGGATTATTTTAATATCTTCCCCAAATAAATCAATCTTATCTCGCTATTCGCACAGTTCTTTATGGCGTAATTTCGCAATCTATAAAACATAGGTATATATCTTAACCTAGCTTTAAATATTTCAGGTCATCAATGGTTGGCTTACCTTATGAAAAAAAAACAGTGTTTATTTTGAAATCGTTTTTAAGGTAAATACAATGAAGAAAATCAATATAAATACATTAAGAAAATTGTTGTATAAGATTTGTGCATGAACGAATTTGCTTCAGATGCGATAACATTAAAAACGTTCTGTCGACGAATGTATTTGCATGTAGCTTCTTTTTGATGGATTTAGTCTCTTTTTTACGTGATGCACCATTTTGTTGGATAATTTTAAATTTATTTTCATGCTAATATGATGCACTATCGTAAATCACACATACATATATATATGTGTGTGTGTGTGTGTGTGCGCGCGCGTGTATGAGTGTGTGACAACGATATATAATTTTTTTATATATCAAGAAATGTTTTGAAAGAAAAGATTATAACGAATTGGAAAAAAATTGTGACTTCATCGGACTGGGTTTGTTTACGTCGTTGTGGCTACAAATACGCACGAACGAGAACCGCTGGGAGTTTCAAAATATAGAAAAAATTATATATATATATATATATATATATATATATATATATATATATATATATATATATATATATATATATATATATATATATATATATATATTTTCATACGTTTTTTAATAGATACAATTGTTTGACGTTAATGGTCTGTTTTTTAATTGTAACAGTATTAATTGCATTTACCGGCCTGAATGTTCTAGAAATCACGAAGAAAATATGCTATACTATTTAGCTACAGAGCTATATCATTTAGCAACTTCAGATTAAGTGATGGCACATAGTACATCAGGTCAAGTGGAGGTTTCCGTATAGGAATAGAGGTTCGATTCTTGTCGGAGAACTCATATTTTCTACGAAAATTCTCGAACATTCAGGCCGGTAAATTTAATTGATACTGTTTAATTAAAAACAGAATAATTACTGAAATAAATTATATCTATAAAAATAACATATGAACAAAAATATATTAAATAAATATCGAACGTAATCCATTTCATATATATATATATATATATGGGCCCGTGGCCGTGATCTTTCTGACCATGAAACCCGGGTTCGAATCTCACCATGGCCGGAAAGAGACATCCTGATGTTATTGGTCATGAGTAGGAACGATCTCAGCGTGCGTCACCTTTGGAAAGTGCCTGAAAAGCATACCCAAGCCTTGTGAATGAAATTGAGTAGAGGGAACACTTAGGGCCGTCGATAGCTATGCTAGCACGAAGTCGTAATTCATCGTAACCGAGTGTTTGAGTGTGCTGGCGTTATTCAGATTATTCTAGAGCTCTCTTCCAGAAACTGTAACTAAGGTCTGCTCATCATAGTTGCAGTATAAACAACAGCTGGGCTCTGCGGGTGTTGAACAAACACAAATTTACCTGAGCGAGAGTCTGCAATAGGGATTGGCTAGTGCCTATATATATATATATATGTATATATATATATATGTTAAGAAATGGACGAGGTCCGACAATTTATTTATTAAAGACATTTTTATTTATGTTTAACGTTGTTATTTTATAGATACAAGTATTTAAGCAAATGCTCTGTTTATGATAAACAGTATTAAATAACATTTACCGGCCTGAATGTCCGAGAAATTTTCATAGAAAATATTCGTTCATAGATAGGATTCGAACCTGCATCCTATACGGAACCGTCATATACGCTGACGTGCCTTGACCACTCGGCCACCATGAACCTTATGGTAGACAAGGTCGAATTTACTGTTATAAACTACAATCTTCCATGAATCTCGTACATTCATAACTGCTCTGGCGTATCGAATGTAAACAAATGACGTCATATGTTAAGAAATGGACATTTGCTTAAATACTTGTATCTATAAAATAACAACGTTAAACATAAATAAAAATGTCTTTAATAAATAAATTGTCGGACCTCGTCCATTTCTTAACATATGACGTCATTTGTTTACATTTGATACGCCAGAGCAGTTATGAATGTACGAGATTCATGGAAGATTGTAGTTTATAACAGTAAATTCGACCTTGTCTACCATAAGGTTCATGGTGGCCGAGTGGTCAAGGCACGTCAGCGTATATGACGGTTCCGTATAGGATGCAGGTTCGAATCCTGTCTATGAACGAATATTTTCTATGAAAATTTCTCGGACATTCAGGCCGGTAAATGTTATTTAATACTATTTATCATAAACAGAGCATTTGCTTAAATACTTGTATCTATAAAATAACAACGTTAAACATAAATAAAAATGTCTTTAATAAATATATATATATATATATATATATATAAAAAGGTTTGTTTTTTTTTATTCAACCGACAAAATCTGTCTGTTTCTAATTTTTAGCTAAGGTATTGAGTATTATGCTCGAAGTTGTCGCTAAACTGTCCAAAGTTCATATTTTGTTATTTGTTCAAGTAATCTCGACTTTTGCAGACATTATCAAGAACCGATGCGGTGTCTGTTTTGTAGTTAGAATTCTTTTGTCTGCGTCATGGAGAGTTTAACATTTCAAATGGTTTCCGTGACGTCATCTGGAACGGCTATTGGGAGTGAGACCGCACAAAAAAATGCGGTTTATTTATTTAATTATTTAATTTTCATTTTAATTTTTTATTATTATAACTAGCATTACAACCCGTCCTCGTCCGAGCCTTTCATTACTAGGATTTTTTGCCATTCACTTAGAGAAGCCCACCCAAAAATCAGTATTAGTAACAAAAATTGGGTGCAAAACTAGGGTTAACAATTTGAAGGGTGGGATCCTGAAAAGGTCCGTTTTTGCGTTCTCAATCTTCTTTCAGCCTCATGCGCAGCAGTAGTAGAAGAGGGGTTTCTGCTCAGTCGTTGAGTCCTTTGATCATCATTTTCAGCCTTGAGCGCAGAAGCGTTCAGTTATGCTCTTCTTGGAAAGCCGATGGCTATCTTAATCTTCGGGCTCAGTGGCTCTGATTGAACCATACCGAGAGGCATTTTGAAACAAGTGAAATGAAATTTCTAAAGACGTTATTTCTTATTCGCATGACTGACCTGACGGCAGAGGTTTTGCGATCATATGTCTTTTCTTTGGTGCCATATCTTACGCAAGTAAGAATTGTCAATTGGAAAGCGTGTGCAAAAACCAGGAGACATGTTAATTAATTATAATTAATGACAATTATAATAATTATTAATTATTATTTATAATTATATTATTTATAATATTAATAATCACTATTTATAATTTATATAATTAATATAATTAATTATATAAATTTAAATGTATAATAATAAATAATATTGTTGTAATAATTTAAACTAGTTTTATTAAAGTTTTATGAGAGATAAATATCAAGAACAGATATTAAATAGTAAAACGTGGCTGAGAGTCATAATGGACAGGAAGTAGTGGAGAGCCATTGTCACCAACAATATGGGCTTAAAACCGTTACTGAAGAATTTTCTATCAAAGAAATAATTTCATCGAAATCGGATGAAAACAATGGAAATGCATAAACAACGTCCGATCTCACAAACACACACAAATACACACCCATACATACAAACACATTTTGAGAATTATAGATATAGATACTGCTAAAATATGTGCGCACAGTTATATCATATACCCTTAAAGATAGGTTCTCCTAAGAAGTATATTATTTTACTTAATGTGGGTTGCTTCTTTTCTATAATAATAACTTCTAGAATTTTTAGTCTTTCCTTTGACTGGGTGCTGTAGAGTATTTAGTAGAGTATTTAGTAGAGTATTTTGTAATATCCAATAGTATTTGTCTTACGTAAATAGCTGGACTGTTGTCTTTCATGTTGTGCAGGTCGATTGGCGCACTAACTGCATTAAGTTTCGCCATGTGACAAGTCAATCTGTGAGAGAATGTGGTGCGTATGTGCCCAATGTATTTAATTTTGCTTTTTGTTTATTAGTGTTGGAGATGCAATCTCCCAGAAGGCATGAGAATTCATAGTCGACATTATTTTTTGTATTGGATGGGTTTATAAGGTCCGTTGTTGTTGGTAGTAATTAAGTTACATATTTTAAAATTGTTGTAGTAGATCCTGCATATAACTGGGGTTTCATCCTGCATATAACCGGGGTTTCATCCTGCATATAACCGGGGTTTCATCCTGCATATAACCGGGGTTTTATCCTGCTTATAACTGGGGTGAATTTAGTTGCGACAGAATTAGTCAATGTCGTCATTATTCTTCTTTGTGTCTTTATTCTTTTTGAGACTGGTGTAATTTTGTATGTATGTATGTATGTATGTATCTATCTATCTATCTATCTATGTATCTATCTATCTATCTATCTATCTATGTATCTATCTATCTATCTATCTATGTATGTATGTATCTATCTATCTATCTATCTATCTATCTATGTATCTATCTATCTATGTATGTATGTATGTATCTATCTATCTATCTATCTATCTATCTATCTATCTATGTATCTATCTATCTATCTATCTATCTATCTATCTAGATAATCTAGACATTGTTCTCTTTATTTTACTGAGTAGGTAAGTATTTGATTTTAAAACTTTTTCTTTTTTCTTGTTTCTGTCATTGTTCGAGATTTTATCTTGTGTAAATGTATTTAGGTCTTTTGGCAAGTTGTCCATTGGTTCTTCCGCTGGTTTTCGCTTTTATATAATTACACACACGTACACACACACATCCACCCACCAGCACACACATACACACACACATACATACACACACACACACACACACACACACACATATATATATATATATATATATATATATATATATATTATAATGTTATTTAGTTGTAGAAATTTTCTTTTCCCATGTATCAGAGAACTGAAATTAATTAATGGTGCAATACATGTGCCTTTTAAAATTTGTCTTTAGTGTCTATTAAGCAAATAATAGATTTAAGCATAAGTAAAAACTTGTAAACTTTGTAGATAATTATGTCGAGGTAATAGTAAGTGACACCGCCAAATATTGTCACCCATAAAAATACTCAGACCAGTTGGGCTGTGACATTAGTGTGAACACAGGTTTATGACTAGATGGCCTGAATTATTGTTTTATCCAAACTTGTTGGGATGACTAAAATTACACCCCTCCCCTAACTTATAGACAAAACCTTCAGACCCCTACTGGGTTTTCTGCCTGGTCATTCGAAACAGACATCCCCCATATATCTCTCCTTTCTTGTCATGGTCAGAACACTATCATCGCTGGAATGTATCCCTTTTGTATGGGAAAATAATTCATACTTTGTGAACTCTTTGATTATGACTGTTATTTTCCCCAGTTTTGACATGCATATGTAGTGTTTGCTTACTATTATTTTCACCTGGTATTTTTCTTATTGTTTCCGAACCTTGTTAATCTTGCTTGTTGAGAATTTTGTCATTGACATTCAACCAATTACACGACAAATATTGTTGTCCTAATGCTGCATCACATTTGATGCCAGAGGAATGGGACATTTCATTTGTGTGATTTTATAGATATTTCACATACTTCGATCTCCATTTTCTCGTGTCTAGTGAGAGTACCTTAAGGAAGCAGCTATCGCTCTTGGGACCAATGAGGATATCGCCCAGGGGGATTTGGCTGGAATTCTCTGTTACTACAGACCAGCGACGCTGGCTCAAATTACATCCACGTTCCATGGAATAGATGCTAGCCGCATATCTAGTAGGTTATTTCAGCAAGCTTTAGCTTCCATGAGATATGAAAGAAGAGAACCTACCATGGTGCCCCTATTAACATCACTATACCGATTACAGTAGCTTACTGTGTTTTTCTGGGAATAACAATAAACTACGTCCGGCAGAAAGGGCTCTGATCAGGAGGTTTTGTGGAGCATGTACCCGCCTTTGCATTGCTTCTTCCAGATCCACCATAACCCAGGGTGGTATCATGTGATAGGGTACCATCCATGAGTAAATAATGACCCCCCACAAACTATGGTCAAAACATGAAAATATAAAAATACATTAGAAAAATGTGTAGCAGTATTAAAAAAAATAGCATTAATACATGATAATAAAATTTCGGCATTACATGACCCATGGGGAGTTGATATGCCGTTAGACAAACAAACAAACCAAAGCAAAACCAAACGTTCAATAAATGACGTTACGAGCCGCCGTAGACTTGTGACGTCATTTATTGAGCTTTGGAGGACTGAGAATATGTGAGAATATGATTTCATAATTCAAGTTGCTTTAGTTTGATTCTTATAGACTTGATTGTGAAGCAGATCTAATGAGGCCAGGAACCTGATTCAATCCAAAAGCCACCATGCAAGATGGTGGTCATTCCATAACGACTTTGGTGTATTCACACAGAAGTGGCTGTTGTCGCTAGTATGCGTAAATACGGCATTGACCAGTTGTCACGCCATTTCCTAGCTTTGTGACCATTTGCACATACTAATGGATTTTAAGTGCACTAACCACAATTTGTTATTCTAACTGGATAATATACTCTATCATTGTGAGAAATTTACCCAGTATTGGTTTGAAGAGCATTTTGGAGAATTTTGACATTCACACCACGTGAGTCGAGTAGGACATTTATGAGACATGATTGAAAGATTTATTCACACACAAACTCCTGTATCTACAAATATCTGGGAAATTTGGGCGTCGGGATGACTCAACATTTCGTCCACTTTTGTTATCAATACCAATTCGAGTTTAGTCGATCTTACGGGGTTTTAGGCGTTATTAGTCACCTAACCTACGATTCTTGCATATCAGTGCATATGAATGTGTATTTATACTGACTTCCAGTATACAAATTCATTCACGGATTGACGTTAGAGATAGTGTGTTGTGCTAAGCCACTGTAAGTTTTGTCCTGAATGCTCTGAAATAGCATCGATTATTGGTTTCTTACATCAAGAGACTACTTGTTACCGCAGAGACCATAAATCAATCTCTATTGACAGATAGGATTTTGCGATCCGCACAAACTCTAAAAATAAGTGGGACATACTTATTTTGTGTTTATCTTTCTATTATCTTCCATTTATTTTCATGGCATTTTTCTATTCACTGCGGTGGAGATTCGTCTTCTTGATGCCCAGAGACCATTGTAATATGATGCGGTCTATTTTTGGCTCAATATTCCGACGTCTCTATCTTTGATGAACGTCCTCTAAAATGGGATCTCATCCTTCGTTCATTCTTTCAAACTCTATGGAAATTTTGCCTTCGCAATCTACATTAATTTTTCTTCTTTCAATGATGTTCTTAAAAAAGAAAATCTCTTTTGTTTAACTTTTTCTCAGCATTTTTTTTTTCATCTTGAGTTTTGTCATGCTTCTTCTTACTTAAAGTGTATCCTATTGCATCACCACTTTCATTTCGATTCTAATGTTTTGTCTCTGGATGACTGACGCCATATTCTGTTTAATTCTTATTTCCTCACTCTGTAGTCGACTACTTTAAGATGACATGGCGCCTTTTCATTTCCAAGCCTGCAAATCGATATGTATTGCAATATATTTCGCATTTTCTTACAAACTACATTTTTACACTATTTTCATTGTTTGGACTGTTTTCCACATCTTTGTTGTCATATTCACAACGTTTTGACCGTTCTACGCTCCAGCCTTTTCCGGGTATGTCAGTTACAGTTATTTTGCTTTAGTAACTCCGCGTTTTTGTTCACCCCTGTTGTGGCCAGGTATTGAACGTAAAACTCAGGCCACTGGATTGTTTTTATCCAATGAGCCTTGGCAATAAAGATGAGGACAAAAGTTGCAACAATATAAATGGTTGAAATAGTTACAATACCTCATCTCAGATATATAGACAGAAACTACATTTTTATATAACGTAAAGGTTTTCTCTCAGTATTTAAAAAATAAATACTGACAGAAGCGTTTTCGATTACTTTCAACCCTATACAATCTAATGTCTTTTATAAATAATGGCTAATAAAATATCTTGTGAATTATATGAGTTTTATTACAATGTTCTATAATATATGACAAAAAGATTGGCCGATCTCTTTCAAAATGTAAAAAAAAAAAACTGTCGATTAATTTTTAACTTTAAAATTTCGATTTTGATTTGGCTTTTAAAATAAAGGAATCTGAATTTTTGTAATAGTAACAAAAGGTGAATCAAGATGATGCTATCGTCAGATAAGAGCTTATTTCCACAACTGGAGATCAGTACAATTGGATTTAATGCAAATAATTTTGCCGTGAAGATTATAGTATTGCTATTCAATTCGAATCTGAAATATCGATGAAATTATACCTTTGAAAAAAGTTTGAATCAAGTTTTGTTTATATAGGGTGGCCACAGATAAACTGAATGGATTGAAAATTTTTAACTTGTTCCTTCTCAATCTTTTTATTTTCTTTTTCTTTTTTTTACGGCTTATAGAGCATCCCTTGGAGATTAGAATGGTTGAGTATAATGTACATTATCGAGTAAATCTCATTTAGTTTTTCTATTTCAATAAAAGATGAATTATTCAAAATCAGAGAAAATACCGACAACATTTTAATGCCAGGGTAAACTCCTAGCGATAACATGATTCGGAACCTAATCGCCTGGTTTGAAAGAACTGCATCAGTCGGCGATCTTCTGGGAATAGGTCCTAAGCGCACTGTGATCACTTTCTACTCGTCGTAGCTCTGCTCAGCTAGGCATCACCAAAACATTTCTTCAGAAGATTCTGAAACTGGACTTTAAAATATTTCCATACAAGATACAAATAGTTAAAACTTTACTACACCATGATAATTGTTTGTAAAAATCATTTTTGTTTTAAATCATTCAGTCTCTCAGTGGCCACCCTGTAGTAATATGAATATTAATTTCATTGATTGATTGATTTGTTTTTATTTTTAATTTATCAAATTAGCAGGTTATTTAAAACAGAAAATATTTTTGATAGGATTTTTTTACGTAATGTTTTAGTGATACACGTCTTACAAATTGATCCATATCCGAGAGAGAAA
This sequence comes from Acanthosepion pharaonis, assembly GCA_903632075.3. Classification (NCBI taxonomy): domain Eukaryota; kingdom Metazoa; phylum Mollusca; class Cephalopoda; order Sepiida; family Sepiidae; genus Acanthosepion; species Acanthosepion pharaonis. The sequence goes on from CAHIKZ030001813.1 coordinate 1,380,987, forward strand.
AGTTGGATTCAAACTTTTCCTGAGGGTATTTGAGCGTAAGGGAATATAACGAAACCAATTGGAACCCTGCTCTGCGTTTAACAATTCTGAGCCATTATCCATTACACCACTCGCACATCCAAGCGCACTTGGTATTTCCAAGTGGTCACCCATATAGTTACTGACCATACCCGTTGCTTAATTTGTGATCGTACTGGAATCGCTGCTTAAAAATTATATTGCCATAAACCGAATAGTAATTTAATGTTTCTTATATACTTTTTATGAACAAAAATAAACCATCGTTTTCGATTAAAGCGCTAATTTTTTTTTACATACTAATACTATAGTAATTGAAAACTGATTTTCATAGTTACCAATATATATGTTAGTCGCATTTATCTAGGGATTACTTTATATTGATTATAACAGATTCTATTAAACCATTCAGATATTATATATATATATATATATATATATATATATATATATATATATATATATATATATATATATATATATATATATACATATAATTTAATTGATGTCCATGGTCTATAAAATGTATGGTCGATAAAATGTTTTTTTTTTTTTTTGACAAACTTGTTCGAATTAATGCGCAAATTCTACCCATAAAACTCTGTCAACTAATGAAAAGCTTCATTGATAAAGAAAGAATATCCGGTGGGCTAGTATGAAGCTGCTAAAAAAAAACAATCTACCCCACAGTTATATGACGATGCAATGTGCCATAAATGAAGATAAAGGAAGTGGATTTATATAAACACGATGCTAAAACAGACGTAAGTTTTGCATTACGAATATTTTTACTCTGATCATTTCGAGAAAAGTGGAGGAGGAAGGTTTTTCAATGTTGCGAGAGGATAATGGATTTCAAAGAACTTATTCAAAAATTCTGGCTTACGTTAAGTTATTGCTTAAACAACAAAAGAACATAATCATATTTCGAGTGCCCATCTGAGAAAGGATAAGAACGCAGTGATAAGAAAAACGATTAATGCTTCGAAAATATAAAAGTAAAAAGTAAACTGAGGATTGTGCTGCTGTCGTCGTCGTTTTCAAACTCGGGTTGATATATGCCTAGATTTCTGACATTGTACGCAAGAGATTTATTAGTTGGTGCATAATTATCAGGCGTTTTTTAACAAATACTTTGACTACAAAAACGCCTGATAACTATTCACCAACCCAATATATATTCGCTACAACGAAAATCCTTCAGAGGCTTCTTTGTCCTTTGATAATGTTTTCCCAAAGAGATACAAGATAGAAGAGCCATGGAGCACGAAACTTGAAGTAATTTCATGTATGTGATTTTAACTTAAATGGCTGCTTATTATCAATAATTAAAAAAATAATATTTAGTGGATGAACAACTGAAAATAATATCTAATATGGCTACTCTTAACGTATTTAGGTCAAGGTTTTAAAGTCTTGCCGGGTATTACATAACACATGCAAGCAACACATTACTTATTTGCTTAAAGCAATGGAGAAAATACAACTTATTTCCTAGTGCTGTAAAGTCATATAATCTCTGGTTTAGTGGAAGAAATTGACAAGTAAAAAAAATTGAATAATGGTGAATATTAACTAATATGGAATATTCTCTAACCCTAGACAACAGGAAAAAAATCTACATCCTCGAATTAAATAAAGGATTCAGTTAGAAATTTAAACGGCTTACCGAGTATGAAGACACGCTTGAATGTTGGACCGAATAGACCAGCATTTAATAATGTCGTAATATACAATATAACATTGTACAATAAACTATATCCTATTAATTGCAATGCATTTTAACGAAAGAGTAAAAGCATGAACGAAAATCAATATAGTGTAGCAGTGAGGTCATTATTTTTAATTTTGCAATATAATCAATAAGCAACCGTCTTATATTACAGGTATAGGATGAATTCATGAATATTGACTATATTTATTACCTGGTATTATATTATGGTCGGGTTATACGCGGACATAAACGTTATATATATATATATATATATATATATATATATATATAGTTAGGAATTAATACGGGCAAATGCATCCAATGAATGTTTCCAGACAACAAAATTATATTGCGACCAAATACGCGAAATTGTAATCAATCGTCCTCTGAATCTCCTCTTAACCATTTTTATTTAAGTTACAATCTGAGATCGAATTTTTGTCGTCGATAATGAATAACCATGTTGATAATATTTTCTGAGCATCGGTAATTACGAAACTAGAAACAAAATTGAGAATCCAAAAATCTCAGCAGGATGCATTTTAGAACAAATATGCTTTGAATATTCATGTGTCGCTTGGAATATTCATGTCGCTTCTCTTGCTATAACATTTATATCTGATGGAAAGTCACATATTTTTGAATAATCCATGTAGCATCCATGTATTCTTTATCTGTTCAAGTTACCCGCATATATTTCTAAGATATTTCACAGGACAAAATTGTAATCAGTGAACATGAAGATTTAAAGCCCAAATCATTGCCAACACAGTAAACAAGCTAAACAATGAATGATTGCTTGTAAATATGCAGAGATATACTTAAATGTATCTACTATACGATCAACATTCAAAATAAATCAATAAATGTAAAGAATCATGGGCTTTATTCTTATGTAGCTTTATTGTAGAACGTGTTAGAACGTTGGATAACAGCCAGGGGTACTCCATTTACTCAGCATGATTTGGGTTAGATATACTCGTTAACATTCTTCTGGGTATATATTTCTTAGAATTCACAGGATGTAATAGTAAAATGAATTCTCTTTTTCTTCGTTTTAAAACAGTTTTAGTTTCTAATGCTTCAAAAGTACATACACGTAATAAGGTGCAATGGTTTTATTACATACATGGTGTTTGGTGCCTAGAAATTGGGAAGTTCCAAATTAAAGACTAAGCCGGATACGAAATTATTTATTGATGTATAAAAATGTATATATATATATATAGTCCAATTTTGATCGAAAGTGCGATTTGTGCAGAAATTACAATTCAAGCCAAAAATGTAGTTCTTCAAGTAAGAAACTCCATCGAACTTCAACTGAGTTGAGATCTTCAAGCCATAAATTCTGTGGCACTACAAAAGATCACGTCACGAAACCTCTGACATTAACTCTGATTCTTTGGCATTTTGTAGCAATAAAATTGATTTCCTCACTTCCCCACATTTTGAAAAATGAGATATTTTAAACTCAATTTAAACCAATATTTTTTTTAAATTCTCAAAGATTTTCTGTTATTTAAACTTATTATAAATTTAAAACTTTTAAAATTACTCAATATTTTTCAAATTATTTTAAAATTTGAATTTGACTGTTCTCTCTTCATCCGGACACACATACTGAATCTTCAAGTACCAGATTAATGGCAGAATTTCAATTCTGGGATCATCATGATTCCAAAAAGTAAAATATGTATGTGTAGATTATTTACATTTTTCGGAATATTGTCTTCATCGTCATATTTATCACAACGTTTCGGCCATTGTACGCTCCTTCTTGGTTGGAATGTCAAACACAACCCTTTATTTCGCTCACTACTACTACTTATCTACTGTGCCATGTGTCCTTGAGGACAACTGTGTATGAAATTCTGGGTATTATAAACCTAATGTCTCAACAACCATTTTTACCAGTGCTCATATTGCATGTTTTTCTGTTATCATAACATTTTTTTTACCAGAGCTCATATTGCAATTTTTCTTGTTATTATCGATTTTCTATGGCACTCCTTATTACTAGTTCCCATATTGTATTCATTTCTATGCTTGGTCGGCTCAGGAGATTTTTGTGGCCTAGCATATGTGCTTATTCCTTAAGTTTACGAATTTTCCAATGGTGTTCCTTGTTTATGATCTCAACCTGATCCCACAGAGGGCGATGATCTCCCTTCTCTCTCCATATGTGGTCAGCCACGCCTGATTTTTCCACTTCCCTTTGTGTTACAGCTTTCTGGTGTTCTTGAAGCCTTGCCTTAAGGGGCAGCCTGTCTCCCCATTATATTTTTTTCTTAAGCTGCTTGAGATAGAGTACACAGAGTGTTTAGTCATGTTCTCCTGTATGGGGGGGGTCTTACTCGGGAGAGATATCTGCGAATTGTCGTCAAGCCTTTGAAGTTTGTCCTGATCTTATATGGACCGCAGATCGTTTGTATTTTCTCTGATAACCCCTTCACATAAGGCAGGCAGACTGTTTTCTGAGGGTTGTTGTCCTCCTCCTCTTGCACCCGCCTATCCCAGTTTTTTGGGACTGCTACCATGTATGCAGGGTAGTTGTTATGTTGTAGGGTACTACTTATACTGACCAAAGAGTGTGAGGTCAATACCCGGTTAAGGCAGTGGAGAACTTTCAGAGGGAAACTAACAGGAGATAACTGATATCCATTAAAAACATGGCAAGTGGAATTTGAACAGTCTACCCCAGTGAGCGAAATAAAGGGTTCAGTTCGACCTTCCAACCCCCTGACGAAGCCCGGAGCGTACAACGGCCGAAACATTGTCATAATTATGGTGACAAAGTTTAGGACAATTGTCCGAATAATGTAAATAATGTGCGTAATACCTCATCTCAGAAATATTGACAGATGTCTATGTAGAGCGTGTTAGATGTGTTTCAGACACTCGGACAGACAGAAAGAATTGATGTCCGTTTATTTAAATATAGTACGATGTATAATTTCGGAAAACTTGAAAGAAAACTCTGGCCAGTATATTTTAAAGCGATTTGCATATTTTTCTTTATTTTCGATTTAATAAGAAATAATTCAATGTTTATCCCATAAATTAAAACTAAAAAAAACCCACACGACAACGGCCTTAACCTTTTTATCTCAAAGTGAGGCTTGCCCATTTATTATGATTCTCTGTATTCTGGCATCTCTTTACACAAATATCGTATGCATTTTACACGATATTTTTATCGACTTCTCTTACATTCAGCAGGTCATGAGAGTGCCAAATTCGCAAAGATTTCTTTCTTTATTTAATTTCAATTCTTTATTTTTGATTAAGTATTAGATCATTGCAAAAGTTTTTTCCTCTATTAGAAAATTGAAATCAAAACTTACAAAAAACATTCAGACAAGTACAACTATCTTTGATAGTTCTACAAATTTCATGAAGCAATTTTCTTGTTTTTTGTTCAAAGAAAGTTGTAGAATATTTTTCGACTGACTGTACGAAAAATTTGTCATTTAATTTGTTCTGTAGATATCGAAAGAAGTGAAACTCTTAAGTAGCCAAGTCAGAAGAATACAATAGTTGATTGATGCTTTCTTATTTCAACTCTTAAAGCTTCTATAAGATCTGTTTTGCAACATGCTGTCTTTCCTTGTCGTGATAGAAAATTACACCTTTTCGATTTGACAAAATTTGCCGTTTTGTCTTGAATCCTAAAAATAGTTGAGATATTGATTTTCAAACTCATCCTTCGCAATTCTCAGGTTCTACTCCTTGATGGCAAGCAGGGCGTCTTCATCGGAAGGACGCCCGTAGCGTGATTGAGCGTTTAGGCTAAAATTACACTAACGAAATCTACCAAACTACATTTTGGCCGTCCGAAGAGCTGGAGCAAGAGCCAAATAAACCTTCTGAATCTTTTTCTTTCGCTGTTTCAAAGCTTTTTCATTTCTGAGAATTATAGAGCATAATATCGCAAAATTCAAATTTTTCATTCGCCATCTTGAAGGCATTTATATGTGGGCAAAAAGTTAACATTCAACAAAACCTGACTCGCAACTGAACGATGCAAAGTTTCAATCTAGAACACAACAGAAATCGGCACTAAAGCAAAAACCAGTGATAAATTGCGGTCGTTTTATATTATCAATGATAATCAGGTAAAAATATTTGCAATAATCTGATAAAAAAGCTCCATTTTCTTTCCACTTTTCTAAAAACACCCACGTTGCTTACATTTTCTGTCTATATTTTCAGCATCCTTGGCAACGTATGTCTCCTCTTTGTCTGTTGCACTACCACATATGAGGATTGATATTACATATAAATTCAGTACATTTCCCTTTGTTTCAATCGAAATGTTTGTATACACATTGATTTATTCAATTCACGATTTAGAATAATTGTGCACACAATCACCCACATTATATACGCATGTTTGTCTTCTTGAGTAATATGTACTTCCTATCCAGTTTTTAAGAAAATAGTCGGCTGCTTTAAACGAAAATCTTTCATCTACATTCAATTATATCAAAAGAGCCATATACTCTGCTCACGCAAGATGTCGTGTAGTCAACCAATAAAATATTATCAATCGACCATGCATTTGCTCTTAACTCACGAATCTAGCATTAAAGACATCGTTCCGCTTTTTCTATGTATTTTGGTACATGATTTTCTTGAGTATAAGCGAAACGAGGGGAATTTTGTTAAAGAAAAATAAATTACTTGTCAAAGTATTATCGAAAATGTCTGCAAGATTTATCGAACGTATCTTCTAAGAGAATAGTGTTTTAAAAATACTTTCATAGAAAATAGATTTGCTGAAATATCTTTAAAAATCGTTCCTTACATAGGTAGATATAAATGCGCTTTATGAAGATGGTCTCCCGTGACTAACTTGGTAACATGACGTTTCAACCATTGGATCGGTTTCCACGAGGTGGGTAGGGAAATACAGACTCGATTGCCATCGGGAGGCACTTCTTTTCTTTGTCATTGTCAAAAATTTTCCTTAAATAATGTTTAAAAATAAAAGTAAATTTAAAAAGGTGCGATCACGTAATATACATACTTATATTTAACAGGAAAAAATAATTTTATATACTGTAAGTAATTCTATTACATTTCCTGGTTTCTCGTATAAAAAAAAAATTAAAAAATAGTGTATTGAAATAACAGTGAAAATATTTTAATGTTGCATTTAAAATTGTAGTTAAAACTAATTCTAGCCTAAACATCTTTTAAAATTGTAGTTAAATAAAACGTATTCTAACCTAAACACTTCTCAAAAAGTACTACCGGCACTTAAATGAATCCTATAAAACAACTACTGAAAAATGAAATTATGACGAAAAGCTTGAAGATGTACGCCATGGAATGACCCATGTCCTTTGTACATGTGAAACTATAAGTTTATATATAAAAAATAAATAAAGTTTACTAAATCAGAGAAATGAATTAGCTATTTTTACCGATAGTGCCATAAATTTTACTTAAATAATATTTAAATATAAAAATTTAAAAATCGTAATATACATATACTTGATATGGAAAAATAATTTTACTTACTGTAAGTAATTCTAATATATTTACTTCTATTAAAAGAAATATAGTCTATTAAAACTAACAATGAAAATATTTTAAAGATGTAAGTAAAATTGTAGTTAAATAAAATGAATCCTAACTTAAACTTCTTTTAAATTGTAATTAAATAAAACGTTTCCTAACCTAAAGACCTCCCTATGAGTACTACACGAATCCAATAAAACACCCACAGTAAAATGAAATTAATATGAAATGCTAGAAGATGTAAGCTTTTGAATGACCCATGTCCTTTGTACTTACATGAGAAACAATATATCACTATGTTTATATATAAAAAATAAAATTTTACTAAATCAGTGAAAGTAAGTAGCTATTTTTGCCGTGATGGTCATAAATTTTACTTAAATAATAATTAAAAAAATTGTAACCTAATAACATACATACTTATACTTGAAGTGAAAATAATTCTACATACTGTAAGGGATTCTAATACATTTAATTGTTCTTAAAACAAATATAGTATATTAAAAATTAAAAGTGAAAAAATTTCAAATCGTAGTTAAATAAAGCGTATTCTAACCTAAACACCCACCAAAAATCTTTAAATATAAAAAATAGGAAAAAAATGCCGTAAGAATGTTTGCCGTTAACAATAAAAAATTTTAAAAATTCAGACGGCATGCATTTAACGGATGTTAGATTTCATTGAAAAATACATCCCTACCACCTCCGAACCGTAGCAAATAACTGATACATCAAAACGTAGACATAATGAACGCGCAGACACCCCTAGTCTAGTGAAAGAGGTTTTATCTGTAACCTTGAAAACATGAATTATGATTTTATCTGTATCTTTAAAACCCAGTAATTTTAAAAATTACTCCAAAATTCGCTTGAGGATGAAATGGAACTAATGTCTTTAATTTAATTACAAAATTAAATTCTGAGCTTTTAGCTTCCATTTTTGAAACATGGTTAGAACTGTGTAGCGGAAAAACATATTTTAAATCAATTAATATATATATATATATATATATATATATATATATATATATATAATGTTTGGTGGAGTTTTTTTATATAATTTCTCATATGTTTAAATAATAAGTAATTTCGGAATATATGTGATGGATAGCGTTTCGTAGGTCTTCATGTGTAATAAAATGAGACCTAATTGAGCTACGGTTTTTTGTTAAACATGATGTCGGATATCCAATATAATTATTTACGGAATTGGATTGATCATGAACCCAGCTCTTTAAGGGACATGTAAATTGCTAATTAATATTGGTTCTTTGTTATGTTTGGAGATGTTCGTAATTAATATTGGATCTATGTTATTGTTTGGAGATTATTATTTTTGAAAATGAGGTTAGCATTTTTTTTATTTATTTTTTTTATTTTATTTATTCATTTTGTTTTTTAGTAATAAATAAAATAATTTAATTTTTTTGTTTTTCTCAACCACCGTAACAAGTGGAGAATAATATCAAGAGCCAAAACTCCCCAAAACTTCAGAGACAGATGCAACTTATGTCTGAAGGAGAAAATCTTCATAATCAAACATAAAGATCCGGACATACTGCTAAATAAACATAATGAACTAGTGTTTAAATGCCGACACAAAAATAACCTAAACCTAAGGAATAATCATATAGGAATAGCAATTTTGAATGTTTTATATTCCCTTTGTTTTTAGAAATATTACTATGCACAAGTGGACACTAACACATGACTGTATATATACAACCATGATAATGTATTTGCACACTGAGACACC